>JAFIRS010000775.1:30000-551309 GCA_018342105.1 Gonioctena quinquepunctata | reverse complement strand
AAAGGTACTAATCAAAATCACAAACATAACCTGAAATAATAAAAATAAAATAGTTGTTCAAGTTATTGTCCTGTATACCCACCAAAAATGGGGCAAATAGCTAATCGTTGAAGGTGGTATTGGCTCTTTCCCAAATATGTTATCTTTCTAGGGGGGGTCTTATCAACTGCATGAGATATAAATTTATCTCAATTTACCCAAAAAAATTTTGTAACTATGGGTATCATCAACTGCATTTCTAGCATCATTCTTTTATTTTTTGAATGATTCCTGTATCCTTAAAAAACATATCTAAAATGGAAGGTTTGATGTTTGTCCCTCCCACAAGTGCTGCCTCTCTGCAAATTCCCCACCTCTCTCGGAAAAGGCTCATTTAAAACCCACAGAACTAAAACATAGAGGAAATGGAAGGTAATATATATCTTCACTTTTTTCCTTATGACTGCGTTTGGAAAATAAGCGGGATTTAGTTCCCATAAGCTACTGCCAGTTGTCATTTGACGACATCTTGAATAACATTTCAAATACCATAGTTTTATCTTGTTTTGGCTTTGTTTTTGTTATTCGTTGTTTTTGGGCTTCATTGTGAACTTTATTCAAAATGCCTATTAGTTGTCTTGTTTGGTCTTGTCCGATAATAGAAATATGGAAGGAATCTCCTTTCACCGGTAAGATTTGTTTTTTACAGAATCGTACTAGGTTTTATAACGCCACTTTAGATGATATACCAGTATGAGATATCCTTTATTCCCATTTAGTCTAGTTCCATTCAACAAACCGAATAACTAAAAAATCAATGTATCTAAATTTTGTCAACTGTCTACTTTTTTATTTCAGTTTAAAAGGTTAGATATTCTTCTTGTTAAACAATTGGGAATCCCTCAAATATTATTTGTTCTAACCATTTCCGGAATCTGACTTTGTGGTGAAAAGAAAAGGGCTGTTTAAAGATGCAGTTCCGAAGCTGTTTACCTGAATGCACCCTTTACATCCATAAAAAAATGTCTTCCCCCGGACCAATATCGAGGTACTAAAATAAAAATATATCCCATGTTTAAGATTGTTTAAGTTTTCATTTTTCTAGAACCCTGTTCCCACAGTTCTTCCCTTCAAAGTCGATGGAAATCTTTCACCCAGTGATTCGGGTCACACCCTAAACCTTTGATAACGTAAGTTCACTTATCGTCATCATGAACGTATGATCATTTTTCACTTGTGAAGGATGGAGAATTGTTCTAACTATGGAATAGGATATTGAGTTGTCGCCTTATATTCCACTAAAAAAATAATTAAAACAAGGTGTAGGAAATGAAATTTCAAAAGAATTTTAGTTTTTTGATAAATATAGAATGAATCTGATTATTCACTGAATTTTTCCAGTGGAACCTTATTCAAAATACCAATTAAATAACCACAAAACATATCTCTTGAAGTATTTGAAGTCTCGGTGAATTTTTGTTTTTTTGATTAAAATTTGAAGATCTATAATTCTACATTTTCTGCACTTAGGCATCCGCACTGGTTATTTTGTCACCTTGACTATTTCGTCACTTTCACCGTGGCTGGGACCCTTTCGGTGGTGCCCCATTTTGAATATTTCATAGGTGACTTATTGCGTGGGTCTTCGTGCTAGTGACACAACTATCACCCATCCTGGTTTAAATTCGTTTACATTGGTAACAAATGTCCCTCAGTGCTATCGACTTATTTGAATTTTTGGTCAGCGGGATGGATAATCTCATTCTTATATTTTTGTAAGATAGGGGTTTTAGTAAACGTAATGATTCCTCAAAACCTGATACTCATTCGAAAGTAGCGAAAAAATTTTGAAAACAAAGTAACTTTGAAACGTGGATAGAACTTCCCTTATCAGTCCCTCTCCCAATATTAGCCCAATATGATTAACCCAATATTCTTTACAATTTGTAACTTTTCCTGTTTCTATTAACAAGTGCACGACAACTGATTCCACGAGATCCATCGACAAATAACAAATAAATTGGGCCTTCACTGTGTGTCAGTCAAGAAATCTTCAGTGACTTGACTGAAAATGAATTAATGGTCACCCTGACAAAAAATCACCATTTAATTTGAGCTCTTATAGTTATAAAAATGTAGGTTTAATGTTCTTTTTTTCAAAAATTTTAGGTTCATCTGATGGTGCTGGATTGAAAGGGGTTCAAAAAAAAAAACAGAAAGTTGGTTAGGATGTTTCATACATATGCGTAAGTATTTTGGATTTATGCAAGAACTTTTTTTCTAGTAATCTTTATTTTTTTAAAATCTCAAAATAATACAGTTTCTAATGGAAAAATATCTATAAAATTTTTTCCACTTTTTATAATTGAAAAAATATTTTTGGTTTATTGGACAAAAACTCTTTCATCCCTTCCTCAAAATTCATACGAAAATTATATTCTTCAGATCATCTCCAGATATGTTCAAAACCAGATACATGAATGAAAGAACCAAGTATCCCGTTGAGGTATAAACATCAATTGGAAAAGAAAAACAGAAGACCCAAAACAAGGTTTCATCTAAACAAGTGTTTAAAAGACATTGGGAAAAGTTTTCAATCCTAATGCATGTGATTTACTAGAAAAACTTTTCCACCACTGGCAATAATGAAAAGAATGCTGGCCAATTCTAGAAGAGGAAAGACTGTTGGGAAAATATGAGAAGTTAAAAACTTTGCTATGACTCTACATTTTACTCCAGAAAGCTTATAATATGTCGGAAAACATTCAACTTAGCACTTCCTTCACAACGAGTGATTAGAGGTTGGTTTCAAATATATCATTGAATAATTCTCACAGCCAGCATTTTTATTCCTTGAAAACTAAAGTGGCAGATTATAAAACTAGGGGCAAACTTTTTATACGTTTAATGTTCGATGAAATGTCAATAAAGAAACACATTGCTTTATATGATGGAAAATCTTGGGGCTATGTCAATGTGGTACAAATCCATGGAAGATGATAGGAGACAATATGCAGCTGAGGCATTTTTGTTGATTGTAGTTAACGGACATTGGAAATTACCCATAGCTTATTTCTTTATAGATGGACTGAATGTTTAAAAACGGGAAACATATGAAAGAAGCTTTAATTAAATTGCATGCATGTGGGTTTTAATGTGTCTGGATGGAAAATTAAATTTCTTATGATGGGAGCTCTTGGTGCGGGTTGCTAACAAGATGAATGAATATTTTCTACATCCTGAGATCAAAGTAAAATATATATTATATTGGATATATGCCATATGATCAAATTGATTCGAAATAATTGGGCTACATTAGGCGATTTTTGATCAGTGAACAATTGTGGATTTCAATTATGTAACAATGCTCCATTATATACAAACAAGAAGGTTTACGCTTTGGGACAAAATTGAAAACTGCACATATGAATTGGAACAGCAAAAATGAAGGTAAAGAGGCGTTTTTTTTAATTTAATACACAAAATGATTAATTTTTGCAAAATTATGTTTTTTTCCATAGAATAGGCCTTGTGGGCCTTTTATGGAAATGTGTATTATCTCACAAATTTAAAAAACCAAAACAATGTGAGACTCATCAATAGCCCTCAAAAGAACTGGATTCGAAGGCTTCATTATATCCACCTTAGCAGTTCTAGAAATCTACAAAACATTTTTTTGGGAAAATGAACCATATTGAAGTAACTAACATATAAGTTCGGTACCGATCACTTGAAACTTTTTTTTCTGTTCGATGAGGTAATTTTCTTCAGCCTTTTGGCTTTTATTCATCCTGTTATAGACAAAGATCATTAACTACAATATTCCATTTCAGGGCTCAAATGGTTGGAATAATAATCCATCTCTTTACAGTTTTCCATTCATATGGGCGTTTGCTTCTGCATCGATATTGAAAACCTGGAGGGTAACGTGGCACAAGATGACCCAATATTCTCTTCACCACAACGAAAAATAATAGAACAGAATTCCATTCAAACAAGTGATATTCAGTTATGAAAAAATATATTTGGAAGATAATAATACCTGTCATACATGATCTATTACATCATGCCTATTCACTTACCTCATTCAGATATTTCTGAAAAATTTTTGTCTTATGTGGCTGGATTTACGCTGTCAATATGACTGCAAAATTAATCAAATGTCCTACATGTCTCGAAGTCCATTTGTAATAGTAATTGGAACACAGTAGTTTGAAACTACTTGTGCGAAAACAATTACTTTAACTATTCCCTCAGAAAATACAATTACAGTTTGTAAGGAAGTAGAAATGATGTTGAGAAGAGTGTTTTTGGTAACGAATAATGAATTACCAGAGGAGGCTAATTTTTTGCAAACTTTTGTCATGGCTATTAATTCAAAACTATTAATCAATAAAAGTTTGTTCAAAGATATTGAAAATCATAGTTTACAATATTTAACTTTAGAGGAAAATCATATATCAAGACTAATCAAAACATTTACATTATCTTATTTGAAAATGAGATTGTTTAATGTTGCAAAATCTCAAAGTTATAAAATCAAAGGACAGCCATTGAGAAAAACAATGAGTAAACTGATATTGTTCAACCACCAATAAGAAATAATTATTAGCCATAATAGTATTATTATGCACATATTAGTAGTAAGTTTATTCATATATGTATATTTAGATTATAAAAATTTTCATTACATTTTAGGTGTCATGTTGTTTATGTACTTTATACAAATCATATATTTTATTAGTGTTTTTTGTGCCATCTCGTGTATATATTAATTTTTTTGTCAAACGTGTGCAATGGTTTACCGTAAATAAAAATTTATATTTCTATATTCTATGAAAACACATTGTTATTAATATACATTTTTATGTATCCTTTTTTAATAAAAATCTATTTTGAATGGGTTATTATTATTCAAAAATTATTTTTCATTATATTTCATACTTATGGAATATTGATGAATTCAAATACGAGGATTTCAAAAGTTGGAATGGAGTTGAAATAAATATGTAAATAAACGTGTTTCGTCATGAAAGAATTGCTTGTATGTGACAGATATAGTTTTAAAAATTAAAGTTTAGTAATAATAGCAGTTCATTGTAATAATAATAAGCAAATAATATAAAGTGTTGTGTACTCATGTAGTTAGTTATAAACATTTGAATGGTAATGGATGTGCCACCGTATATGTAAATCATCGCATTTCCCACAATGTATCTTGTTAACCAAACTAGTTGAAATGGAAAAGATTTATCCTCATACTAGTTGTAGGATTCCATCACTTGTAAAAATGAAATCAATAATATAATATAAATAAAATCAATATTGGAGTAGATGATGTATTCAGAATTTCAAATTTGTATTAGAGTGTCTCTGAAGGCTTACCACCAGTATTGTTAAAAAACTTTATTTGTAGCTTAACAACACATACTCATTTTCTCTTCATCTCTCAGTTACGGTGTCTTTCCTGACTTCTGGAAGAGTAACTATATAACTTCTATATTCAAATAAGGCAATAAAGAATATATTACAATTATAGAGGAGCGTGCATTCAATCTACAATACCAAAATAGATTGGTAAATTAATTACTCTATTGGACTTAAAAATATAATATTTACTGAAACATCGTAGTTTTTGCTTAGGGAAAAGTCCACTTTATCAAATTTACTGTCATAAAAACAACAATATTTGTTAGATGCCTTGGAGAAAGGTATTCAGATTAACGCCATACAGATTTCTCCAGGACATTCGATAGATCAATCAATACCATTGAAAAAATTGATAGCTCTAGGATTTGTTAGAGATATATGGAACTTTATATTTAACTCATCGGAATCAATATTTTAGAATTTATAATTATATTTCCTATACAATTCCTTTGGCATCTGGTGTACCACAGGGTTAATGGACCATTATTATTCAACCTAGGTCATAGGTAAACTTCTTAAAAATACTGGATTTCTATTGTTTGCTGATAATCTCAAATTATTTTTCCCCGTAAGTGATACATGAGATATTGAAACCTCCAGAATGATGTAGATACTTTATTTGATTGGGTTTGATTTCCAAATTTAAAAAAAAATTGGCTATAATTATAGCATTAATGGTTTGGTTTTTGACAGAGTCAATGAAATTGAATACCTTGAGGTAACCAATGATCAACAATTAAGATTCAAAAGTCAAATACAAAATGTTTCAGTCAAAATAAGTAGTAAAATATTGGGGTTTCTAATGAGAAATGGGAAAGTTCTCACATAATACTCTCAAAGTTTTGTACTGTTCTTTAGTTAAACTTCACCTATTATATGCCATTATCATAAATGTGATATTAAAAAAAATCGAAATGAAATGTTTTTTAAAATGGGTTCATATCTACAATTCCATCAACATAACATTTCATATACCTTGAATTTAACTGATATGACTACTTGTTATTTCTATTCAGATCTAATTCTTATTTTTTTAATCATGATAGAACTATACTGCCATATCTTTTCAATTAAATAAATTACAATGTTATTCCATATAAAACCAGAAACCCTTCATTATTCTCAATAATAAATCATTTCACAAACTATGATTACACCTCGCCACTTTCCAGATGATTTAATACACCTAACATTCAAAAACTCTATTAGAAGTATTACATAAGTGATTTTATAGTGAAGATCGTTAGGATTGAGGCCATTATTATGTTATACTGAATTGATTACTTGTAATGGTCAATACATAATAGCTGTCATCAATATCAATAGAGAAGATGACACTTCTCTCCTGAAACTTATTTTTTCTTTCCTTTTTTTATTTCTCCTTTGAATTCAGTTTATTTCAATTAATTTGACACATTACACTTCATTTATATTTATTATTGAAGTCATAACAGCCTCGTGGCAGTCGTTTTGCGGGAGAAAAAGAAATATTTTCAATTGTTAATATTGAGTAGAGGTAGAAAAATGAGTAATTGTCCATGTTTCTCAGTTTCTTCCATTTTTTAAGAACGCTTTCTTGTCAGTACCCAATTCATTTTTCCACATTTCTTCACAAAAACATCTTTTACTGATACTTTCAATAATATGATTGCAAAATATCCCAAATGAATCTTTTTGATTATATTTTTCATATATATTTACTATTTAGCTTTTCAGTGTCTTTTTTCAATTTAATTTTTCGTTAAAAAGTTTTTCAAGGATAATCTTCACTAGATTAAAAAATGGAGCCGGCCCTGGTCAGACTCTCTTTGCGCAAACTCGGAACACGTATGTGTCATATACTATTATAAGTGCTTTTAGAATATGACATTTCCATTCTCCTCTATGTTATAGTTCTGTGTTTCAAACGATTTAGTACTTTTTCTCCTCCAGCTCTGGTACAATCTGTCAATTGGGAAATGGCAGCACGGCTTTGAGAGAGAGTGCGTTCCACTAAGCGCTCACAATGATCAAAATGTACCTTCAGCCGTTCCACATGACGTGGCGTGACGTGGCGAAAACGTCACTTATGACGTCATTAATTTCGCTCACGGCGAGCCTACAACGACCCATCTCAAGAGGTGAGTCGACGTGAGCGTTTTGAGAAACTGAAAGCTTTTTTGAATAAGGCATGACACACTCGACGTACAGCTCTTACAGCAGTAGCTCGTCCTATGTTAAATCTGTCACAGACTGATCTATGGTGAAAATGAAAAAAAGGGTTTAATTTTATACTTGTGAATTATGGTACATAACACTAAAATAGTTCATTTGAAGAAAATTTACCTATAAGAATCTGTTGTGGCCATTTGTCAAAGAGCTATCATCAATTGATGACGAGAAGGAATTGTAGGACACCCGGGAACACGTCGAACTAAATCTTCTAGTATCAGCTCATGTAAATAATTGAATGTACATCTTGAAAGTCTAAAGAGATCAATGAAGAATTATATGAGTAAAATTTTCAAAATCTACAGTGTATTAAGTGACAAAAAATTATTTACCTGAAATAACTTTTACATTCCTCATCTGAATAACGAGTAATTACATTATCGTAATCAATAATACGTGGTATAAGTTTTCGTTTTTCACAATTATATTTTTGTAAAATTGTATTCCATTCTTCATCTGAGCTGGACGAACTAGTACTTTGTGAAGCATTATTTCGACGCACCAACAAATTTCCGACTGTCGCCGTAAAATGCATTTTTATTATATACGAACATAAATTAGTTAAATAATCCTCTGAAATTGAAGTAGATATGAATTTTTTTTAATAAATCTAGTTAACCAATAATTAATAAAACTTAATGATACCACTTACAAATTGTAACATAACCTCATCAACCTTTTGTTTTGTTTTTTTAGACGCGCCATTTGTATTATTTAAATGAACGCTCAAAACGCTCCAAAATCCATTCCACTTGAGTTTATGATTGTGACGCCCAGAACCAAGTGGAACGGCGAAAACCGTGGTCGTGAGCGTGATCGTTGTGAGTGCTTAGTGGAACGCACTCAGAGTGTTTTGTGTAAGTCAGGATTCTCACATTGGCAGCACTGGACGCAGCTCAACATTTCAATAACTTAACCTCAAATAAACGATAGCGAAGCGAATAGCGGTATCCCTGTCCGAAGAGTACAAGTTTTAGACTTTTAACTCGACTTTTCTCAGTCAAAATGATGACCAATACAAATACTGATCTCACCGAGGAAGATGCAGCAGATTTGCAGTTTCCCAAAGGTAAGGACTGTTTGAAAATTACCATTCATTAGCTAGTTGGGTTCACATTTTCAGACGATGACCTCTCAACATTTTCTAATTGTTTTATTTCTGAACAAAACGACACAACTCATTGTGCGAACTGTTTCAGTGAAGTACTCAACAAGTGGGTACTCTGTGATAAGTGCAATGTGAATATTTGTTTAGCTTGCTTTTCCAATGGTTCAGAGTTCTCGAATCACAAAAATGATCATGATTACAAAATATTATCAACCAAATTTATATTATACGAAAACTCTGACTGGACTGCTGAGGAAGAACTGAAATTATTAGATTCAATTATCAATTACGGAAACTGGAATTTGGTGGCGCTAGAACTTCCTAACAGGACAGTAAATGAGATTATAGATCATTATGATTATTTTTATTTACAAAGATATGGATCAGATGGGTTACCAAAAATAAAAGACCGAGTTGCTGCAGTTTTTCCCCAGGTGGTAGTGCCTTACAGATTCCGCTTGTCTGATAGTGATGAACCACCTCGTTACCTATCAAACACCGTCGGCTTCAAATCTTTAGCCGGTTATAATCCGGCAAGATCTGATTTCGAAAATGATTATGACAAGAATGCTGAAGATATTTTATCAAACATGGAAGTTATAGAAGAGGACGATCCCCAATATGAACTCTTAACAAACCTACAATGTGCCCTAGTGGAGAGTTACAACAGAAGGCTTCGAGAAAGACAGAGGTGGAAAAATATCATAAGGGACCATGGCCTGTTGTTGCTTAGGAAGACAGTATCATGGCTGCATAGATATGATTTTACAATACAAAAACCAGTATATGAAAAACTGGTTAGGTTCATGCAGTTTTGTGAGCCCACAAAGTTTGATAAAATGATGGAGGGCATACACAGGATTGGAGAGTTGAAGCTACAGATGTCAAGGTTAGTTTGATTTTTATTTATTACATATATTCAGAAACCAAATATTCCTATCATGAAAAAACAATGATAATAATTTAATACATTGAACAATAATGCAGTGTCTTAAACAACTTAGACTGTATTGGTTTTTGTAAAAAAAAAAAATGAATATATGCAATTGCATGAAAGCTTTCAAGTTGTAGTCCTAATCATAGTAACCTGTTAACATAAAATTCGTCAATTTCAACTAGGATGTTTATGATCAAGATATCGATTTCACGATTTGAGGGTTATCTTTAATGGATTAAAAAATATCTATCATTGTGATGCCAAAATAACACTTTACAGGTGTGACAGTACCAGCAGTTTTTCTAGTAACCCTTATTTAATCATTTATTATAAAATTCACTGTTTTTCAAATTGACTGTATTTCAAGAGAATAGCATGTTATTAGGAACTTGCTCTACACGTTCCATGTACTGAAATAATTTGTGATTGAAAAACTACCCCTCAACCACCCTCCACATCTGATTTTATGAACAACCTGTTCATTGATTCGTTTGAAAATATGGACAGGATGTTCATAAAATCAGATGTGGAATCATCTGCGACTGGAAGTTAAACTTTAGTCACTATCTTCCATCGTGGGTATTCATGTTTGAAAAAGGAAACATTCTCAATTGAATATTGAATAAAGAGATTTTTGTGTGAATTGAAAAATTCTCGATAAAAATGATGTTATTTTTTGTGAATATCTAACAGAAAACAACTACTTCCCTGGCTAAAGCCATGCTGGACATTGAAATACATCTGATAGAGATTGAGAAAGGCTTTAGCTGGGAAAGGAGTTGTTTTCTGTTAGACATTCCCAAAAAATAACTTAATTTTTTATCGTGGATTTTTCAATTCTCAGAAAAAGATTTCTATTTAATATTCAATTGAGAATGTTTCAACTTGTTCATATTTTCATACGAATAAAAAATGCTGAATAGAACAATTGTTGCAGGAAATATTTTGAATTGATAGTATGTTTGAAGGTCTTCGACAGATAGTATGTATATTTCAGGGGGTGTTGTTATAGCTCTCCCGCTTCTCCATACCAACATTTTTTTGGGGTGATACCTTAGAGGACAATGTCCGGTGTACAGTCCCGTTACCAGCTTCAGGTCTTTTTTGTCCAACTCGAAAAGCTATTTGGTGATGGGCTCAGGAGCCTTTTTGCTTGTCTTTGTCCTGGAACCTTATTCCAGTGAGTTTTGATTTGATCAGCTTCCCAGCGCCCCAACTCTTCCTTAATGTGGGCTTTGGAGAGACCACAGAAGGGTATTGGGCCAGCAAATTGAATGTTTGCCACTTCCTTCTGGTCTGATCTGGTACCCAAATCAGAGTGACCTGATTATTTGCAATCAATTGTCTCATGGAAAGTTTGCAGTCCCATAAAGGTCAAATGATTGATCCCTGAGGGACTCCTGCCAGTATGTTTTGTGTTGAAGAAGAAGAACACCATTGTGTTCCACCAGTTGTGATTTGTTTCTTAAGTAAGCCTCTGTAAAATGGTGAGTTTCCTCTAAGACCATAGAGTCCCAGCTTACCTAGGAGGATGTTGTGGTTGACACAGTCAAAAGCTTTCAAGAGATCGCAGAAGGTAATCGTTACTATTTCGAAGCCTTCTACAATGGCAGTGACTGGTTCTGTCATTGCATGGTTGGTGAATAAGTTTTCCCTGAAACCAAATTGAGATGGGGATATGAAGTTATTTTTGTCCAGGTATGAGACTAGTCTATTTTTTAAGCTATTTCTATAGGTTTGGAGTAAATGGAAATTATTGATATTGGTCTGTGATTGTTTAGTATATTTCCGTCCCCCTTATTTTTAAATATCGGTAGCACCTTAGCGAATTTTAATTTTGTGTGGAAGTCACCAAGTTCAAAGCATTTGTTTATTATAATTGCAAGGTGTGAGATACCTTCACCTATGACTTACCAGTTTGTTGTTTAGTCCGTATTTGTCCAAAGTAGAACTATTTGACATGTTTGTATGATGTTATCCACTTCTGGAGGTGTAGAGGGGGAGATTTTCTGGATCCATAGTTTTGAGGAACTTGCTTAATGGGATCTCCGAGGATCTCTATCTGTTAGGGTAATAAGTCTAGGAGACAGGTGGAATTGTTTATGAAAAAATTATTATAATCTTCTGGAAGTATTTCACAAATATTTCTTTCCCTATCTTTCCTTCTAGGGTCATTTATAGTTTGCCACATTGCTTTAGAATTGTTTGATGAATTGATTAACTGTTTGGATTCCTTTTTATTTCTGTAAACTTTTCTTGCTTGCTTAATTTCCTCATCTAAGTTAGTTAGGTTTTAAGTTATCTCTAAGTGATTCTTCATTATAGCAATGTTTTTCGAGTGTTTCGTTTTAGTCTTTTCTGGAAAACATTAATTTATTGTTTTTAGAAGTATGTCAAAGAAAATGTCAAATATACTATTGATATCATAGAGTGTGTCTGAGTGATCCCATTCATGTTGCTTCAAAAAGATCAAATGCCTCATCTGACATTGGCCTAAATTCAATGATCCTGTCTCCTCTTTCATTTTCAATTAATGTTCTGTATTTATTTTTCAAACCAATATGATCAGACATGTAACAGTTAACTAGTGTTAGGGTAGGTTCGCCAGTAGTCGGCCTTTTTTGTTAAACTTTAACTTACACTTTTAATTTTACTTTCAAGTTAATTAAAAAAATCTTATGTTAGCGTGTAGCACTCAAATTCAGTTTTTAAAGGGTGAAGAAAAAGTAAGATTGAATTTGAAGAGGTTTTGTGCCAGTAGTCGGCCTTTAATATTTCATTAGTCGTCCAGGCGTGGACCAGTAGTCGGCCCTGGTAGTTTTGGCGATTAATCACCAGGTCCGTACAGCAGTATTTTGCCACTCGTCACCTGCGGTTTACTTATTCATGAAAATTATTAAGAACAAGTATCTAATGTAGGTAAGTAATAATGACAGTAAAAAGAAAATAAAAACGAAAAAAAGCTTTTAAAAAAAATAAAACAAATAACTAATTTCTTCAGCGAAAATTTTTATCTATGTTAGGTAGAGTCAATTTTACGAAACCATAGGCAAAGAAAATAATATCACTGTCTTGTAGGTGTATTGTGCCCGTGATACAAAAATATTTGTTTTTTAATAAAACTCCTTAATAAAAAATGCAAACAATAAAACCTTTATACTAATAAAATTAAACAAAACGGAGAAATTAAAATAAAAAACTTTTTGAACTGATACTGATTAGGTATACTGATATATAATACTGATAATTTGTCCGGGTTTCCCTTCTTTAGATGACGTTTTTATTTTTTCTTCCCCAATTATTTTTTGGGAAGTTTGAATCAATTCTTGTTTTTTAACTGGAAACCCACATTTATCTAAATTGTTTATCCAATTAACCAATTTATTTTCGTTCTCCAGACTTAAAATCGGATCTGGGCCCATTTTACGCGGCTTGTTGGCAACTCGGCCCTTGATCCGATCATGTAGTGTTGTACGCGAAATCCCACAGTTCCGACAGGATTTTCGAATTTTAGCGCCATTTCTTACAGCTTTGAGCGCTCTTTGCAAATTTTCTTCAGAATATTGATGAAACTTTCGTTTTTTCTGGTTTTTCACTATCTAAATGCTAAAATTTCAAATTTAAACAGAAAAAATTAAACTAAAACCACCTTAAAATGTTACGGCCGACTACTGGAGAACTCAGCGATTGATGTCTTTTCCAGTAGTCGGCCATTCAATTCTATCCGCTGTCACTCTTTTTGAATGGACTGTATTTGCACTACTTTTTTGTTTGTTACAAAAACTTCAACAGTTTCTATATAGCTGTATAATTAGTGGACAAACAGAACAAACCAAATTTGTGTTTACAACAGAACAAGTAGCAAATTTTCATTATTAGTGTCTCTAATTGAGTGAAGCTCCTTTTGGGCCACCAGGCAAACAACCGGTTTTGTGGAGGGGACCCAATGACACGTCAGAAACGGAGATATATCCATATATGGTCATAAATTGAAGTGGGCACTCTGATTGGTTGGATCGGTCACCGATGCAAGGGTCGGAACAAATACAGGGTGGTAATGAATAGAACTGTCCGGGAATGTTTTATTTTCATCAGTCACCTTTTCATTTTTAAAAATCCTCACGGCCGACTACTGGTGTAGATAATCAGCTCATTTCGCACTTTATAATGATTACAGAAATGAATTGATACCTGAATGGACAAGTGTGAAAGGGACAGAAACAAAATATAGCTCATATTCCAGTAGTCGGCCGCGGTGGCCGGCTTCTGGCTACTCTGAAAAATCTTTATGCTAGTGACCGGCCCCCCTGTTTTCAAGAAAAAATTAATAAAATATGGCTGTACGAACGAAACAATAACATTTTGAAAGTATTTTTCATCATCTAAACACACCAAAATACATTCAATAGTTATGTGTGAATTTAAACTCACCTCCAAACACTTTGCTCTAGATCTTGAATCAAGTTTACTAACTACTTCAAACACTGGACTAGTGAACACTGTTAACTTTGAGCGGGAATCACACGAATAGGATGGGATGGGTTTGTGGAAAAGAAAAGGTGA
Organism: Gonioctena quinquepunctata; assembly: GCA_018342105.1. Classification (NCBI taxonomy): domain Eukaryota; kingdom Metazoa; phylum Arthropoda; class Insecta; order Coleoptera; family Chrysomelidae; genus Gonioctena; species Gonioctena quinquepunctata. The sequence goes on along the minus strand of JAFIRS010000775.1, from coordinate 537,081 downwards.
TAGTTTTATTTCAGATAGGCAACAAATGATTTTTAAGTATACTAGCATCTCAAAATTGGCACGTATTTCAAAATATTATGAAATAAAGTAGATTCTGGTCGACTACTGGAGGGGGCCGGCTAACTGGCGAACCTACCCTATTTCACTAGCTTTCCTAACATTAGTTATACAGTTGTCTACGCTGGTTTCACCATTCTGTGTTATTCTAGTGGATTCATATACTAGTAATTCACAGCCAAAGAAAATTACAGTGTCATAGAATTCATTTGTCAAATTAGATTAGCCTTAATATTTATGTTGAAATATAGATAAAAATTCGTTTTTGTGTTTGGAAAGAATTTTGGAAATATGGTGAGTTTTTTAGAAAAATACCTGGTCTCTGAAGCTGATCTATACATACATAGACTATGTTTATTAATTTTACTTCAATTGTTGTCACTTCTCAATGAATATTACTGAGCAATGATTGGTAGTTTTTTGGTCTTATAGTTGGAGTTCACTTGAATCATAACACCTCCGTGAGTTTGGCAGTAGTTGATCGCTATAGAACATTTTTATATCTGATCGTTATAATATCTTATTGATGAAGCCATTGTTCGCACATGGCACTCGTACGCTAAAACTATTCATTTTACAAAAAACTATTTCCATCGTAAAATGAGTCGGAAATGAGATATTGTCAAAAAACTGGTTTTTGGCGCCATTCTTCCAGTTTGACGGCGCGAGCGGCAAAGTTAAAATTCGGAAAGAACACATCGAACTCTATAAAAAATTCAAAACACTCGGGATAATTTCCAGATAACCCCTGTTTTGAACACCAACTGTCTGATGAATTGGTAAACATTTTCTCGGATGTCAATCAATAATGTTATTGAAGTCACTGTTCTATGTTAGTCTTTAGTCGATTATAACGCCCGAATATTTAAAAAGTTAGTGAAGTTCCATTCAGGGTCGGGCTTTCACTTCGTTCTTTCTTCTCCTTATGAATGGAACTAGCACTGTTTTGCTAGGATTTACATTTAATACCAATACCTTTGCGCACCAAACATACGACAGGTAGTATGAAATTATTTGTGATCCCTAGCTACCTCAATATCTCACCACAAATTGAAATATTCGAAAATAAAAAATGATCAATGCTTTTAAAATTTTGGAATTTTCCCCAAAAAAATCCAAAAACTACCCCTCAACCCCCTCTACTACCATCAAACAGAAAAATTTGCAGAATAGTTAGAAGAGTCTTGCTGGAGGTATTTTGACAAAAAGGTATGTTTTGGGGTCTTTTCAACACTACAGGTAGCATGAAATAATTTGTGAATCCCCTAGCTATCGACTCTCAAATTGAAATATACACTAGAAGAAATTAATTGTGGCTGGCGATTTTTTCATGCATGCATTAATAAAGGGAAATAATTTGTATCCCAAAAACTTCCCCTTAACCACCCTAAAAAGCAAAAAATCCAATTGTTGGAGAAGATTTCGAAATGATACTTTGTTATAAAGTCTTCTTGATTCGACGATTGAAATTATTTGTACCCTAGCTACCCCTACCTTCCAAATTGAAATATTTGCAAATAAAACAAAATGTGACCCAAAAACTCAAATCAAATCAAATATGCATTATTATGGAAAAACATATTTCTTATTGACAAAGCCAGTGTAAATATATAAACTTATATATACCTATACTTATAAATACACATACATTAGTAAAACAAAACAAAAGGCGGCATAAGCATTTAGTCACAATTAAATTGATGAAATTAGTCACACAATAAAAACATGTTTATACAAATTACATAAAACATTACATTTTTTTTGAGCTATAGATGATCACAGTAAAATTCCCCTAAATTATAGTATGCTTTAGTGGCAAGCATACTTTTTAGGCCTTTCCTGAATTGTTTGTCATCACATAAATTTTTGATATTTGCTGGTAGGTGATTCAAATTTTCATATATTATAGAATTTTTTATGAGTGATGTTCTTGGAATAGGTAATCTCAGATGAAAAACATTTCGTGTGTTGTGTCTATTAACATTCACTGTATTTTTATATTTTTTATGGACTAAACAAGCAGTCTCCAGTGCAAAAAGGCAAATATAACTGTCAGTATTTGTTGATTTTTGAATAGTAATCTACAGTGATCTCTTGGTTTTGCACCACACATATGACGGAGTGCTCTTTTTTGTAGAACAAAGACTGAATTTAACAGCTGAGAGCTACAGAATCCCCAGAATCTGATACTATCTTATGTGGGACTCCCACGAAGTGCGAATATGTTATTTTTAAAATCTTGACCTAGTTCATGAAATACCACTCGAACCGCAAAACAGCCTGATGCAATTTTTTTGTTCAGATTTGATATGTGGTCCATGTATTTCAATTTATGATCAATTAGTAATCCTAGATATTTACTGCATTCACTATTTATTATTGCCTGGTTACCCAGGGTCAGGTCATCAAAGCCAAATCTGAATGATAGTATTTTGGTTTTAGATATATTAAAACACATAAAGTTGGCATCACACCATTGCTTTACTTTATCGACGTCAAGTGAAATATTATTTTTCAAAGTGTGTGTATCCTTCCCACTCCACAACAACGTAGTGTCGTCGGCAAAAATAGTAAAATTTCCATGAATATTTTTAGTGGATAAATCATTTATATAAAGCAAATTCAAAACTGTGCCCAAAACCGAACCTTGAGGTACTCCAGGAATTATACTGCCAATCACCGAGTATTTCCCATCGCTGCGTACAATTTGATAACGTACTGACAAATATGAGTCGAACCAATCCCAAGCAATTCCTCTGAAACCATACTTGTTCATTTTTTTCAAAAGCAGTTCATGATTGACGCTGTCAAAAGCTTTTGAAAAATCACAAAAGACTGCTGCTACATCCTCAGTATTAAGCTTCAAATAAAGATTTTCTAAACATGTGAAAAGAGCATCATTTGTATTTTTAGAGTTCTGAAGCCAAATTGGCATGGTGACAAAATATTATGTTTGCTTAGAAAGCTGCAGATTTGTTTTTTCACTAATTTTTCAATTACTTTTGATAGTGTGGATAAAAGCGAAATTGGGCGAAAGTTTGCCGGATTTGATGGGTCTCCTCCTCAGATCAATATTAATCTGAGGTCTCGTCCTTTAAATAATGGAATTACAACAGACAACTTCAGACTGGAGGGAAATCTGCCTGTAGCAAATGAAATATTTATTGCCTCTGCAAGGGTGTCAAGAGCCTCATCCGAGAGATTTATTAGTATATTTAGTGATATTTCATCCTCACCCCACGATTTTTTCTATTTGATTTCTTTAAACGTATCATGTAAATCATGCCGATTTATCAGTAGAAAGCAAAATGTCTCCGGAATTAACATTCCTGACATATATGACATTGGGTCATTTTGTGGTTCCAAAGTAGAGCTTATTTTTTCAGCTACTGAGCAATAGTAATCATTCAGCAAATTTAGATCCATAAGTAACTGAGTGGAAGTATGGCCAGATTTACCTCTCAGACTATTTATAATTGCCCAGTTTTCTCTACTCTGATTTTTTGCTTCTGAAAGCCTTTTTTTATAATATATTTATTTAGAAAGGTTTATGACTTTTCTATAAGTTGTTCTATACTTATTAACATAGTTTAGGAATGATTCATTTTCTGTAAAAAAAATTAAGATTAGTAAACATGTCAGATTTTTTGCTGAAATTTTTATACCTTTCGTGATCCAAGATTTTATTGGTTTATTTCTCTTTCTAATTCTGCAGATTGGGAAGCTTGCATTGAGAGTGTCTCTCAACTTCTCATGAAATGAGCATAGATGGTTGTCAGAACTCAACACCGTACTCCACCCAACTTCATTAGACAATTGTTTAAATTTGTTGAAGTTTTTGAGACTATAAATTCTACCAAAACTTCCTTCGTTCGCATTTTTATTCTTTACGTTCTCGTTAAAATCATATTTTACACTCAATGCTTCATGATCAGAAAAACTAACTGGTATTACGGAGCTCCTAATGTTCTCCTCAGCGAGGTTAGTACAGATGTAATCTATGTAGTAGCCGATAACTCTGTAATACGTGTTGGTTGAACTACCCTCTTGACCACTCTGCTACTACCTTCAAATCCAAATAAATTCAATAGAAAGTGAAAAGTGTATCTTCATTCAGATAGATGTTTGATTTTTCAATCCAATATCAATTGAGAACTCGTATAGATTAAAAGGGCAAAGATGTTCTCCAAATGAGTTAGTACTTACCAGAAATCACTTGTAATATTGATACAAGAGTGGCATCACATTTCACAGGGGTATCGAGAAGACCTCAAAACATAATAATAATAATAATAATAATCATTTATTGCCCAACAGGTAAAACCCAATTACAGGACATAATTAAATACATCAGTACTGTTAAGTAGTAGATAATAAAAAATATTAAGTTCAAATGTGACATGATAAATATTAATATATAAAAAAGAAGAAAAAAGAAAAGTATTAAAAGTAATATAGTTAAAAAAAAAAGGAAAAAACAAACAACAAAAACAGATTAACTATGGTCAATTCCATATTTTCATTGCTACTTTTTTCATATGCTTCACAGAACAAGTATTGATATCGCAAAAACTGCATATGGAGTTGTAATTATCACACATATATTCAATTGGAGAATGCAAGATTAAATTTGTTCTCGCTGTGGAGCAGTAAAATGTGAGATTCAGCCGTGAATGAGCCCTTGGTACCCTAAAGTTCAGTTCTGATAAAAGCAAACTGCAATCAATTAGGCCGTGCAGCAGTTTATGAAGAAAAGTTATTGACGCACATTTTCTCCTTTTTTCTAAAGAAATGAATTGAAAGTGGTCAAGAAGGTTGTTATGGTCAGAGCCCCTAGCTGGATAGATACAACAATTTTTGAAGTACATGAATTCAAGAACTTTCTTTGTACTTTTCGATTGTGTACTCATGACAAAACATAGTAGGGGCTCCAAATGACTGAGCAGTATTCTAAGTTTGGATCTTACATATGAGAAGCATAATATTTTCAGGGCATTAACATTTGTAAAGTTCTGACAGTTTCTTCTTGATAAATCTAACATTTTAGTGGCTTCGAAGCTTTTTATTTATGTGATTGGCAAAGCCATTTTAGAGTCAAAGAATACACCTAGATCTTTAGTCTCATTACAACGGGGCAACAAGCTACCTTGAATATTGTATGGATGTTCAGTATTTTGTTTTCTTGTATATGCATCCCTTTTCATTTATCAATATTCAAATGCAGTTTATTAATTTCACACCAACCTGTACATTATCTATGTCTTCCTGAAGTTTTATGCAATCATCCACATTTTGGGTAGAACTTAATATTTTCAGATCCAGCAGCTTTTATAGAGTTTATTTGTGAGTTTAAATCATTAATAAAATTAAAACAACAATGGTCCCAAGTTCGACCTTTTGGGGTAACACAGACTAGAAATTATTGTGTTTGATTTGAATCCATTGTAATGAACTATTTGGTTTCGGTTAAGAAGGCAGATTCAAATAAACTCAGTAGTTTTTGACTAAGGCCAATGACATCCAGTTTAGAAAGTAAAATGCTATGATCAATTTGTCAAAGGCCTTAAAAAAAATCCGTGTATATCACATCCACCTGTCCCTGTTTATCTAATGCAGCACACATAATGGGAAAACACTGCTAGATTTGAGGGTGCTGCGGTGGCTCATGAAACCAGGTTGAGAATCGCTAATTTGATTGTGAGTTGACAAGTAAATGTGTTTTATACAGAATAATTTCAAACGCCTTTGCAGGTTAGAATTATCGAGATTGCTCTGTAGTTTGTTATGGCCGAAACATCCCGTTCTTCAAAAATTTGGGGAGATTTTGGCAATTTTCCCAAACATCAGGAAACGTTGCTATTTCCCATATGTTAAAGATGAAGCAGAGAGGACGGTTTAAAATTGAGCACAATCTTTCACTATGAAAGATGGTAAGAATCGAAACCGGGCAGCTTTTATTTTTTGAGTTTTTTTACCTTCTCTCACTTCATCCTCAGAAAATTTTTGATATTGATAGTTTCTCTGTTATTTACCAATTCTGAACGATCAATTGGATTTTGTTTTGATATGAAGATACACACTGCTGAAGAACCCCAGCAACGCATTTACTATATCTTGGGGGCTCTCTAGTTCTTGATTGTCATAATTCATTACTCAGGAATTCCTGATTTTGTTTTGAGTTAACATCATTCCAAAAAATTTTGGATCTTGTGAATTAAACTGTACATTTATTAGGATATTTCATAGGCTTCCCTTAATTTGTGTTTTATGAGGGAAAACGTAGGTTTCTGTAGTGGTTTGTAATATATTGATTTAGTCTTTTTATATTTCTTCAAGACATTGGCTTTTCAAGAATATTTCTATAATTTCGGCAGAGTACCAAATCGGGTATTTGTGGTTGATTGTTTTTAAATAGTGGTATGTGTGTCAAAAAATGGAAAATTGCCCTCTATAATTTACCAAACTGCAAGGTTCACGTCTGTGTTTTGTTCAAAATGACCAATCCATTTTGCAAAGCCAAATACAAAACGGATAACTCTTTCTTGAAGTTATATGTTTTTTGAAATTTTTCTACTAATTTTTATATTTTGAAGATATATCAATGTTGATCATTAAGGCTGGATGGAAACGGTCTTCCGTTAGTAGTGGGGCATTATCGTGCAGAATCTCACACTTTACATTTGCAAACACAAGATCTAGTAAACGGTTAGAGGAGTTGAGAATATTATTGAGCTGTTTTAGGTCAAAAAAATTAGAAAATTATTCGCAAGTGATGCTTTGGTATCATCATTGATTTTTTTATGAAGTGTGTTATATTGAAATCGCCTAGCACTACAATTTTTTTTGCTGAATACCTCGTGAATTTGTTCAAACTTTTAAAAAAAAACTGTTCATTTTTTTGAACTAAGGTAGTATATGGTGGAATGTATATAACAAATAGATAGAAGGAAATGTGACTATATGAACACTTGCAACCTAATATATCTATTGATGGCAGATTGTCTTTGAATATATCCAGGTTAATTTTTTTACTGTTCATAAACTCTTTGCAAGCCAGTAGAACCCCTCCACCAGTTTGAAGATTTGTTTCATGTAACTTACGGTCTGATCTATGAACTATATAACCACCTGGAAACAATTCACTGTTGTTGATGTCATCTTGCAGCCACGTTTCACTCAGAGCAACCAGTCATTTCCTCTTCCGAAACACTGGTAGAATTTTGAAACTTTGCTTAGCATACCTCTCACGTTTTGGTAATTGCATGAAAATGAATGGGTGAAGTTATGATTTAGTTTAAAGTGTTGGACACAATTTTGGTACTCCATTAATGTATTTTATTCTGCAGTTGGTGTCACCCTTGTTGTGACGGTCCGCCAACTCAGCCTTCACCAAATGTGTAATGATCCAATTGCCGTCGTGTTCGGTCGAATGATAAGGATATTCTCCCAAATTCGTCATAATTTCTCAGATTTCTTGAATTTCTAATTATTTGATGAACATCCTGAACGTTTTGTAAAATGACCTTGATTGGGCGATTTCTACCATTGATGAGCCGACCCAATCTGATGATGTCCGTGCTTTGAATCTGGACCCCAGGTTGTATAGCTTGAATTACATTCCTTGCTGCTATTTTATCTGATTCCCTTGAGCATCTGGTGGTTGACTTTGGTCCTGTTCATTAATACCAAAAATAATTAAGTTGCTTTTTCGTTTATTTCTTTCATTCACTTCCTCACCAATTTCTTCGAATGACGACTGATTATCTATCGGGTTGATCTGAAGTTGTAGATGGTTTTATGCTCGAGATTGCTGTTTTGAGAGTTTCAAGTTCATTCCTTAATTCTTGGACCTCCTGTATCATTTTTGTGATTTGCGAGAAACCTGTGTTACATTCTTTACAAAAGAATTTCAACACTCTTTTCTTGAGTACCATGCATTTTATCTCTGATGCGGTAAGACCTGAGCATTCTGCTGTGGCATGAATTGGTTTTTTGCATGAATCACACTCGAAAATAGATTCATCTTCACCTAGGTCTTGTTTACAAACTTTGCAGGATTCCATGTTTTTTTGTTGTATTCACAAAAAGAGCAGGTAAATGTGATTTCCTCAGTTCAGGTTTTTTGTTTAGTCTGTTTATCTAGCTTTGTTTTTTGTTCCAACACTATACTTTGATTGCGGAGTTTCTCATCAAATTAGTAATGTTAGAAGTTGGATTTAACTTTTTTATTATGGTTGACTTTGTAGGTACCAATTAGATGCACAATTTGTTATTTTTCCCGAAAAAAAACATCCACTTTTACTCACGTTATTCAGTTTGAAAGAAGGAGCAAAATTAAATGTACTGTACTGACTGAAAGTATGCTATGCAGTATACAACATACTATCCTTCCAAAATATCTCCAGCAACAATTGTTCTAATCATTTTCGCATTTTATTAGCTTAGAGGGTAATAAAATGGTGGTCTAAGGGTAGTTTTTGAGTCGTAAATCATTTCAATATATGGAGAATGTAGAGCAAGTTCCTAAAAATGGATTTGCATGAAAAAATCACCAGCAAAAATTAATTTAGTCTATTTGCAAATATTTCTAATTTGAGATAGGATATTGGGGTTACTAGCCGTCACATTATTTCATAGGACCAATCGAAAACCTCAAAACATGTGCTATCATTTCAAAATATGTATCTCCAGCACTGATTATTCTATTTGGCATATTTGTTCTATTTCAGAATTTTACTACAATAAGTACGGAAGATAAGGGGGTGTTCATCACCATCGCTTATAACAACATCGGATAAAGCAACATATTGGTTAAAGCGACGAAACGGCATCGGAATTCATTTGGAATCATCGGCTATAAAGACCAACCGTCTTACTTTTTCACTAAATAAAACATTTTATAATAATAATAATATAATAAGAATTTATTGCAAAAAAAACTAAATACAATTATTAGCATACATATAAATACATATTGATATTTGCAATATGAAATGAAAACTATTTAGGTACTCAAGGTACCTGTCTATGGTATTTATACAATTAAAATTACAAAATAAATACAAGAAATATGCATAAGTGGACTTGATTAATTATAGTTATAATTTCTAGATAGCCAATAGATTAGTTAAATTTTACTTAAGAGTACTTTTAGTTGAATAGAGAAAGAAATAATAACTTTCAATAAATATTTACAACACAAAAATACCATTTAGGCACTTTAAAGGACCCGTCTATGGTATTTTTCTTATTGCAGAATTTATGCATACTATACAGACTTTACATTTGAGTACAGATAAATTGTGGCCATCACATTTATTTAGAGCCATATGGATGGAAAAAAGGCATATTGAAAGCTTCAAATAATCTGGAATTACAAAACAATCAATATTCTAAGCAGGATCAATGATGACATGAAATTTTTTTCGATTCTGTAGTGCTATCCATTTCTTAATTTTTTTTTTTGAACATGTGTTTGAGGGTTTCTGATTTGATGTTTTCGGGAATTTGATTGAATATCCTTGGGGCTAGGTAAGTGAATGATCTTTCACCGATAGCTTTATTCACTCTGGGCACTATGGCATGTGATGCAATGCTGGATCTTGTTTGATATAAATTTTTTTATATATTTTTCTTTTCAAAAGGTGAAGACTAATATTGTTTTCGTATACATTTGTCTGATATCGAGTATTTTCAGCTCATTGAACAGTAGATTAGAAGAGAATCGATTTGGTCTAAAGGACATGATTTTGAGAACCCTTTTCTTTATAACTTTCGAAGGTTTTAGAATATTTTTTCTAATGCCACCCCAACCAATTTTACTGTAACTCAATAGAGGATCCACAAGTGCGTAGTATATTGTTCTCAATTTGTTTGCCGGCATTTATAAAATTTATAAAGAATTGATCTTATTTCATTTTTTAATTTCTCTACGTATATATCCCATCTCAAAAATGAATCCAAATGAATTTCGAAATACTTTGTGTCCGAGGATAAACTCACCATTTTGTTTTTCATATGAATATGTTTATAGTTTGGCAGATTATTATCATAAGATGTAAAGGGTATTATTTTAGTTTTGCCTACATTTACAGTCAGTAGATTAGAGTTGAACCATTTTGTAATTTTTTTAAGATCATTTTCTGCCGTTTCCCTTACACTATCCCACAATTCCCCTATATATACAATTACGGTATCATCAGCAAAGGAGATGATCGTACCCGACGACTTAATATTGAGCAGTTCATTTATAAATTATAAAGAGAATTGGTCCGAGTACTGTTCACAGTTCACCTCTTCCACATTACTCAATATTCCATCCAATTTAACTTTTTGTTGTCGTTCTTTCAGAATTTTTTTAAAAAGATCCAGTACCACTCCTCGCACCCTCAAATGTTGAAGTTTCTTCAGCAAAAACCCATGATTTACTGTATCAAAGGCTTTTGCCAGGTCGACAAAAACACCATGACATGCAAGTTTACTATCCACAGCTTCATAAATTGATGATGTTAAGTGAGCAATGGCATCCTGGGTGCTGAGATTTTCTCTGAAACCGTATTGTTTATCCGAAATTAGTTTGTATTTATTTAGGTACAAAACCAAAGACTTTTAATTAGTTTTTCAAACAACTTCGAAAAAGCGGAAGTTAAAGATATCGGACTATAATTAGACATATTTGTTTTGTCCCTGGTATTACATGTCCCTCTTTAAAATGTTTAGGTACTATACCCTGTTGCATGCAGAGGTTGAGGATATGGCATAGTGGTTCGGAAATGTAGTTGGATGTCTGTTTTAATACCCCATTTTTTATTCCATCAGGACCAGGTGACGTGTTTTGTTTCAAAGTTAGAATAAGGCTTTTTACTTCGTCTGAAGTTGTTGGTGTCACATACATACATAGAATTTGTATTCCATTCTAGCTCCGTCTCTTTTATCGTGTTCTCTTTCTATTTTAGCTGCTAAATTTCTACCTAACTTCAGGAAAAAGTTATGAAATTTTTTTGTTTATCAGTTAATTGGTTCCGTCTTCTAGAATTATTTTATTTTTATTGTGTATCTGTTTTATAATTGTGAATTCGTTATTACTTTCCACATATTTTTTGATGAACCTTCATTTCTTTGTATTTCTGATTTGAAATAGTAACATTTTGCCTTTTTTATTAACTTTATTTTTGTATTGTATATATCCTTTTTATTTCTTCATCGTCTGGGTTTCTAATATGTTTTTGGAATAGTTTATCCCGATTTCTTATTGAATTGATTAAACCTGTGGTTATCCAGGGTTCTTTTGTTTTTAATTTTCACTTTAATAATCTTTGTTGCTTTTTGAGTCAATGACCTGAATATTTCAAGGCAAGTTCAGCGTCGAAGCAGTTGAATGCAGTTTACCATTCTCAATTTCATTAGTCTTATAAGTTCATTTTCATTGAGTTTATGCAATACATTAGTGAACTCTTTTTCTAGTACATTATTGACGCCTTTTATGGCCAACATGACTGGATAATGATCAGTAATTAATATTTTCAATATTGAAGGAAGCATTGTATTTTCGTAGTTATTATTCTTTCCTCTGACAAATATATGGTCCAGACAAGATGATGATTGTGATGTCATCCTAGTATTTTTGTTTATCATCGATACAAACCCTTTCCAATGGAGTGTATTCAATTAATCATCCCTGTCTCTACTCCTTCCCAAATATCAATATTAAAATCCCCAATGACAAAAGTGTACTCATATTCATTATAGTTATGATTATTAACGGTGTCTGATAAAGCTTTGATGAAATCAGATTTGTTCGTACTGGGAGATCTGTACGCTGCAAAGATGCTATTTTTTGTTTTATTAAAATTTAAATTCAATTTGATGCCATTTGTTATGCTTGATTTAGTGAGCATAAAGACAGTTGACAGGTCATAGATGCATATTTGTCTTGCGGGCTATCAATTATTTCGTAAAGATAGGGAAAATGGAAGGGGTGGAGGTGTTGCAATTTATATTAAGAATATTTTTAAAGCCACTCTGATTGTCAATATTCCATCAGAAACAGTTGAACAAGTATGGATCACGTACACTCTTGACGGAGTGAAATATGCCGTGGCCTCCATGTATAGGCCTCCAAACCTACCACTGCCAAACTTTTATCATCTTTCAAGATACTTTATCTGTCATCTGTCCTAGATTCGAAAATATAATTTTGCAGGGAGATCTTAATATTGACTCATAGATCCCACAAACAGCTCTTGTGTTCAGCTGAATGAAATAATTGCTTCTTTTGGCCTGAATCAAATTGTTGATCAGCATACTCGATATTCTTCAACTAGCTGCAAAATAATAGATCTCATAATATGTACAGAAACACTGAGTGTAACTGACTGTACTACGCTTGATTGTTCCTCTTTTTCAGATCATTTTCTTGTATCGTGCAAAGTAGGTTTGATAAAAACATTAAACGATAATTTTATATACACTTTCAGAGATTTCAGGAAATTTAACAAGGAATTATTTCTCGCAGATTTGCATGCCATCAATTTTGATACCATTTATGAGCCAGATAATATTGATGATAAAGTCGTTCTGTTCACTAATTGGGTTCTCAAACTTTTTGATGAACATTCGCCTATAAAAACCGTTAAAATTACCAAGAAAAAAGCACCTTGGATAACGGATAATTTGAAGCTCATGTTCAAACTTAGAGACAAAGCTCTTACGAGATTTAAAAGAACAAAAGCTCCACATCATTGGAATTATTATAAAAAAATAAGAAATCTTACAAACCAAACCGTAAATCTTGAAAAAGGGCTTTACCTAGATTATCGTTTGAAAGAAGCAGGCAATTATGGAAGAACTGGCTGATATGAGCGTTCACAACAAAAATCACGAAATACTATCCCAGAGCACCTGATGAATGCTGAGGAAATCAACAATTTCTTGAGTGTATCAAATAATGACTCTGTACCTGATGATGAAACAATCCGTTTCTTTTCTGGTAATACAGTAAATAATCATAATAATTTCTCTTTTCACGAAACCAATGATCATGAGTATATAAGACTATACTAAGTATAAAATCAAACGCTGTTGGACATGACAGGTAAGTATTCAAATGTTACTACACTGCTGTCCCTGATATTTCACATATATCCCATCTATTCAATTTCTGCATACAGAAAAATGTTTATCCAGCAAGTTGGAAACGTTCCCATATTCTTCCATTAGCGAAAGTTACTAATGCAGAAAATAGGTGACCTTCGCCTAATAAGCATTTTGTGTGCAATCTCAACTTTCGAAAAGATATTGAATGCTCAGATGCGTATATACTTGAATGAATATGACATATTACCATCCTGCCAATCAGGCTTTAGATCTGACCATGGTTGACCACGGCTCTTCTGAAAGTGATAGATGATATACACATCTCTATTGATAACAATGAATTGTGTCTACTAATATTGCTTTTGACTATTCTAAGGCTTTTGATCGAATCAGTCACCAGCTTCTTTTATCAATTCTGAGTTACCTGGGGTTCACTATGAATGCAATATCTCTACTCAAAAATTACCTTTTCAACCCCATCTCAAAGCGTTATCATAAATAATGAAAAATCTAAATCTCTAGAAATAAAGAATGGTGTTTGTTCCCAGGGATCAATTTTGGGCCCTCTTCTTTTGTTCTCTACACTTCACAATTCTCAAAGTCCTTACGTTACGCTTCAATGCACTGTTATGCTGATGACAGCAGATGTATTTAAATTTCGAAGAAAACTCCTACAACTTGGCACTTGACCAAATGAATCATGATTTGAATACTCTCATAACCGTATCAAATAAATACTGCCTTACTGTGAATAAATCTAAATCATACGTTATGCTATTGGAGGACAGCAGCAAGAAATCGTTGAAAGAATTTATTGAATATACATGTTGTGAGTCCCCTACCCATCGCAGATACAACAAAAATTTGGGATTGTACCTTGATAATGCATTACGCTTCACTACACATGTATCTCATATTTTAAAACAGGGTTATATGAATCTAAGAACGATCTATTCAAACAGAAATATTTTGAACAAAAAAAGTAAAATGATACTATGTGATGCTTTAGTGTTGTCACATGCAAACTATGCAGACGTGGTTTATGGACCAGGGCTGATGAAATCTGACAAAATGAGACTTCAAAAATTGCAGAACTCATGTGTGAGACTTATTACAGGCACAAGAAAGCGGGAACATGTTACGCAACATTTAAGGAATCTTGGTTGGCTGAACATGGAGGCTAGGCGTACACTACACTCCAGTACGATTTTTCATAAAATAATAACTACTAGGAAACCTCCTTATCTATTCAAGAAACTGACTTTCAGAACTTACATTCATAATCTCAACTTGAGATTTCGAAATAATTTGGCTGCGCCTAAACACAAAACCTCCTTTTTTCGTGGCTCATTCTCATTTCAGATCGCTCGCCTTTACAACCGGTTACCCAGTGATTTCAAATTATTACAAATAAAAAAATTCAAAAAAAATATGAAGCAATATTTATTTGATAACAATTTTCCAAACTTCTTAGTATAATATAATAATTATAATGGCAAACTTGAATTGGCACATCACTTTTTCTCCGCTTATATGTACTGATCACTGTATTTTGATATTTTTTTTTAGGAATAGTATTTCTTTTGTTATATTTTTATGGTTAGACTTTAATTTCTCTCGGAGCAGTTTGAATAGTCTACCATATTCAGTTGTATGTACTTTATAATATTATTTATTATGAATTTATTATGATAAGTTACTCCACTGGTTGGATGGAAGAGCAATTCCTGCCATGAGCAATCATGTGCAGGCATTGAATCCTGCCTTTTGTTAGGATATAAGCTACCTGCTGTACCTGCAATAAAAGCATTTATTATTATTATTACTATTATTATTATTATATCGTTGTGATTTGATTTGGATTCTGCTTTTTTGCGCCACCATGTCGCAAAAAAAAGTGTTTAATATTGAAGAAAAATCTCACATCATATGGCGATATTTAAATTAAATTATAATTGAAATGAAAAAAAATTATATTGCTTATAACAACTATCGGATATAGCGTCCTTAGTTATACGGTCCCTTCAATATCGTTATATAGGGTTTCGACTGTATATATATATATATATATATATATATATATATATATGTATATATATGTGGGTGGTTAGTATTTGCTGAATAGTTAGGTACAAAACTAGGGATATTGAGGTAAGCAGCAATGAAAAAGTAAACTCTTTAAGGTTTATCCAAGCTTTCAGACGTGCGAAGTACGCACTTGAATATGTATTACTGTTGGTTTTTTCATCTATTTTATATATCCCTAGAACTCAGATCAATATTTATTGATCTGAGCCCTAGAACTAATCGTAAAAGCAAAGGATTCCATGAATTTTACCAGTTGCCTGCTTCATTGAAAAACAGTTCTTCCCTTTATAGTTTCAAAACAAATCTCAAAAGCTTCATTATTAATCAGTAATTTTTTTTTGCTATATCGTTAATTGGCCAATTGTTCTTTCTTAGTTATGTTTGTAAAGATATCTAGTTTTAGGTAAACAAATTTGATGCAATATTTTTTTGTTTTATTTTAATTTTGTATTTTTTTTATTATACAGTGCTAGTCAAAAGTCCCCTCCCCCCCTCGTATCTTTTGAACGGGTATACTTATAATAATGAAATTTGGAGGGTGGAAATAAACGGATGTAGGCTTCTCAACTGGTCATAACAGGTGACGCAATAGTCATAAATGACGTCACAAGGCCACTGTGACCAATAATTTTAAATGGGACCCTATGGCAAGTGACAGCTCGTTTGAAAGGTATTGAAAATACCTATTCAGTCATACCAATTTTGTTTGGGTTTCGGCTGATTTTGATTGATAAATTGAAGAAATACGAAAATTATAGTTTCGCATTTAATTAATAAAGATTTTAAAGTACGCCTCTGGTTAATTGTCAAAAAGGTTGACGTTTTTTAATTCTCTACTTGTCAAAAGTTTTTATACCTTGAAAATTTACCTAAGCTATTGTTTAACGAGACGTTTAAGTGTTTACATAGGCAAAATGGTACGTACTGTAGCCGACAAAGTAGCAGCTATCTTAATAATTGGTGAATGTAGAAACAATTTCCATGCAGCGGAACGACTGTTTAATGAGAGGTACCCCGATCGCCCTATATCGAGGGTTTATTTGAGGGAGCTTCTTCGGAAGTTTGAAGCATCAGGTAGTGTTCAAGATGCCAAACGATCTGGTCGACCAACAATTGGAGAAATGGTAGTAAACCCTACTTCTTCCACAGCCCAAGTTGCGTCTATCTGTGAAGTCAGTCAAAGGACAGTACATAGGGTGTTGGCTAAAAACAAATTTCATCCATACAAATTAAAAATGGTGCACCAACTTTCAGATGATGACCCCGACCGAAGACTAGAATTCTGTGAAACTATGTCCAATAAAATGAACCAACAACCAGGCTACATACAGACAATTTGTTTTAGTGACGAAAGTACTTTCTTTCTCAATGGAAATGTTAACACTCAAAATGTGAGGTATTGGAGTGACAAATCCTCACATCTTTCGTGAAAAACATACTCAATTTCCAGAAAAAGTAAATGTTTGGGCAGGTATTTTGGGAAACCACATAGTTGGGCCTTTTTTTCTCAATGCTAACTTAACGTGAATTGTATCTGGAGATGTTACAAAATGATATTGAGGCGTTAATTCTGAAATTCTAGAAGATAATCCAGATGAATTCGACAACTTGGAAATAACGTTTCAACAAGATGGTGCTCCTGCACACTATTACGGTGCAGTAAGACGTTACCTAGATGAAGAATATCGTGGTAGATGGATTGGACGACGAGGTTCGATCGAATGGCCAGCTCGGTCACCGGACCTTACACCATTAGATTTTTTTTCTATGGGGGTACTTGAAATCTAAGGTTTACGCTACAGCACCTGATAGTATTGCCATTCTGAAACAACGAATTGTTGAAGAATGTAGGGCAATTCCGCTGACACACTGGGACGAAATCGACAAGAGTTTAGCAATAGGATGCATTACTGCCAGGAAGTAGATGGAGCACATTTTGAACACTTATTATAAGAACTGGTTCTTAAATCTTTATTAATTAAATGCGAAACTATAATTTTCGTATTTCTTCAATTTATCAATCAAAATCAGCCGAAACCCAAACAAAATTGGTATGACTGAATAGGTATTTTCAATACCTTTCAAACGAGCTGTCACTTGCCATAGGGTCCCATTTAAAATTATTGGTCACAGTGGCCTTGTGACGTCATTTATGACTATTGCGTCACCTGTTATGACCAGTTGAGAAGCCTACATCCGTTTATTTCCACCCTCCAAATTTCATTATTATAAGTATACCCGTTCAAAAGATACGAGGGGGGGAGGGGACTTTTGACTAGCACTGTATATATCAATTATGTTAAGTTAATGCTGACTTTTTCTTCTTTATAATGTTGTTCTTTTTAAATATATTGTATATTAGAATTCCTAATTGAATAAATATCTATATCTATTGTAGTTTCCCTGATGATGGAAATAAAATTTAAAAGTTAACTTTTTCATTGATGCTTTCCCCAATATCCCTAGTTTTGTATATGTATATATATATATATATATATACATACATATACAACCGGATATAACGACATTGAAGGGACCGTATACTTCGGACGTTATGTCCGATAGTTGTTATAAGCAATATACACAAGTATGTATGTATATATTATGTCTGTTTGTAGTATGGGGATAGGTTATGCATATGAACTTGTTTTCAAATAAAATGTAAATAAAAGAAATAAAAACGACATAGTAATGCGTAAACACACGATATAAACCAAAAGTTTTAAAATCAACCTGTAATTCACGCGGTCAACTATCGCACTGAATAAGTCGTAAAACATGCAAGGTGAAGTGGCAAAGAGCGGGAAAGAGGTTCGTTCGGATAAGGTAGAAGAATAATAATCCTTCTTAGGCTTAATAATAAGCCTGTAGCAAAATATTCCTTCATATTATTAGTATAAAGGTGAAAATTGTTCGTAATGTTTTGTTTTGCTGGAATAGGTAAACGGTTGGTCGTTATAGCCGATGAATATCGATAAAGTTATTTCGTTTTAAACGATATGTCACTGTATCCGATGTCGTTATAGGCGGTATGTGTACTTATTAGTTTATATACAGTGCTTCTCAAAAGTCCTCTCCCCCCCTCT
This sequence comes from Gonioctena quinquepunctata, assembly GCA_018342105.1. Taxonomy (NCBI): domain Eukaryota; kingdom Metazoa; phylum Arthropoda; class Insecta; order Coleoptera; family Chrysomelidae; genus Gonioctena; species Gonioctena quinquepunctata. The sequence goes on along the minus strand of JAFIRS010000775.1, from coordinate 518,755 downwards.
TATTTTTGGAACGATTATACATAAACAAGTGAAATTTGGAAACTGAATATGAAAGGTTGTAAACTTCCCTACTAGTGATGATAGATGACGAAATCGTCAAAGATGACGTCACAAGGCCATTGTGACCAATAATTTCAAATGGAACCCTACGGCAAGCGACACCTCTTAAAAGGTATCGAAAAAACCTATTCAATGATACTAATTTTGTTTGTGTTTATGGCAGTTTTGGCAACTCGCTTCAAGAAGCGAAATGGTACGTGCTTTAGGTGATAAAGTAGCAGCGATCCTAATTCTTGATGAAACTGGACAAACTATTCATGCAGCAGAACGCATTTTTAATGAGAGGTTTCCCGATCGCCCCGTTTTGAGGACTTATTTAAGGGAGCTTCTTCGTAAGTTTGAAACAACAGGTAGTATTAATGATGCGAAACGATCTGGCAGACCACAAATTTCTGATGAGAAAAAAATTGATATACTGGCAGAAGTAATAGTTAATCCTACTTCTTCAACAACTCACGTTGCATCTACCTGTGAAGTCAGTCGAAGTACAGTACACAGGGTGTTTAAAAAAAACAAATTTCATCCATACAAATTAAAAATGGTTCATCAACTCTCAGACGACGACCCAGACCGAAGACTAGAATTTTGTGAAAATATGGAAACGAAAATTAACCAACACCCAGACTATGTTAAAACAATTTGTTTTAGTGACGAAAGTACTTTCTATCTAAATGGAAATGTAAATACACAGAATGTGAGGTATTGGAGTGACGCAAATCCTCACCTGTTTCGTTAAACACATACCCAATTTCCCCAGAAGGTGAATGTTTGGGCAGGTATCCTGGGAAACCACATCGTTGGGCCTTTTTTTTTAAATACTAATTTAACTGGTGAGGTTTATCTGGAGCTGTTGCAAAACGCAATAGAACCGTTGAACCTTGAAATTTTGGAAGATAATCCAGATGAATTCGGCAATTTGGAAATAACATTTCAACAGGATGGTGCTCTTCCACACTATTACGGTGCAGTAAGACGGTATTTGGATGAGGAGTATCGTGGTAGATGGATTGGACAACGAGGTTCCATGGAGTGGCCAGCTCGATCACCGGACCTCACACCTTTGGATTTTTTTTCTGTAGGGGTACCTTAAATCGAAGGTTTACGCCACTGAACCTGACAATATTGACGTTTTAAAACAACGTATTGTTGCAGAATGTGAGGCTGTTTCCGCAGACACATTTGCAAAAGTACGAGAATAGGATATTTCACTGTCAGGAAGTAAATGGAGGTCACTTCGAGCAATTTCTTTAAGTAGGTACTGATTCTTAAATCTGTAATTAATATTATACTGAATGGAGTTTAAATTTTAATGTTTACTAATGAGCCATTAAAATTGCCATAAACACAAACAAAATTAGTATCATTGGATAGGTTTTTTTGATACCTTTTAAAAGAGGTGTCGCTTGCCATAGGGTTCCATTTAAAATTATTGGTCACAATGGCCTTGTGACGTCATCTTTGACGATTTCGTCATCTATCATCACTAGTAGGGAAGTTTACAACCTTTAATATTCAGTTTCCGAATTTCACTTGTTTATGTATAATCGTTCCAAAAATAAGAGGGGGGCAGAGGACTTTTGAGAAGCACTGTAGAATCGGCCGGGACCTTGCCATTCGGTTATTATAACCGATCTGTCGTTATAAACGATGTCGTTATATTCGGTTTTTACTGTATATGTATATTCACTAAATACGCAGTATCTGGCTGGGCTTCACCTCCTATTTTAATGAATTCAGATGTACTTCCATCCATTCTTACAATTAAACAATTATAATTACTTTTGGTCGTTATTTATACAAATATTTTTCTATTTCAACACGTTGACTGTCATAGTATCGAAACCTTTTTGCTATGCTTGCGCCATTGTAGTATTTCAAATTGGCCAAAAAAAATACAATTCTGGCCATGGCGTGCAAAGATAGTTCTATGTTTGCAGTAGCGGCTCACATATTTTGATTTTTAAAATTCCTCTTCTGTGAGGAAAAAAAATCGGAAAAACTATCTTGGTCTTATGGACCTAGCCGGTGGTGTGTGAAACTCAGCATCACGCTCAGATAAAACGCCAAAAAGAAAGAAATGGAAACAAAAGATATCAAAAATCTAAGCCTGTGTAAAAATTGTTATGAAACTATGAAGCAAACCCATGGATGCACATTGCAAGGAATTTGAGAAAGATTCGAATATACCTAAATGCTGCGAAAAAACTTACATGTGCTCAAATTGTTTTTATATAATCCATAGGTATAGAGGGGAATTAGTTTAAACTTTTTTTTTGTATATATCTCTATTTTTTTTTTTTAAGGTTTTCTTTTGAAATAAAAACTTTATAAAGAATTTTAATAATACCATTTTTTTTTCGGTGATGATAGGTGTAGGAATTCCAAAAACTGGAATATCGCAGTTCTTTATTTCCACCATCTCGGTTAGTACATGTTGGTAAATGCCCGCTAGACCGAGAAGTTGGCATATGAGAACTGCCTTGGTCACAAAGACCGAGACGGTGGCGCAGCCTGCAGGCAAACTTTTTTCTCAGTCATATAGACCCAGGCGGCAGTCAACGTGTTAATGCCCACTTTTGATATACTTTGCAAAAATCCTTCTTATTTCTCTTCTTTATTTCATATCATTCTATTTATAATCTGAAAAATTCTGAAAGTGTTTGAGGCAAAGTTTTCATCAGATTCGTGTTCAGCAGGCAACAATTGAGTATGACAAAAATCATTTAGATCAAAGGTGGAAATCAACCACAAATTCCAGAAACATTTACTGACAAAAAAACTACCTCATAATGGAATTTGCTCATTTCCATTTATTGGACTATGTTACTATCTAAGAACATCAATCATTAAATAACATGAAGTCTCAAAAACTCATGCTGACCTGTGAACACTATCCGTCGACCCTATTTGCCCTCCTGTCCCTTTGCCTGTCTTTTTCAGTAGGTGTCAAAATTCGGTCTTTCATTCCTGGAAGTACAATATGGTAAATGACTGTAAACGTCAACAGTACTGCAATGGGAAATCGTCTACGTAGTTTCAGAATATCATATTTTACCCATTTTGACATGTTTCACAATTAATTTTTGTGACCAATTCCATAACATGCTTGATAAATGTGTAACTTTTTGTTTGGAATAATTGTATCTACAGGGTGTACTTACAGAAATGGATGGAAGGAACCAATCTATGACTGTAAATGTCAACAGTACTGTTCCTCCTACACATAATAAAAAAATTAAACGTTGACTAGATTAACTTTCATGCATATCTATATACAAGGTGTGTTAACTAAGATATGTCTGGATCTGAATATAATATTGCAAAATCAAAATGTAAATATCCTGTAAGTTACGAACACTGGCTTACTTTAAGAATACACTTGTAAATTCCATTATATATTTCTTACAAATTAGGAAAGAGAAAGTCCAACAATAAATGAGATAAGTAACAATAAATTTAAATTAATGGTGTATAGAATAGAAGTTTGTGCCCCACTTGGAAACTCTGACCACACCCTCATCTCCACAACATGCTCTTTCCATTTACCATCGAGCTGCACAATACCACCCCGTCTCATGTGGCATTACAATTCGGCCGACTGGGAAGGTCTTCGTATGTTTTTCTCAGCGTTTCCATGGAAGAGAGTTTGTTTCTCTTCAGTAGATCCAACACGATGTGCTGAGACAATTTCTGAAATCATCATGTTGGGGATGCAAACTTACATACCGAATACCGAAAGAAGAACATCATCCGATAAGACCTGGTTTAACAGAAACTGCTCTAGAGCTGTGGCTTCCAAACAGGCAGCATACCATCGATGGCTAAAAAATCCGGGCCCTGAGACCAGAGCAGCATATGTCGAGGCTAGAGGCAACTGTAAAGATACAATAGAAAGCTCACAAAGATGCCCACAAAGCCAAAATAAGATCAAAACTTGCTGAATGTCCTTACGGATCCCGTTCCTTTTGGTCTTTCGTAATGCTGTGGGAAGAAATTTCACTTCCAGCTCATTTCCTCCCCTAACGAAAGAATCTGGAACACTATCAACGACTGCCCAGGAAAAAGCCAATATCTTTGCGCAGCTATTTGCTGGAACTTCCACTCTGGATTCATCGGGAAAACAACCCCGAACATTACACCTATTGACAGTCACATCCGAGATCACCTTTCGCCAACGATCTATCAGAAAGATTTTGCTGGGTCTCAACACCAACAAAGCCTGTGGATCTGACGGAATCCCGCCGATTGTTCTCAAGAAATGTGCCCTCGAACTAACACCTGTTCTTTTGCAAGTTGTTCAACCACTCTTACAATTTGGGGTATTTCCGTCCAATTGGAAAATTCGAAGAGTACAGCCAGTCCCTAAAAGGCAAAAGGCCCTACCTAGCAACTACAGACCTATCGCACTGCTATCTATTATTTCAAAGGTCATGGAAAAAGCCATCAACATCGAGCTCAGAAATATCTGGAAGACTCAGGAATTGTCAACGATAGGCAATATGGCTTCCGCCATCAGAGATCAACTGGTGACCTGCTGCTACGTCTCACATATATGGCAGCTATCTATTGAAAAGCATGGAGAAACTTTAGCTGTGGCATTAGATATCTCCAAGCTTCGATCGAGTTTGCACCAGGGACTCTCAAGCTCCGCCTTATGGCTTGCCCTCAGCTGTGTTCTCTGCTTGCTAGTTTTCTCTCAAACGGGTTTCTCCATGTAGTGGGTCGATGGAGTTTCATCTGACACTCTACTCATAAATGCTGGTGTTCCGCAAGGATCCATTCTCGCACCAACACTATTTCTACTTCACATCAACGACCTGTTGAAAGCAACTTCATGTCCAGTACACAGCTTTGCCGATGATAGTACCCTCCATACCGCTTCCAGGGCCCCTATATCAGCCCGTGAAACCAGAAATGAACGAGGAAGAAATGTTAATAATATAAATATGGACTTGGCAACAATTCTCGAATGGGGATCTAATAACTTGGTAGAATTCAATGCAAACAAAACACAAGCATGTCTTTTCTCTAGAAAGCCGATCTCACTGTGCCTAACATACTTTGTCAGGAGTAACCATACCACTGAAGCCATCCATATCGATGCTTGGTATTACTATCAGCAATAACCTTTCCTGGGAAAATCACGTGAGGTCCATTGCCAAAAGTGCATCCCAAAAACTTGGTTTTCTGTTTCGTCCAAGAGCTATTTCACCCCAGTCAGCTGCTTATGATCTATAAGGCACAGATCCGACCTGTCCTGGAATACTGTTCCCATATTTGGAGTGCGGCACCTAAACATATCCTGAGGCTATTTGATTCTGTCCAAAAAAGTGCAATTCGTCTCGTCGTTGATGCCTCGCTTACAAACTCGCTCACTTGTCTGGAACACCGTGAGAAACGTTGGCGATTTGTCTCTATTTTATAGTTATTTTCATGGGCGATGCTCTTCTGAAATATCAACAATCGTTCCTGCTTTGGCAGTCTCTTCGAGATTAACCCGTCAAGTTCAGTCATCACACCTTCGTGGTCACTTTGGAAACCTGCAGAACATCACTTTCAAAGACTCGTTCATCCAACTAACAGCGAGGCTTTGGAACTCATTGCCTAGGGAGGTGTTCCCCGAGGCATACAACCTTCAGAAATTTAAGAAGAACACCAACTCCTACCTTCTTTCCCTAGGTCCCCACGATGTTCTCTGAACATTACAGGATATCCCTTTTCGTGGGAACCAGAACATAAAAAAAAAAAAAAAAAAATAAATTTCTTGGTAGGTGTTAGAAAAATATATTTTGACTTATTCATAGTAACAAATAAAATAATTAATAAAAACATTTTAAAAGACAAGCTTTTATTCAAATGCACTAAAAAGTAGAAAATAATTGCATGGATTACAAATTTTGAACTGGATGGAATGAAAGAATGACATATGAAACCAAGCAAGTTGAATAAAAGTTTGTAAAAAAACAAATTTATCAATGTATTGAAAAAAGTTACTAGCGGGAATCATATAAAAGTACCAACTAGAATAACAAGGACAACTTCCACTAACTAGAAAGCAGATAATATAAAGCTATGTAATGCTTTAAAAAAACAATTCAATATATTTACATAAGAAACTGATTCTAATATTTGCTCCTTTCAAAATGTTTTACCAAGAGGAAGCTGGCATGAGATGTATGCAGCTACCGATTTTCAAGAGTTCTTTATATTTTAATCTTTTTTTAAAGAAAAATATCAAACCAAACAAACATACACATGAGATTTTCACATCAAATCAAATAATTGCACAACCATTTGTGTAAAATGAATCTGCTGAGAAAAGGAATCAAAAACCCAAATTATACTGAACAATATAATATAGTTAAGGATTACCAAAAAAATATATAGAGGAAATAAATAATTATCCTGTTTAGAATCGCCGAATATAATGAACCAAAGCAATGGCAAGACTAAAAAAGTAATATTACAATTGAAGCACACACACACACACAGATAAAGCTAATGTCAGTAACAAATGAAAATCAAAATAATATTCCTAATTATAAATCGATACTTTTCACATAAGTTTCTTCTTTTTCCTACTTCTGAAGAGGGAGTTTCTATCATATATAGAGCCACATCTTAACCAGCAGAAGGTATCGCTTAGATTGATGTTAATATTCTAAAATCAGTTACTCCACATTTGCATATTGCTGATCCCCTGTCTTGTCTAATCAACTGATCTTTTATATCTTGATTATTTACCGATATAAAAGAATGAATCCAAAGGGATTCTTATCTATAAAAAAATGTCAGTAAGAGATATAAAATAATATTGTCTAATATGTATACCTAGCCAAAAAAAAATGAGTCGGCTTACTCTGTACACCTTTAATATTTTAATGTTGCCAGCTACCATTGCAATCTGTTTCAATTTCATTTATAACGTGCTTAAGGATAAGCATTGGGATTTTTTTAATGATCTTGGTCGTGCACTCGACGCAGGGGACAATCTTTTGTTGCAGAAAATGAATGGAATGAGACTATATAGAAAGTCATATGGTTGGGTAGAATTAAATCTAACACACATCATCATAACTACCAAAGTGGATCTGATCCTCTCCAACCTTAAATGGGGGTGCCACAATGTTCGATATTTGGCCCCTCATTATCATATTTGTTAGTGATATCACTAAAGTTAGTTCGACCCCAAATAAAATTATTCAGTATGCTGATGACACCAATATTTCATGTGACATAATTAAATCGAACAGCTTATTCAGAGTAGCAGAATAAAGTTTATCCAATGTTTTATGAAGGATGGTTTAGTATTAAATGTGACAAAAACTCATGTCATGAGGTTTTTGCCAATAATGTTACAACAGATTATGAACTATATTAACACATGAGTGAGAAATGTTTAGACACTGCTGAAACTATTGAACTTTTAAAAATAACATTAGATCCCAAGCTCATCTGGGAGGCCCATATAAATAACCTATCTGCAAAGTATATACATTATAAGAAATTTAAGGCATACTGTATCTTTTCATATACCAAACCTTACTTTGATAGAGCTTTCGTAGCTCAGAAAATTAAGAGCCATGTAAACTACTTTATAAAAAAGCTGATATTCTGACATTACCTAGTCAATTAATCTTGTATACAAAAGATAATGAGAATGCTATTGATTTGAGGGTAGAAAACTGTGTACAATAAAATCAGAAAGTTGGAACTTGGACCTTATTGGATGGGACGATCCAAAACTATTCCAAAAATACATTTTTCCACATGTTTGCTTATATAATGTATGCATTTCCAAAAAATTAAAATAACTCTCTGAACTTTGAGTAACCTCCCACAAAAAATTAATGACATCATCATTGATAGAAAATTATAGACTGTACTGTCCTTACATTTACTTTGAAAGAATAAATTAATTGGCTATTTCTAACTGATAATATCTATATAAAAAGAGACAAAACATCATGAAAAATGTGCATCAAATCTGGGACCTGTAATATCTATGTATATTTCAAATTTATCTCATTTCAGATTGATCCATTTGCGAAGAAAAGGCATTACAAACCTGGACGAGGGACGGCTCTATCTGAAACTCAATCAAATTCATGAAGCCAATCGAAAAACTATCAAAACATTCAGAACAAACCCTCTATTCAGTTGGAAAAACAGAGATGCAAGCATGGCAATTCTCACCAAGTTCAATAAACGTCGCACCTTTGCTCCAATTGAAGTAACTGGTATGCCTGGATATGCGCAGCTATCTGAAAAAGAAATAGAACTTTGCAGTACTGTTAGACTTGTTCCAGTAACATACTTTCAACTGAGGGATGTGTTAGTTACAGAATGTAAGAAATCTGGTTATGTTTCCCTGCAAACAGCCAGAAGGTTGTTGAAAATTGACGTTAACAAAACTAGGAAGTTGTACGATTTTTTGATACAGGAGGGCTATATAACAAAATCTCAGTAATATTCACCATTTGGATAACCATTTCATATGGTTTCAATCAGTTGTATATAGTTCCAAAAGTTGTATGTATATTGTATTGCCAAAGTATAGGTTTTATGTTTTTATGTGTTTGATGTTTAATACAAATCTTCAGAACCCTGTTTTAAGCGCAAAAAAATCATTTGAAGGTTATGTTCTTCCAAGGATTTCGTTTTTCCATGTTTAATCATCTTCCCAATGATTTTCGCTAGAGTACATATAAGACAAATTGATAGGAAAATTTTTTTGGAATTAATTTTAGAGGCCAATACATCAAAAGCATGGTTTGAAAGTTCTATATTTTTTATAAAAATTTCATCTATTCCATAGGTTCTTTATTTGTAATTATGATTTCTTTCAATTCTATCAATCTTATAAAATGAGAATCACTGAGGTATAGGGGGAGTTTTGAAGGGATTCATATATGTTGATGAGTCTTGCAATAGTGATTGTTCAGTTCATTGGGAAATAGATTAATTTCGGATTAATTTTTGCCTAACAAATAGTAAATATAATACTCCAGCCATTTCTCTTTTGTATATTCTTGAGTTTTTGTAACAGAAAAAAATCATTAGCGTTACAAGATACTCATTGAAAGTTTGGAATGGTCTTTCTAAATCTTGGATGAATTTTCAATCTGATTGAGTAGAAGCTATGTTGAATTTATTAAAATTTGATTGACTGTATAATCGACCATACTGGTTTGATTTTGGTTGAGTATGAAAAATTATCTTGCATATTGTTGAATACATAGTCAATTTTGGTTGCTGAGTATAAAAAGTGGTCCTGAGTCATTAACATGGATGTTTAAATCGCATGATGAAAATACATTTTGTAGAGACTTTGTACATATTGAAACTTCATCATAGTTGATATTGATATGGTATAACTTGTTGAAAACATTTTTATCACAAGATGGGGGCTCTATACATGCACAAAATATACAAATTCATTTTCTTGCTGTAGGTGAGTGATAATTCAAATTGTTTTCCTTCCAAGAGATCATTAATATTATTTACATTTACAAAATTCACAAATACTTGATAAGTATCTGAGTCTCGCCATGAGGTAATATATTGTAAGTGGCCACTACTGTGAAATTTTTAATATAAAGTCTGTTAAGGAAAGAAGGACGTCACAAGGTGGCAGATTTCAGCGTTGCCAATATGTGCAATATTTCTGAGATTTTTGAGTATTGAAATCAGTAGGAAGAGCTGAATAGAAAACAATATTTTCCTTGTCTCCGTTAGTATCCTCTTGTAGGTTGAGTGATAAAGGATATTTTTTTTTTCTGTTATATGCAAAATAAGTTAGGTGAGATCTCATGCACTAGACTACCCCCATGGGACCACTATGTTGGAGCCCTATGGAACGTATAGTGGAAGAAGTAGGTTGTGATAACTAAAAGATCCAATTCACCTACAGAAAACCAGTAGAGAGATATTGCCACTTGTAATTTCATACATTTAACATTGCACCTTTTGAAAAATCACAGGTTTCATTGTATTTTACAAAATGTACTACTATCAAATGCTCTCAAGCCATTCTTTCAAAGATCTAAAATGTTTCTTATATTATTTTCCATCGTTCTCGCTTTTTTTTTATTACACGCTTTATATTAGCTTCACTTGTATGTTTGTAACAGACTCCTTTGGGCGCGATTTTGACCCACTTCCAGACGTCCGAATGATTTGAAATTTGGCAGGTGTACATAATTCCGGTGACAATGCATTAAGAAATTTTTGTGTGAAAAAAAAAACAAAATGGCGGCTCCAATATGGCGTACGAGTTTTGTGATTATGGTCCGATTCGCTTCAAAATTGTTATCTTAGGGTTTTCATGGTCGAAGATTATGATTCTTTTGTCAAAATTGAAAAATTCAAGATGGCGGCTCCAATATGGTGGACGAGTTTTGTGATTATGGTCTGATTCTTTCAAAATTGGTATGTGGGGGGGGTTTTTGGGGTCGAATTATGATTCTTTGGTAAAAATTGAAAAATTCAAGATGGCGGCCGAGTTTTGTGATTATGGTCTGATTCTATTCAAAATTGGTATGTGGGGGTTTTTGGGGTCGGAGATTATGATAATTTTGTAAAAATTGAAGGATTCAAGATGGCGGCTCCAAAATGGCCGCGAGTTTTGTGATTATGGTCCAATTCTATTCAATATTGGAGAATAATAGTTAAAAAAAAATTATAATAGTTTGAAAAAATAAAAACACTAATAGAAAACTAAACTAAAAAGTTGAAAATAAATAATAGTTTAAAAAAACTAAAAAACACGCTTTTATAGAAAACCAGACTAGAAAAATTTAAAATAAGAAAAAAATATATTTTATTTAAAAAAAAGCGTGGGGTGCATGGTATCAATAATTATATAGTACATTACACACCTAGGGCAGTAAAGTAAGAAATGTCTCAGATCACAGGTAATTGTTGGCCGAAGTGATACCATGCACCCCACGCTTTTTTTTAAATAAAATACATTTTTTCTTATTTTCTATTTTTTTAGTCTGGTTTTCTATAAAAGCGTGTTTTTTAGTTTTTTTAAACTATCATTTATTGAAATCTGAATGATACTTCTTGTAAAATACAATGAAACCTGTAATTTCTCATAAGGCTTAATATAAAATGTATGAAATTATGAATGCCAATATATTTTTAATGGTTCTCTGTAGCTCTTCAAAAATTCAATTGGATCTTCTCATCATAATCTACTATTATGCCAAATTTAAATAAATCCTTAGTAGAGATTCCAAAACCAACAGTACTACCATAAAAAAGGTATCTTTACTGAATTTCTCAAATATCTATGAAAACTATTAATCTATTTTACTAACTTCCCAAGTAGCATTTTTAGTGGACGGAACGTAGCGGCCTTGATTCTGAAAAACTTTGAGTTGTTTCACCACAACCACTGCCAAGTAATCTACACGGTTCTATCACGTGGCGGCTACCAAAATGGGGAACACTTTTTTGGTGGCTGCTACGTTCCTGGATCTCAGATAGCCACATTCCAACCACGTTGTGGTCACTTGGCAAAAACGTGGATATGTAGTGGCCGACACGTTAAACAACTGACTACAGTTGTGTAAATAATATGTAGCTCGATCTCTGTTCAGCAACATATTTTTATGATATATGTTCCTCAATCTTCCATTTTGCCTGATTCATTTCTAATACATATAAACATACAAACGCGTCAGTAAATATATTGAATTTGGATGATTCTGATCGGGATAAAATTAAAACGATTGAAAGTTTTATGTGTAATATGGGTGTTGCAGCTCGACTGTGAGCACGCGTCATCTGAATACTCTTTATTTAAGGAAAACATTATAATTTTGGAAATAACTCGCCTTTGAAATTATGTACTTAAATCCCTCAAACATTGTTTTATCAATCTTGGTTAGTTGAAACAAATACTTACGTGTAATAAAAAACTACGTTTGATGCAGTGCTGACGACAAATAAATCTTTATTGAATATTTCGATCATTTCTATAATAATGGCGACCCAGCATATTCCTGTAAATATAGCGGCTTATGGGGAATATAACTTTGCAGTATCAGAAAGTGCAGATATACCACTCTAAAGCTCCTGCCATCATAAAGTGCCCAGTGGAACTAAATTATTAACTTTTCCACCACTGGAAAGTGGCACTCACGTCGCAGGCCCATGACTCACCACTTCAAAGTTTGTAACGAATTTTTCGTTACTTCCTTATACATAATCAATTTCTAAGAATTTTTCTGGTTATCTTTACGGTGGTGCGAGTCAGTAGTCACTGCTCAGGTTGTGAACTGATGTAATGCGCTCTTTATTATCGACCCTTGAAAATGGTATCATGACAGTTGTATTCATGTCAAGTAAGCGCTTGTTTTTTCCATAAGTGTTTTTAAATAGAGAAAAAAACCGAGAATGGTTTGGGAAAAAACAGGTAAAGTGTGATTTGGTCGAACCGAAAAGATGATCGTTCTCTTTCCTCGATTGAACCTCGACATAGGCAGGTGTGCTGAGTGAATTGATTCTGGTACGTTAAGATTTTTTAATTGAATGGCTATCGCTGTTGATATTGGTGGAGTCTAATTATATTCCTTATTTTGCAATCAATGTTGTAGTTGATTAACAGTATTTTCCGCTTTTTATATGCTTGTAATCATCGGAATCCTTGGAATAATCCCCTGGTACTGTGAATGGGAAGTAAGCGCTAGTCCACTCGAAATTACCCATTATCTGGTACCTACAAACGGGAGAAGCGTAGAACTGATTTCCAAAAAAAATTAGTCTTCAATGGTCTGAACGGATACTACGTCAGCCACATAGACATGTGCGTTAAAATGCTTTGCCAAAATGGCCGAAATAAATTTTTTTGGTTTTTTTCGTACTTAAATCCAAAACACAAATCAACCTTAATAGGAATTAGCCAAAGGAAGTATCATATACGATATGTGAGATATAAAATAATATGTAGATAATTTGATCGGAAATTCACTGACAATTCCAAAGGTGACAAAAATCTCACAGTATAGAATTTATACTTGACCAACAGTTACCATGCAATTACCATCCAAGAATTCGAATATTACAAGTATATAAAAAGCGGAGAATACTGTTAATGAACTACAACATTGATTGCAAAATAAGGAAAACAATTATACTCCACCAATATCAACAGCGATAGCCATTCAATTTAAAAATCTTAGCGTACCAGAATCAATTCACCCAGCACACCTGCCTATGTCGAGGTTCAATCGAGGAAAGAGAACGATCATCCTTTCGGTTCGACCAAATCACACTTTTCCTGTTTTTTCCCAAACCATTCTCGGTTTTTTTCTCTATTTAAAAACATTTATGGAAAAAACAAGCGCTCACTTGACATGAATACAACTGTCATGATACCATTTTCAAGGGTCAATAATAAAGAGCGCATCATTGCAGTTCACGACCTGAGCAGTGACTACTGACTCGCACCACCGTAAAGATAACCAGAAAAATTATTAGAAATTGATTATGTATAAGGAAGTAACGAAAAATTCGTTACAAGTTATAACCTAAAAATTACAATAGGTCTTATACCCCTGAAATGGGCGAACACGTCGGGCTATTATAACCTACCACTTCAAAGTTATAACCTCGAAATTGCGGGTACATGTTCATTAATTGTTAAAAAAGGACATGTAGCAAGTACAGCGGATTTATGCAGCTCCAATCAACAATTATCAAGTATCAATTAACAATTATCAATCAACGAGTAATGGAAATGATGGCATTTATGCGAACAGAATGAACAATTCAAGTATAAATATTGAGCAGGAGCACAAGTCAGAGACCCGATCTATTTAAATTAACCTTTTTCTACAAAATCAAGAGAATGTGTCTATTGAAAATGCATAACTCATTTTATTTTGAATGAATATCATTCATGTAACAGGTAAAACAAACTTTCTGTTAGCCACAATAAAATAATTTGAGAAAAGTTAGGTTAGTTTCGTCATCGCACGGACCAATCCACGGTCACTTCAAAATCAAGGAAAATTGTCCATTGAATGCATAACCCATTTCATATTGAATAAATATCATTCATGTTTCACGTAACAGGTTAAACTAACTTTTTGTAAGCCACAATAAAATAATTTGAGAAAACTCAGGTTAGCTTTCGTCATCGCACGGAATGGGGAATTTTGAAGGTTATTGTAATTTGTAGTGACTATTATTAAATGCGTACTGTGGCTATCAATTATGGAGATAGCAAGAACGTGGCAACCGTCACCACATATCACAATCAACTGCCTGCCACATTGAAGGTTTTATGGAAGTTACCAAAACGTCACCGGAACTATCATACTCTCTTGAAAGTGACTGTGACTTCTAAGTGATATTTAAGTAGCACAGGATGGTTACCGCAACGGTTATTTTCCACTTTTAAGTTTAAAAATCTTTAAAGTGATTTGCTCAGTGGCCATAATGTTTCAGACACCTCAAATGACACTAATAAGTTATAGAACTGTGGAGTGGCTACCATAGATGGGAATTACGTGACTACAACCATACAAATATAACATTTCAGTTATTCTTACTGTATAGTGGTACATTTAGTGGTGATTACGTGATAACCACCGAGTCGAAGTTGCAGTATCAGTTTCCGTGACTATAATGCTGCTTGGGTTAGTTGAAGTTCAATCGGAATAGCACACTAGGTACATATTTTTTGTTTATAATAGTAGTATTGAGAAATGAAATATTTCATTTATTTCCATTTTCTTCTAATTACAACTCATTATCATCATCATCAGTATAACCATCATCAGAAGAAATATTTATTGTAAGGGGCTGAACATCTTTCCTATCAAACCCAACTTCTCTATCCCAATATATTTTTTGTTTGTTCTGTATGTCAAACAGTTTCAGCCCATACATCACATGTAGCCAGTGATTTTTTTGTTGAAAGGCCATTATCCCTACAAACATTTTTTGCTAATCCCCAAATATGTTCGACATGCAGTGATAAGGTGGAAATGAAGCACTTGCTGCCCATATTTTTCTGCAAGGGCATCAGCTTCATTTATAGGTAGTGGTTTATTCCTACAAAATAAATATATAATTTATTAATTCAGCTTGAAGAACAGTAACATTTACTTTGCTACTTAATCCAACAATTCTGATTTCAAAAAGGTATTTTCAAAGGGAATGTTATTGTTTGATGACCATTCTTGGATATCAGCCTCCTTCGATGCTGTCTTTGAGGCTTTATTAATTACAGTGCTGTGATAACTTGCATTATCCATGACTATTATTGGAGGCTCTTCTAAATTTGTTAATAGCTGGTATTCAAACCAATACTGAAAATTTGTTTGGTTCATTTCTGCATGGTAATCATAATTCTTTGTTTTTTAAACAAAAAAATTAGGTCCGCTCCACAAATAAATCCGGTACTGCATCCAGCATGAAGTACAATACACCTTGGAAAAAAATCAGCTGGTGTATTTTGCTTTCAGTTTATGCACCACCAACCTCAGTCTTTTCAACACTTTTCACATTGGAATCTTGCCAGGATTGTCCAAGTACCATCTTTGAATACCAATTTTTCTTCGCACAAGGTGGGTTGGTTCCGAAGAACCCCGTGCACGTAGGCCTCTCTATTTGGGCCCATTGTGCGCCCACTTGTTCTGAGAAAATCAGCTGGGCATGCCGATTTCTTTGACTAAATTCAGCAACTTCCTCAGCTGAATCTCCTTGACGTCCTCTGGGTTCAGAATTATGCTCCCAAGGTTGATCTCCCTCTGGTGCACCAAAGCTGGGCACTCAATGAGGATGTGCGACGATGTCTCGTCATCTTCCAGGCACCATCTACATAGGGGATCATCTGTGATCCCGATGAGCTCCATGTGCCTGTTCAGGTGATTATGTCCGTTAGGAGCCCAGTCACAGTCTTGATGTCCCGTCTGTTAAGTGACAGGATCTCTTTAGACATTTTTTTCCTTGGCTCCTTTATGTGGAGCTTTGATTGCCTCATGCCTGTCGCCTCTTGCCATGTTTTAAGGAACTGCTTTTGTAGCAGTTCCTCCATATTTGAGATTGCCAGGCTGCTGGGTATTCCCAAGATGGGTTCAGGTCCCACTGGGGTCTTTCCCGATCCTATCTTGGCTAATCTGTCTGCATCCTCGTTCCCGGGGACCCCTGAGTGTCCCGGGACCCATATGAGGCTGACTTTGCTTGTTTTCGATAAACTTTCTATGGCGTTTCTACACTCAGACACCAGTTTGGATACAATCCTATTTGCGCCTAACGCCATTATAGCAGCTTTGCTGTCCGAGTAGATGGCAGTAGGCCCTCGACTTTTATTGTCAAGATTTTCCTGGACACAGGTGGGTATAGCATATACTTCAGCCTGGAACACTGAGGCATATTTGCCTAAAGGAACTGAGATTTCTCTCTTTGTTCCTTCTTCTTGAATACCCATTAAATCCACGAATACAAATTGATGTAGACCCTCCTCCTTAAGTTTCATGTAATCATGTCAAATGTGTATATGTTTACTTGAAACACTGGGCAAACGACGACGTGGATCATCTTTTCTGTATGTAAAACCAATTTTCCTCAGAATTTTCCATAACGATGTCTTACAACATTTGAAAAGATCACATTCTTCCAATTCATCTTTTAAAGTATTGATATGTTCTCCTGAAATTATTGTAATTAAATATTGTATGATGAATAGATCAAATTTCGAATTGCAGCTTGATCGAAACCATCAATATTTACCACCTGTTTTCAATGGACCGCTGAATACTTCACCTCTATTAGACTTAGTTGCAATACGGTTTACAGTAGAAATACTCAAATTCAAGACATCTGCAACCCTCTGAAATCAATAATCGACAAATATTTTAATATTCACTAAATAATTTTACTTTAGTTCTTATAGATATACGTAATTAGTATTACTTACGGCTCTAACAGCAGTTAGTAGAAGTAAAGTTCCTCCATTTTCACGTTCCCTTTCAAAGTAGTCTATTGAAGGCAGTAATATTTATTAAGACTCTTTTGGTAATGCTTTAAGCATATTGATTATACTAATCGAAATAAATGATTAGTTCTGAAAAGAACTCGTTTTATTATCAAACAGAATACACCAAAGAATCAAACGAAATAATACACAAGCTGAACCATAAAGTCAAAGTTGATAGATGAATAAGACGAATGTTTTTTTGAGAGTTCGGTTCGGCAGCATCTAGAATTTTACAGGTTGGCAACTTTTAAAATAAAATTTTACTAGTTTCATCGATATTTAACGCATTTCATTGAGAATTTCAACTTTTTCATGTTGGATATACAAAATTTACAAAAATGACGTCATTCTCTTCTTAACATAAACAGTCTATAGTTTGATTTGTTAGGCTGCAGCCAGTAATCTGTTAGCAAAACTATATCAGGAAAACTTATACTCTCTAAAAATATGTATGAATTATCAGATTTATTTCTTATTATAAATTCAAGAGTATAGAGTGAGTGAGTGTTCATCAAAAAAAAATATTGTGATTCAAGTCTATTCTTGGAGTACATGTTGGATTGAGTTCCTTTATGTTTTCCCTTTTTTGGACACACTTCTGTAACTAAGATCATTTAATGTACTCAAAACTAGCACTCTGGGTACCAGTTACAAAATACCTAAAAACACACTGAATGATGTCAGTCTTTCCATGCACTGAAATCAGATATTTCAAGTATTTCATCATCTTTAATTATCTTTATATACCTACTAGTGAATTTTTCGCAAGGGTAATAATTGGTATTTTATTGGTCTGATGAGTGTTATAGCTGAATGAGTTGTAATAGTAAAAATAACAATAGTATGATAATACACTCATAACAGACAAGACGGAAATTGTAAATAGTTTCAATGCGCATATTTCAAATGTAGGTCAATCAATAGTTGACAGCATTAACGTACATCAAGCAAATACACCACCTACACATACCTTTGAAGAAATTACTACTACAAATTCAATATATCTACATGAATCAAACCCTAACGAAGTAACGGGAGTCCTGAGTGAAACGAATATAAATGCTGCTCCAGGCCAAGACTATACCGTGTGTAACAGGATCATGGTACACCCCCCGTATCTCCTTTAGTTTTGAAGGTAATTGATTGAAATTTGGGATATCCCATATACATAATAAGCGGCACTTTTTGACCTACAAATGATTTTTTTTACTTCCGCTTTCGCCGGAAGTGATACCAACTTTCGATTTTTAAATAGAACACCCTGTATATTATTACATTTCTGAAATCTGCATAATTTTCTGAATCCAATGATACCACATAAGTGACATTTCAAACGTCAATATTTTTGATAATTCAATTTTTAGTTTTCCATTTAAGTGTGCCATGATGGTTCCGATTTATTCCAATTCACCCTTCTAATGCTAGAAAAATCGAAATCCCGTGAAAAATACTAAATTGCGATTTTTATGAGCAAATAAAGTTAATCGTAGTCAATTTTGGGGTAAAACTCAATTTTTTCAAATGGAACCATATTGGTACCATGGTACCATTTATTAGTACTATTAATAAGGAATTTATTCATACCTGCTAATAAAATGTGCGATAAATGCAATCAAAATTACAGATAAAAGAAAATAAGATAATACAATTACTTTGTTCTAATTTAATGCTAAGAAGTTACTGAGATGGCTTTGAAATACAAAAAATGAACACAAAACATTACAACAATTGTTCGAAATGCTGTCCATTAACGTCAATGCACTTCTGAACTCGCATAGCTGTTTCTTGAAGAACGTTAGCTAATTGCTGTTACTGAGCGTTTTAGTGAAACTCAGGTCTTGGGGTTGTAGTGCGTTGCATAGACAATGTTTTTTAAATGGCCCCAAACAAATAAATCAAGAGGTGTTAAATCAGGTGACCTTGGAGGCCATCGCACAGGACCATTTGTTGAAATTACGTTTTCTTGGAATGCCTGTTGAAGGTAATCAGTTACTATTCTTGAATTATGGGGGGGAGCTCCATTTTGTTGCAAATACATTCCCTGTAGTAGATGGACAGGTAATTCGGTTAACCTGTCCTCAATTTTATTTTGCAGAAATCCTAAGTATCTATCTCCAGTCAAGCGTCCTTCAAATATTATTGGACCAATGATTCTACGACCCAGTATTCCAAGCCAAACATTGAAACCGAACCGCACTTGAAAGTTACCCTCCTTCAATAAATTTTGATTTTCTTGTGACCAATACCTTGTATTTTGTCGGTTAAATAATCCCATATTTGTAAACCTAGACTCGTCCGAAAATAAAATCCTTCCCAAAAAAGCATTGTTTGGCTGCCCATTATTCTGCAAGATCCAATTGCAATATTCCATCCTACGTTCATAATCATTTTCGTACAGATGATGGTGCAATTGATATTTGAAAGATTTATAATTATGTTTGTGCAAGATTCGGCTTACCGTTTGGTGACTAATTTCCAATTCAAACCCAATTTGCCGTAAAGAAACAGTCTTATCAACTTCTATTCGTGCTAAAACATTAATTTTCTTTCCTTCGTCAATGATAACGTTTTCTTCGGGATCATGGTTAGGCTCTCTTCGGAATTGATTTTCAAGACGATTAAAATAATTTCTCGCTGGACATTGTCTATCAGGATATCGGTGGGCATAAAGGTTTCTAGCCGCAACGGCATTTTTTCTACATTTCCCATAAATAATTAACATGTTCACTTTTTCATCCCTTGTATAAATGTGGGGCATTTTGAATAAAAATAAGAACAAATGTAAAGACTTTTTCAATACACAATAAAAACACCTATTTATTTGACAACCTGAATGAATAATTTCATTGTTTTCAAAGCCTCCTCAGTAACTGATTACCTTCAACAGGCATTCGAAGCTATGCGAGTTCAGAAGTGCATTGACGTTAATATACAGCATTTCGAACAATTGTTGTAATGTTTTGTGTTCATTTTTTGTATTTCAAAGCCACCTTAGTAACTTCTTAGCATTAAATTAGAACAAAGTAATTGTATTATCTTATTTTCTTTTAGCTGTCATTTTGATTGTATTTATCGCACATTTCATTAGCAGGTATGAATGAACTCCTCATTAATAGTACTAATAAATGGTACCACGGAACCAATATGGTTCCATTTGATAAAATTTAGTTTTACCCCAAAATCGATTACGATGAACTTTATTTGCTCATAGAAAACGCAATTTAGTATTTTTGACGGGATTTCGATTTTTCTAGCATTAGACGGGTGAATTGGAATAAATCGGAACCATCATGACACACTTAAATGGAAAACTAAAAATGGAATTATAAAAAATATTGACGTTTGAAATGTCATTTATATGTATCATTGGATTCAGAAAATTATGCAGATTTCAGAAATGTAAAATATACAGGGTGTTCTATTCAAAAATCGAAAGTTGGTATCACTTCCGGCGAAACCGGAGGTGAAAAAAAATCATTTGTAGGTCAAAAAGTGCCACTTATTATGTATATGGGATATCCCAAATTTCAATCAATTACCTTCAAAACTAAAGGAGATACGGGGGGTGTACCATGATCCTGTTACACACGGTATAACTGAAAAACTTGCTTTCAGTTCAAGAACTTATCATACCAATCCTAGTCAAATTAGTCAATGAAATATTTACATCTGGAATCTTCCCCAATGCGTTGAAAATTGGTAAAATCACCCCTATTCTTAAGGCAGAGTCAAAAAATAAAGTAGAAAACTGTCATCTCATAACTGTAGTATGTGCATTGTCGAAATTCTTAGAAATTATCATAAAAAATAGGGTCAGTTACTTCCTGACAAATATGTTGAACTAGATAGATTTCAGTACGCTTCCAAAAACAATCAAACAAGCAGAGCAACACAATGGACTTTTTAAATCACATTATAACTAATCTAGGCAATAAAAAATATGTCATAACGAAATTCGTTGATTTACAAAAGGCATTTGATGTAGTTGACCATGTAATGTTGATAAATAAGCTCAACTGGGAATAAGAGATAAATGCTCTGGTCTACTAGAAACATATTTAAGAAACTGACAACAATATTTATTTATTGAATATAATTTCATCCAGCAGGCTTAAGAGCCCATTTACAGGTGTAAGTTAAAAGGTAAGGTGAACATAGAATATATGTGAACTCAGTTTGGAATTGAGTTCAGTATAACAGTTTTGAATTGTACAAATGGCATTCCATACCAAGATGGGTATTTGTGTGATGTACATTTCACAAGAGGCGTACACTTATGTAATATGTTGATCAAAGTGTCATTGAATACTTCACAAATAAGATCGACATTGTCAGAATGAGAAAGTAGCGTGGACCAGTTTATTTCACTGAGCAACCGATAGAACTTCACATCATCGATCTTTTTTAAGTCATGTCTTTTAACAGGTGATACAAAATTTCTTACATTACCAGCCTTAGTTGATGTTTGCACCAGAAATCCTGGGTGGTGAAGATCAATGGGCACTAAAGGGTAATCATTGTGTTCCACTACACATGGGAGTTCAACAGGTGCTATGACTAAGTCTAATAATTTATTGTTAGCATTACTCACATTATTAAATTGTGTGAAATCAGAGAAATTCATGAAGTTCATGAAACGTCAATTTAATTTTTTTTAGTTATGAATGGGAAACCATTTCTATACTTGATTATGAGGTCAAGTTCTCCAGAGTCTTGACGGGTTTTCATTTCCTGGCGTAGCCTCATATAATTTTCCCTTTGCAGAACCGTCTGGTCGGGTCTAATATAGATATGTTTGAGGTGGTCCACAGCCTGAAGTTTTCTATTATTTCTGATCAGCTGGTAGTGGTGAAGGTTATTGGGCAAGACAATCTTCAGTGGACGACATTTTCCAGGAGTGGATTGGCCTAAACGCTGAATTTTCAATCCAGCAATTTCAAAGTTTGGAATAATGGTTTCAATCACTTCACTCGTTTCCACGTCAGAGGAACCTTCAGTAATCCCAAAAATTAGTATATTGTTTTCCTGTTGTTTTATTTCCGTAATTTCCGACAGCCCTGTAGAATCACTGACTTTGGCATTGAGAAGGTCGATTTTATCATTGAGGTTTTTTACCACAATTTTATGTGACTCATTAATGTTCCGAACATCTGTTTCTAAAGTGACAATTTTTTTCTCGGAGATAGTGAGTTGTTGTTTAAGGTTTTTCATAATTTCGTTCCAGATACTATCAGTTATTGTTTTTATGAATGTCGGATCTTTAAATAATTGTTTTATCACAACATCAGCAGCACTTTTTAATTCACACTGGTGTTCACGTGTGAAAGGCATCATGAAAAGAAGCGATTATAATGTATTTATATATGCTGATAATCGTTAATTATGCTGGTAATCGTTAAATGATGCACAGTTAAACTAAACACGTCCACCACTCACTGATATATAAACGTGACATGTATCACTAGAGAGAGTAAATAATGCACTAACAAATGTAACCTGTGGAGTCCCGCAAGGGTCAGTCTTGGGACCTATGTTGTACTCATTACATATGCTAATTCTTAAAAAAGCCAATTTGAAAGCTCGCTACTATATATTTGCAGACGACACCATCCTTGTCTATGAAGGAAATAACCTCACTGATTTAGAACATTTGGTGAACAATGATTTAAAACTGTATGCTGAATGGATCCTCAGTACTAAGCTTGAAATAAATGTTAACAAAACTATTTTCATGTTGTTTAAAAACAAAAAAATGGAAATCCATGATCTTTTCATAAACATTGGTTCCCAGGTAATTCAAAGAGTTGAATATACCAAATATCTAGGGCTGGTCATAGATGGCAAGCTGAACTGACAGGCACAATCAAATCACATCTCAAAAACAGTAGTCCCCATGATCGGTGCTTTGTATAGATGTAGCAATTATCTGAATGCACAAAATAGACTTATGATTTACAATGCATACTTTCTGTCAATTCTTCACTATCTTATAACAGCATGGGGTATATGTAGACCCTCACAATTTAAGAAAATGCAGATTCTTCAAAATAAGGTAGTGAAATCTTTATTTGGATATAACTACAGAACACATACAGAGACAATATACAAGGAAACAGGAATAATACCCTTAAAACAAATAGAACAATGCAAATACACATACAAAATCCAAAAAAACAACAAAAGAAAAAAATGTAACAACAAATCTAGCAATCAATAATCCTATATACAAAGGTCTAGAAACCTTAAATTCATTGCCAAATCCTGTGAAAAACAAAGATAGTTATTCCTCATTTAAAATTAGTCTGATACAGCATATATATCAACGAAATACTGTATTATGAATACGGTAGATATTGATACTGACATTATGTTGTACTACTGAAATTATTGTTGGAACATATTAATGTTATAGCCTACTGTTGTAATACCATACTGTTGTTATACGACGATATACTATAGAGGAGTATACTACACTCTCTGGTGAAATGCTATCTCGGAAGCTAAGCGAGATAGAGGTATAGTTACTTTTGAGAAAATGATCCCCATCGAATTTTGAGCAACTTTGGTTTTGTATGTGGTACGTCTGTCTGTCTGTACTCTGTACCAAACATAAAGTGAAATATCTCCGAAACCCTTCGACGTATCGTCTTGAAACTTTGCCATCATGTTCCACGAAAAAACCTATCCTGTCATTGAAATATGAAGGAAATCGGAAAATTCCAAGATGGTTTTTCCGGGATTTTTCTGAAAATTCCTTGTAGTTCGACTACAGGTCGGATGGGTGATCCTTTCGATTTCATAGTCTGTTCCAGAATAGTTCGACAACCGTACAGGAAGCCTATTGAAACTGGGCGTGATCGGAAAATTCCAAATGGATTTTCCAGGGGGATTTTCCGAAATACATGGTCCGACATAAATTCAAAAATCTCGCAAACTAACGGGAAATATGGAAATCTATGAAATGCTGTGTATACCTCCCGAATAGTGCTACAAGATATTTATCATAAATTTTTCTCTCACTCCACCGGAAAATAAAAAAACAATTGAAAATCTGAAAATTGAATCTCGAAATTAATACAACTTAATTTTTCTCGAAAACGACTGAGAATTTCGAAAATTTTTATGAGAGCAAATATATTGCTGTTGACATTTTCTACAAAAAACCTCCAGATACTTTTTTTCTGAATTGAATAGTACGGGAGATATAGCTGAAAAACGGTAAACATGAATATTTGAGCTTTATATTGGAAAAAATGAAAAGTTGAAATATTTTATTCATAGAGTTTCATGAGTTCCATTAAAACATTTTTTTAATAATTCAAAGTTAGAAAAAAAAATATATTAAAATTTTTATTAATAAGATTCTGATTTCTCAAAAACTATTGGACATATCAAAAATATTATTGAAAACAAAAAAATTCCTCTTATCTATTCCTACAAAAAATCTGAGTTGACTTTTCCTTCAAATCGAATAGTAAGGAGATTAAATAAGAAATCAAAAGATAAAAAATACATTTTTATATTTCCCCGAATTGATTCAAAATATTGCAATAATATATAAAAAAATAAAAATATAGGTTTCCATTTTTCCTACGAAAAACCAAAGTGAACGAAGAGCGAAATAAAATACACATATTTGGTCGCAGTACATCTCTCTACTTATATATCGTCGTATACACATCTTTGGTGCTCAATGATAGTTTCAAAATAATAACATGCTCATGGTATATGCCTTAGTCCCTACACACACCTTTTAGGAGCAATGCTAAACTCTAATATGCTTTCATATCGTCATAAATATGATCCAAACTCAATACTAACCTGATATAACATAAAAACTACGTACTCCAACTGGAAGGGGCCGAAGGCCCCTTGTTATACGACGATATACTATAGAGGAGTATACTACGGTCTCTAGTGAAAAGCTATCTCGGAAACTAAGCGAGATATAGGTATAGTTGCTTTGGAGAAAATGATCCCCATCGAATTTCGAGCAACTTTGGTTTTTGTATGTGGTCTATCTGTCTGTCTGTACTCTGTACCAACCATAAAGTGAAATATCTCCGGAACCCTTCGACGTATCGTCTTGAAACTTTGCCATCATGTTCCACAAAAAGAGTATCCTGTCATTAAAATATGAAGAAAATCGGAAAATTCCAAGATGGTTTTCCGGGATTTTTCTGAACATTCCTTATGTGGTTCGACTAATTACGCATGGGAGGTCTTTTCGATTTCATATTATATAACAGAATAGTTTGACAACCATACAGGAAGCCTATTGAAACTGGGCGTAATCGGAAAATTCCAAATGGATTTTCCAGGAAGGTTTTCCGAAATACATGGTCCGACTTAAATTCAAAAATCTCGCAAACTAACGAAAAGTATGGAAATCTACGAAATGCAGTGTATAATTCCTCTTATCTATTCCTACAAAAAATCTGAGTTGACTTTTCCTTCAAATCGAATAGTAAGGAGATTAAATAAGAAATCAAAAGATAAAAAATACATTTTTATATTTCCCCGAATCGATTCAAAATATTGCAATAATATATAAAAAAATAAAAATATAGCTTTCCATTTTTCCTACGAAAAACCAAAGTAAACGAAGAGCGAAATAAAATACACATATTTGGTCGCAGTACATCTCTCTACTTATATATCGTCGTATACACATCTTTGGTGCTCAATGATAGTTTCAAAATAATAACATGCTCATGGTATATGCCTTAGTCCCTACACACACCTTTTAGGAGCAATGCTAAACTCTAATATGCTTTCATATCGTCATAAATATGATCCAAACTCAATACTAACCTGATATAACATAAAAACTACGTACTCCAACTGGAAGGGGCCGAAGGCCCCTTGTTATACGACGATATACTATAGAGGAGTATACTACGGTCTCTAGTGAAAAGCTATCTCGGAAACTAAGCGAGATATAGGTATAGTTGCTTTGGAGAAAATGATCCCCATCGAATTTCGAGCAACTTTGGTTTTTGTATGTGGTCTATCTGTCTGTCTGTACTCTGTACCAACCATAAAGTGAAATATCTCCGGAACCCTTCGACGTATCGTCTTGAAACTTTGCCATCATGTTCCACAAAAAGAGTATCCTGTCATTAAAATATGAAGAAAATCGGAAAATTCCAAGATGGTTTTTCCGGGATTTTTCTGAACATTCCTTGTGGTTCGACTACAGGTCGCATGGGAGGTCTTTTCGATTTCATATTATATAACAGAATAGTTTGACAACCATACAGGAAGCCTATTGAAACTGGGCGTAATCGGAAAATTCCAAATGGATTTTCCAGGAAGGTTTTCCGAAATACATGGTCCGACTTAAATTCAAAAATCTCGCAAACTAACGAAAAGTATGGAAATCTACGAAATGCAGTGTATACCTCCCGAATGGTGCCACAAGATATTTCTTATACATTCTTCTCTCACTCCACCGGAAAATAACAAAACAATTTATAATCTGAAAATTTAATCTCGAAATTATAACAACTTGATTTTTCTCGAAAATGACTGCAAATTTCGAAATTTTTACGAAAGCAAATATATTGCTCTTGACAGATTCTAGAAAAAACCTAGTACTTTTTCTCTGAATTTAATAGTACGGGAGATATAGCCGAAAAACAGTAAACATGAATTTTTTGACCATAATATTGGAAAAAATGTCACAAGTTGAAACATTTTGTTGAAAGAGTTCCATGAGTTCCATTGAAACAACTGAACAATCATTCAAAGTTAAAAAAAAATATGAAAATTTTCAATAATAAAATTCAGATTTCTCAAAAACTATTGGACATATCAAAAAAATTATGTGAGGCAAAAAGATTCCTCTCAACTTTTACTACGAAAAATTTTCCTTAACTTTTTCTTCAAATCGAATGGTACGGCAGATAAAATAAAAAAACGAAAGAGATAAGACATTTCTATATTTGCCCGGGATCATTCAAAATATCGCAATAATATTCAAAAACAAAATTGTAGCTTTCCATTAATTCTACGAAAACCCTAAGTGAACAAAGAGCGAAATAAAATACAGATATTTGGTCGTAGTACATCTCTCTACTTATATATCGACGTATACACATCTTTGGTGCCCAATGATAGTTTCCAAGAAATAATATGCTCATGGTATATGACATAGTCTCTGCTTTCGTCTCACACACCTTTTTAGGAGCAATGATGAACTCTAATATGCTTTCATATCGTCATAAATATGATCCGAGCTCAAAACAAATCTGATATTACATAAAAACTACGTACTCCAACTGGAAGGGGCCGAAGGCCCCTTGTTATACTATATTGTATGTAGAATTGAAAATGTACCACAACACGAAGATTGTAATGTTCCGTCAGCAGCATGTTGCTGATTAGGAACAAATGCTCTATAATACCTACATGTATTTTTTTGGAAATTGAATAAATACTTAAAAAAAATATACACCAAGGTTGAGAAGCTTCAATAGTCTTCTTAACCATGGTGTTTTTTTTTTCAGTATTAGCAAAATAAATAAACATTCACAATACTTGTGCGCCCAGAACATACATATATTTATTATGGAAAAAAATTATAGTTTAAAAAACACGCTTTTGTAGCAGTATGGCCGAAAAAGTAAAAAATAAATAAAATTAAAAATCAACTTTAATGTAAAAAAAGCGTGTGGTGCTTGATATCAGTTATTTTTTTTGCTAGCTATTCGTAAAGGTAGAGTTATTATGAAAATTAAGTAGAAAGCACTCCACGATTTTTTTTACATTAACAAGTTGACTTGTCTGCCATGGTACTTTTCAGGATTCCGGTCTAAAAAACAATTCAGTTTAATCATAATATATTCTTAAAAACCCTAATTATAGTATATAGTAATCATCAAAAGGTATATAGAATTATCTCTTAGTTATCTTATGTAACAGAAAGCTCTACTAGGAGTTAATTCGTGCACAGACATGCTTCAACCTGTCTAAATTCGTTAGTAATAAATAGGATATAAAGTCGAGCGCACCACATTTATGCATTTCTCGAGTGTGTTGTTTTATAATTAATTTATAAATTTCTGTTCAGTTATTAATGAATTTTCTGTTCATGTAAGCCAATCATAATTTTTTGTACTCCCTGAGGCCATCTTTTCATATTTACACTGATATACTACGAATTTTATTGAAGCTGCATAAATATGGCAAGCAAACAAACTAGGACACAACTCGTAGTTGGCAGTTAACGTGTTAGAGTAAATTTTTTGATCAATGACTTTATTTTTAACTTTTTAGTCCATATTGCTACAAAAAAGTATTTATTTAGTTTTTTCAAACTACATATTTTTTTATTTTAACTTTTTAGTTCATATTGCTACAAAAGCGGGTTTTTAGTCTTTTCAACAACGGGAGAAAAACTTTTTGACTGATTCATCCACATGGGATTGAAGTTTATACTAACTTTTTGGTGAAAATTCTGAGACCAGCATACTCACCAAATATTTGTAATGTAGATCATGCATTTTTTTTTCATTATGAGTTGATGATTTTGTTGAGAATACTGTGTTATAGCTATGAAATTATTGTTTTGTGATCAGTTCTTAATAGTGTGCAAAATTTAAAATAATTTGGACGACTGGAATTGTGTGAAAATTGAATTGAAAGATTACATGCATACAGGTCCATCTAATGAAAGCGTGTTAACAAAAATATGATGAATGTTTAGTCAGTTCGTTCCTAAAGTCATGAAGCTATGTCCAGATGAAGGCATGTCTATCAAGCAGAAACAAAAGACAGATTTAAACTGTCATTTCAGTTTGTAACATTTGGTTTCCTCAAATATTCAGCCAAATTGGCTGAAATAGATATTGAAGGTGATTGACTGAAGAGACAGAGAGTGCAAATTTACTACTGAATGATTTGTATCTTGAAGTGTATCAAGAACGTAAAAAAGAGTTGGCGGCGTACAGACATGAATTTTTAAATTCTAGAAAAATATATCCTCGGGCAGGGATTTAACCCACGACCTCATGATTACCAGTCAAGTGCTCACCCAACCGAGCTACCAAAGACGTACGTTCGCATCTGTGATCGGGACATCGCTTTCTAGAATTTAATGTTAGTGTGTTTAGGAAAGTTATGATGTGGAAGGAAAAGATTTGTATCTGAGTGTGTATCAAGAACTCCAAGCTTTTTTAAATCCTTAACTTTAGTCAATTTTGAAATAATTATTTCACAGTAAAACAATTTATCAGTCAAATTAACTTTTTCAAGTATATATAAATAAATTATAAAATGCTGAATTTTGAATTGACAAAAAGACACTCACTTCACTCAATAATTTTCACTTGATTTGGTTTACAAAACCACAACACGTGTTTCACTTCAGGTGGAGACAAATACTAACTTAAGAATCTCGATGCATCATGTTAAATATTTAAAGCAAGTTGAAGTAGGTATATAAATCTAATTAAGGATATTAAGGTGATGATAGGTGATTAATAGCTGTCAGGTGCAAGATGGTCTGGAAAAAGTCATCGAATACCACAGCAGGGTGATATCTAAGCCTGAAAGGACTTATTGTATCACCAGGAAGGAACTTCTAGCGATAGTCAGGGCAGTCACTTCCGCAAATACCTATATTGAAGGGAGTGTCACATTAGGGGTGATAATGCGACCAGGAAGTGATTACTCGAAATGAAAAACCCAGGACAAATAACTAGATGGATAGATAAGCTGAACCCAGTATCATTTAAAAATCAAACATCGCTCAGGACTACTTCATAGTAATGCAGATGCCTTATCTAGATGTCTGTA
Source organism: Gonioctena quinquepunctata (assembly GCA_018342105.1). Taxonomy (NCBI): domain Eukaryota; kingdom Metazoa; phylum Arthropoda; class Insecta; order Coleoptera; family Chrysomelidae; genus Gonioctena; species Gonioctena quinquepunctata. The sequence continues at coordinate 488,895 of JAFIRS010000775.1, read as the reverse complement.
AGCATTTCCAGCTTTTTGAGTGCCATGAAGGAGTCGCCGATATTAGACGCACGAGACTTATCTGAAGACAAATGGACTACCGCACACATGTGACAGGACCAGGAAACCGATCCAAACGGGGACTTTCCTACATTGGAAAGAGGACGGAACCAGTAGACCCTCATGAGGAGATATTTCGGATAGAGATCACATCTTCAAGGCAATGTGGGCACAATGAGAATCCTTGGTTGTGGAAAATGGATGACTTAAACGGGTTTGGGAGTCAGCTGATAGGAGTTCGTCAACTTCCCAATTGGTTTTGCCCAGGAAGAGGATAAGTGAAGTCTTGAAGGAAAATCAGGAACATATCTGAGGGTCCATAAAACTTTGGACAAGATCTGGCAGAGGTTCCTTGTGCAGAAGATATCCAGAGTTCGGCACCACTATAGGTCCCAAGACAAGGTCTAGTGATAAAATGAAGAAATACAACGTAGGCGCACCATTCGAACGGATACATCTTATTGCCATGCACTATTTCAGCAAATGTGTGGAGGCCTATGTCATTCCAGAACAGGAAGCATCCACAATAGCCCGGTATAGACAAGTTCTCAAGATTCGGAGTACATTCCGAACAAAGAAGAAATTGTGAGTCGAAGATATTCAAGAAAGTTTGTGAGCTAATGGTTATTAACAAGACCAGAACCACAGCGCTTCACCTCAGTCAGATGGTATGGTTGAAAGATTTAACCGAACTATGAAAGAGCATCTTTCCAAGGTAGTGGAAAAATATCAGAATGAGTGGGACAGACACCTTCCACTTTTTCTGATGGCATACAGTCCAAGATTCAATCAAACTTACCCCGGCTAGCATTATCTTCAGAAGGGATGTGCAGGATTATGCAGATAAACTGAGGGACAGCCTGTTGAAAATCTACGAACCGGCTCGTTACGATCTGCAAGCTAATTCAGGAGGACCATGTTTGGTGGTACAACCCACGGCGGAAGAAAGGTGTATCCCCCAAACTAACAACGTTTTGGGAGGGACCGTACGAGGTGAAGAAGAGGGTCAACGATGTGGCGCGGCCCTAGGACTAAGAATAACGTTGTTCGCTTCCAAAGACTGAAGCCCAATCATGGTGAACCAATGGCATTCATAGGGACCAATAGTTTATAATATAAATAATCATCAGACACTCTAGTTGAATCATTAGCTATATTGTCATAAACTGTTCCTGACGCATATTTCACTTGAAAAATAATACATGAATTACTGCTGCAACCGACCATACATATTTATGTATGTATTGTCATCTATGTCTAACAGATATACTTGATTCCCACAGCAAACTCCCAAACAAGGTTATTGGAAATATGTGCATCCGCTAACTCTTCCTTCATTAGGTGAGCTACCACACTTTAAAAAAATCAGTGATCAATTTTGAAACTTAAGAGGCCGGTAATTTTGAAACAGGTTGACGTGAATCTGAAATTGAGAATTTTTATTTTATTAAGATGTTTGCTGATGTTAATTTTTTGTCATTGTGTTGATTTGATATGGAATAACCCTACAGATAGTACAGGAATGAATACAATGATGGGGTTTTAAGGTGACACACATAAAGTAGTTCTCAATCTTTTTCGTTATACTCTTTTTGAAAACATGCTATATATGGATAGGTAGAGGCCAAAGTTGTTCATACTAAAGGAAAAATAGCAAATATGGAGACAGCCAACTATTCAAAAAATTTAATCTCATATAAAAATGTCAACTTCCTTATTTTTTTGTAAATCATGAAAAGTTGGGTACTCAAACTTTGCCTCAACTATGGATATGAATATAGGTTCTGTATGAACATATTTTTCACCTTTTAACTGGAGATACCAATTGTTAAAATTGATATTAAGAATTGCCCTTTTTTGTTCATAAATAATCTAAAATATGTTTTTTTCATTAGTATCGATAGTATCACAATTCTTTAAATCATTTAGGATTTGATATAAATATACCATAATTCTTATGTATGTTAAAAATCAAAATCTGTGGTGAGAAACAAAGATTATTGCAACAGCAGAGCTACTTGGAAAAAATTGGTAGAGAAAATAAAAAAATCAGGTGAACAAAAAAATTTCATTATATATTATTATCATTAACAAATACAGAGAAAATCCTGTGTCGACTCAACAAATCGAAAGAAGATTAACATATTACCTCTCTTCCCTTAACATATTACAATCAAGGGTAGAAAATTGTTACCTTGCACAAAACTTTAAATGGTTTTATCCATTAAAAAATTTCATCCTTTTCAGAAAATATAAATAGTAATTTTGTGACAATTACAAATTCCATCATGTAGAATTCTGTTGGTAAAACGAGTCTTATTATGCACTAAAATTTCAAGTGATGAAATATTTTTTGAAGAAAACTTTTATTTTTCATAGCAAAGATTACTTGACATAAAGTAGGTAGTATTTTTGTTTCATAGGAAAATCCTATAAGAGAAATTAATTGAAATCTTATGAAGTGAAATATAGAATAATTTATAGCTATTACTATGCTTATTCTATTTGTCCATTATTATTTTGGGATTTTTTCTTCATAAAACTATCAACGAATACTTTTATTACAAGCTTTTATTTTAACTTCACATTTGTGTGTATATGTATGTTTAGTTCAAATTTGGCAAGTGGATTTTGACCAGCTTCTAGTTTTCCGATTATCGGAAAATTTGGCAGGTGTTCATAATTTCGGTGACAATGCATTATGGAATTTTTGCTAGAGAAAAAAAAATGTCGGCTCCAATGTGGCGGAAGAGTTTTGTGATTATGGTTCGATTCTATTAAAAATTGTATGTGGGGGTTTTCGGGGAAGAGATCATAAATTTTGCAAAATTCATAATTCAAAATGGCGGCTCCAGATGGCGACGAGTTTTGTGATTATAGCCGATTCATTCAAAATTGGTTTTTGGGAATCGGAGATCATGTTTTTTGTGAAAATCCACGAATTCAAGATGGCGACGAGTTTTGTTATTATAGCCCGATTCCATTCAAAATGGGTGTGTGGAAGTTTTTGGGGTCGGACATCATGATGTTTTTGTCAAAATTCATGAATTCAAGATGGCGGCTCCAAGATGGCCACGTGTTTTGTTATTATGGCCCGATTCCATTTAAAATTGGTATGTGGGTTTTTTGGGGGTCGGAGATTAACAATTTTTGTAAGAATTCAATAAGATCACAAATTTCATGAATGACTAAAAGAATTGTATAAAAATGATCAAACAAAACTTTTAAAACAATATTTTACACAAATGCACTAAAAATGAAAAATAATGTATTTAAGGTAGTTCCGCCACGAGACAGTTGAATTAGGAGATTATTTTCGACGGAATCGAAAAATTTCAAAGGACTTTTCGATTTAAAACGCGAAAAAAATTTTTTTAAGGTGGGCACTTGTTCCCCCAATCGACTCTAGAAAATTTCTTTGTTATAGAAAAAATGTATGTCCACGAAAATGACAGCAAAAAAAATTTCAGACCTGGGCTCCCCCCCCAGTTCCCTTTTCGCCCTCCGCATTTTTGAGGAATACTTTTTTTATTATTATCATTGAAAATGGACCGAACAAGTTCTAGGAACCAATGTAATAGGAGTTGTGGCATAAGATGTAGCGACTTTTTTTAAACTTCTGAATTTAGATCAGTTACGACTAATTGACCTAGATCCTCAACCGAACCATTGGGATTTTCCGAGATGTAATCGATACATCGAGAATAAGAGAGCCAGTTCCGGAAATGACCTCGAAAATTCTAGACTAGTGTTTTTGAATATAAAAGCCCATCGCACGCGACTGAGTTCAGTTTTATTCATTGATGTCAATTGTGTGATCAGTAAGATAGTACAGGGAAAGCGAGTGTTTGGAACACTGATTATTGTAGTGCAGTATTGTGGTGTGTTCAAAGTGAAATAAACGAACAGTAGTCATTGGAGTATTTTGTTTTAATAAAATAAACGAACCCCAGTTTCATAATAATAGGGACAACTATTTCACCTCAGTTCCTTTGATGCAACATCTACATAATAATGTGTAAGCTTGTGTGACAACAAATGCAAGTAGGAGATTCAAAACTGATGAGGATATTAATCGGTTTGGTATCACAGTAATAGCGGCATATCGGCGATAAAATGGCGTGATAAGAGGAGTGTGCATCTTATATCGAATTTTCATTATGCTCGTGAATCTACCCAAGTGAAAAGAAAAGGGAAGGATGGATGTACAAGTATAATACTTTGTCCATTGATGTCAGTTGATTATAATAATCACATGAACTTTGTGAATAAGTTTGATCAGATGAAAGGGACCTATTACATGGATATAAAAAGCCACAAATAGTAGCACATAAATGTTATTAAATTTTATCGATGCAGCTCTTGTCAATGCGTTCATTGACTACAAATTATTAGTTCGTCCAAAATTAGACGTGAAAACTTTCCGATGGAGGTGGTTTCAAGCCCTAGTTCTGATTTCGAAAATATCCTCATCTAATACTGAAATGTCGATTCCTATCAAGAAAAAGGTACCTTCGACACCACAACAAATCAGACTAGCACAAAGTGCCCTCCAGCCTGAATGTTCAAAATGGCGCCGCGTCGTTGCGCGTTGTATAGCACCAAAAAAACAAGATATACGCACTAATTGGCTATGCAATATATGTAATGTGTCGTTGTGTTGAGGCAAGAAGAAGTATTGTTTCCAGTCTTAGCGCAGATAATGACTGCTTAGTCTCATTGGGTCTAGTGACACGAAAAATAAACCACCTCATATTTTTTATACAATAAAAATTTCATTTTTTCCTTGTAAGAAATTTGAACTATAATTCGATAACATTTTCCTGTACCTCTGGGATATCATTTTTTCTTGAATACTTGGACCTCAAAGAGTTAAATGGCATTTTGCGCACTCTTCGGTTTCCAAAGTCAACATTTTAAGAAGCCCGTAAAAAAATCCTGAAAAGCAATTACGCGGAACTTCCATAATGCTGATTGAAATTTAATCATCCTATAAATAATTATTGAAACTTTGTCGCAGTGAATCTGTTTTTTTTTTCTATTTTCTCATGAAATATTACCGTTCTCAAAGATTTACGACTTTTTTTCATGGACCGATGGGATCTTCGCGTTTTCTAGAAATACATACTTTTACATTTACCTCAAACTATAAAATATTTCTGAAATGTTTGCCATAAGAAGCAATATAACAATGTTAACTGGGTATGAAAAATCCATGGTTTGTTTACAAATCGAAAAAAGCATTGAGCGAATCCGAACATAGCGTGCAAAAATAACACGATTCGTTCGATACATACAAATGCTGCTGGATTATTTCAATCATCGATAATATCGTTTCCTATTAATCCAAATGAGAAATTCTCAATTCATTCAGCATTTTACTAGAGCTATTTCAATTTCATATTTTTTTTTCATATAACGCAATAGGTAGGTATATCCTTAGAATTAATCTCAAATGTACTCCGTTATCTAAAATACACTATTCTGATAAAATAAATAAAGGGTGTTTGCCTTCTGTTTACTTTGGAATTATGATAAATAATTCATTAGGAAAATATTTGCTTACTTCTGAAGTATTACAATTTTTGCTAATATAAATATGAATGATATAACGGTGCCTGGCAATGTGGAGAAGTTTTTCTGTTTTCCATATTTCTGCCCATACATTTTTAAATAAACGTTTCTATTCCTTACTATACCGTGCGTACTAAAGTAACGCTTAAATTCATTTTTTTGTTATAAAACAATATTATTTTTACAAGCATTTTATAATGTTGATGTTCAAGTTGACATCTGAATTTCGAAGTGTATAATGTTTATCACTAGTGTGTAGTAATGAAAATCATTCGCTTTCTTACTAAACTTTATTTACTTTATAGTCTAGTTGAGAAGTGAGTTTCCTGCGAAAAATAGTTACAAGTCTCCAAAAAATATAAGCAATAGCTCAAACGATTCAGGATGCAATTCAGAGAAAGATATTTTTTTGTTTTTTTCTGACGACGAAAATTGCAATTGTTTTTAACAAAAATCAATAACAAAAAAAGGGGTTCAGTTTTTTGTGAATAACTCAAAAACTGTAAGCGATAGCGAAAATCGGAAAAATAATTCTTGAAGAGGAGTAAATTTCCAATAAAAAACAGTCCCGACCTTCGGAACTCTATCTCCATTATTTATAATTTTAATTTAACGTTGAAAATAGGGCTAAAGAGAATACACCACATAATTTTTTTATAGAATTAAATATCAATTTAAAAATTTGAATTATGGTGTGTTTTCAACACTTCAAAGAAAAAGGTCACGTTGGAAAAAAAAATTAAGTTTATTTTTCAACAAGTTAGGCATTTGTTAATTAGACCTTCTTTTTCGGACCTCGGTTTTCATAATAGCTCTAAAAACTTTTCTCTCCTTGAAGCCCTTATATATATATATATATATATATATATATATATATATATATATATATATATATATATATTTAAAAAAATCACGTTATAAAAGTTTTAAAAAGTTTTTTATTTTTTTTTTTATAATTTTTAAAATAAAAAAAAAAAAAAAAAATGTAAAAAAAAAATTATCCATATGTTTTGCTATTGCTGTTTCTGAATCAAACGAAGGAATTCAATAACATTCGAAAAAAAATATAGGGCATTTGTTTATAAATTGTTGATAAACAAATTAATTAAATCAACATTTTAAACAAAAAAAATTTCAGCTATATTGTTGTCTAGAGAACATAACTATTTTACAAAAAAAATGTTTCCTGATTTTTTTTTTTATTGTTTATAATAGTTGTTTTACATTTCCATTATTTAAATGATTAGTTGAGACATTTTTTTTCATTAAAAATCATAATTGGCATTTCTCAATAAAATAACATTTTTTTTATTTTTAACTTTAAATTCAATTGTTTATCAAGCTAACAATTTGTTATAAACAAATTTCAAATATACTACTAAAAATAACAAAAACAACCATAAGCAACAAAGTGTCGATATTTTTGTTTATTTTTTTATAGATTTTTCTAATATTACGGTATATGAAAGTTGCACTTGTTTTTTTTAGTGACGAACCGCTGTAACTTTTGAACCATTAAAGATACAGTTATCAACTTCCGAAATGATTTTATCGAGCATTAGTTGATCTCTTAAATAAACTTCTCACCAAGTCTCTATCTGTCATGGTTTCCTGTTTATATGCATTAATTTATAAAAAAATCCGTTATCTTCTTCTTACAGTGCTTATATCTTTTAAACTATGAAAGTTAGCCCTTTTGTACTTCAAGACGATTTTGTAGGCTAGTATTTGAATAATTAAAAAAATGTTGGATTCAGTCATTAACATTAATTGTTCATGAAATACACGGATTTATTTAAATTATGTCAACTTCATCATGTATTATAGAGGTGTTTTATCACATATTTGTTGATAAATAGTCAAGATATATAGTTTTTTTGTAAAATCATTCATCATCTGTTTTTTTAACTATTTTTATAAAAAATAATATTCCGTAATTTTATGATAAATAAAAAAAATCGACACTGTGTTGCATATGGTTGTAATTTCTAGTAGTTTCAGAAAAAAATAATAATGAGATTTGGAATTTGTTTATAACAAATTGTCAACTTAATAAACAATTACATTTTTAGTAATTTATTTTTTGTTATTCTATTGAGAAATGCCAATTATGATTTTTAAAGAAAACAAAATTCCCAAGTAATCATTTAAATAATGGAAATATAAAAAAATATTATAAACAATAAGAATTTTTTTTTAAGGACAACATTTTTTCTATAAAATGATTATATTATCTAGACAACAATATAGCGAAATACAATTTTCAAAAATATTAAAGTAATCAATTTGTTTATACACATTTATAAACAAATGTCCAAAAATTTTTTTCCGAATGTAATTAAATGCCTTCGTTTGATGCAAAAACAGCAATAGCAAAACATATGGATAAAAAAAACCAATTTTTTTATTAATTTTTATTTTTTGTTAACTTTAAAAAAATATAATAAACAAAATAAACAACTTTTAAAAATTTTTATAACGTGATCTTGTTAGGTATATATATATATATATATATATATATATATATATATATATATATGTATATATATATACATATATATAAATATAAGAAGGGCTCCAAGGAGCGAACATTTTTTAGATCTATTATTTAAACATTTATGCCGTTTTTATGAAAATCGAGGTCCGAAAAATAAGGATTAATTAACAAATGCCTAACTAGTTGAATTTTTTTTCCAACGTTACCTTGTTCTTTCAAGTGTTAAATACACACCATGATTTATACAAATTTTTAAATTGATATTTAATGCTATACAATTTTCTTTAGAGACGGCGCGCGCATGCCGTAGCGGTCGCGCGGACCCTTATTTTCAGCGTTGAATTAAAATTATAAATAATGGAGATAGAGTTTCGGGAGTCAAAACTTTTTTATTGTAAATGTCCTCCTCGTTAAGAATCTTTTTTCCTATTTTCGCTATCGCTTATAGTTTTTGAGTTATTCCCAAAAAACTGAACCCCCTTTTTTGTTATTGTTTTTTGTTAATAACAATTGCAATTTTCGTCAGCAGAAAAAAAATCGTCTTTTTCAGAATTGCATCTCGAATCGGATGAGCTATTGCTCATATTTTTTGGAGACTATTTTGGCAGGAAACTCACTTCTCCACTAGTCTATTTACACATTCAAAACGCGGTACTTAGCTTTTCTTCATTTGCTCATCGATGTTTGTAGCAACAGACGCACAAATATTATATCGGTGCCGATACTCCTAACAGATTTATCGCTTATAGTTTTTGTCTTCTTTATTGCTAAAGTACTTATTTAGGAGTATGTGAAATGAAATCTTTACAAAACAAGTCCTTTTTTTAACACACTTGAAACTACTTTCTTACAGGAAAAGTACGTCCAGTGGATAATAGTTCATATATATTCAGATAATTATTGATAAATAGTTTGTGATTCAGTTGAATCTATATGTTAAATAGGGATAATACAACTGAAATGTTCATGTGTTGGCGGGATACATTATTTGAGTAAAATCGAATTTTAAATAAAAAAAGTATACATATTAAACATGGACAAAAAAAAGTGGTTTCCGTTGATAATCATTGTTTTGCATGTCGTAACCATTCCATGGATATTTTATCGATAAACAATCCGAAAATGTGGTGCAACTTTCCGTACTGCACCTAAAAAAATATTATTGAAATATTTTATTAACAATGCTGTATTTCTCATTACTCCTAAGTTTGATAATAAGTGTTCGTGGTGTATTTGCTAGTGTCGATATTCCTGTTGATTCTTGGAATTAGGGTGCACACTTTTTGGCAAAACTGATGCCACAAGCAAATCAAACTATCATATTGTGATTTTATTAGTAGAAAACAATATGCTGATGTGATACATAACTTTTTTTCACATGTTGATTTTTTTGTAGATTGGTAATAAATACCATCAATAATTTGATCACTCAAAAAACTTGCTAAGGAGTATGAAGCGGCAGGACTAGAGAACGATAAATGAAAGACCAGATGAAAACGCGTTTACTCACAGAGCATGTTAATATTGTTAATAACAGGAAACATATTGGTAACCATTTACGTGCGAGTTCCATTCGTGACACGTTTTTGCAACGAATCAGTTACGTCGTATTTCTTTACCACGAAACGTATCTTCGACTTCCCCATGGTATTCAAAAGTTCTTAAACCAGAACATCCGAAAAATATAAATAAGACACGTTGCTACATATAAATCACCAAGATGTCTCAAAGTGTGTTTGGTACGAAATGAAACTGTGATGATTTTTCGAAACGGCGTTACAAGAATTAAACGTTAATAAACCTCTTGGGTATGTTTCTTGCTCAGTGGGATAGTTAATTCATCTGAAAAAAACAACGGATGCAATATTTGTGCTTTGCTATAGCTCAAAGTGCAAATACATTTTTTATGAACTTATTCATTAATTTTGGAATAATGTTACTGCATTCGGATCTGATTCTATTTTGATTTTTCTATATTGACTTTCATAGAACACATTTTTGAATTGACCCCACAAGAAATAATCTGAATCTATTGTACCACGCTAATCCAACTTTGTTTGAATATAATTGATCCAGATATATGCGCACATTTACATCATCGTGGGGACGAGCAGTAACATCATCGGATAATCCTTTTTTTTTATTGGTGCCCAATTTCACCCTTTAAAGCACGCCTCAGCGTGTTTAAATCGAACTTAAAAACGCGCGTTTTTTAAAGTTACCATGGTAACATCAACAAATCGGAAACGTGAAGTCTAAATAACAAATTTTTTATTATTAATCTGACAGGAGTACCTTGTAACGTCAAATAAAATATTACTTACAAATGCAGAACTTTATTCAAACATTATATAACAATTAATATTTATAAATGGAAATTGAAAAGTACAATTAGTGTTATTTGATATATTAATATTTCGATTTTGTAAATCGGAGGAAATGGAATTCAAATTAATACTGTTAACATTCTCAGAACGCAATGAGGTTCAAATGAATATCTGTTTTTCTCATTTCCATGACAACGAAAGGTTTACTGATGTCACATCACTAATTCAACCATTTTGCATTTTTAGCTCTTATTTCTATTTTTTGTAGTAATACCAGTACTTATATATGATTTCAAAGTGCAACAATAAAAAAAAATAGCGTGAAGTATTCGTGGATAACTGGTCTTAAAAACACTTGCTCTATTAGCCTAGTCAACAAGTGCTTTTTGGACCAACTTTTTTCAGCAGTCTCCAAAAATTCGTGCTTTATGCTTTCATAGATTGTATCCAGTTGTTTAGAAGAAGCACGTGGGTTCCACATAACAATATTTAAGTGACTAGGTGTCAATGCAATCATTAATGCGGCTAGATCAATGTCGGTTCCAACCACAACTATTTTTTTATCGGGGTGTTTTTCAGCAAGATCTATTGCTGTTTTAATGATGAGAGTGTCGGCGTCTTCTCTCGCCTGTTCAATTGATAAGTTAGTTTCCGATACAGGAGTACTTTTCAATTCAGTTATAAAACGAGATTTGTTCTTGACATTGGATAAGACGTCTTTTTTCTCTATCAGCTTCATGTCCATTTCAAATGAAATAAGTAACAACTAAACTTTTCAGCTAAATTTGTTCTTTATCCAATGGAGAATAAATAAGTCTTAAGTATTTTCATCGTATCTCGATTAGTTTATAAATTATAATAATTTTAAGGATGAAAAACCAGGTAAGAATGACGAAGTTACAGAGAACTTATATTTAAAAATTAAAAAAATAAAATAAAAAAAAAAACATTCTGTTTTGTGACAGAAAGTAGAATAGAAACAAAATATAAGGTAAAAATGTATTTGTTTATAACAAATTGTTTATTGCATAAAAATGAAAAATTAAATAAAATGATTTTTTTTATATAAAAAAAAAACAAATAATGATTTTTAAAGAAAAAATGGTTCCTTAATATTAATTAGAAGTTGGAGAAAATAATTGTTAATTAACAAATGCGTTTTCAAGCAATACATTTTTTTTATGGGACAATTTTTCTTTTAAAAATCATCTTATCATCTTATAAACAACGCATTTGTTTATAACAATTTTTTAAACAATTAGAGATAATTTTTTTTTTAAATTATTTCATACATAAAAACGGATCGTTTTTTTTTAATGATTAATAATTTTTAATTGCAAAAAATTATTAATAAAAAACTGAAAAATATTTTTTTTTAAATTTTTCCAAGGGGGTTCTATTCTGAAGCCTTCCAAGAATTGCTCCAAGAGAGGAAAAAAATCTTTAATTTATAGTTTAACAATTATTACACTTGCAATGTTCATGTTCAAGCAGAAAAAATTTATTAATTAACTATTGAATAACTAATTGAAAAATTGTGATAAAATTTTTTTTCAAGCGGATTATTGTTCATGCATCTGTTCAGTTAGTGTCTAAATTTTTTCAATTTTTTATTTTCATATTTAGTATGCTTAAATAATTTTTATTGTTAAAGTGTCCAAAGTGGGCGCGGCTTGCCCAAGCCAGAGTACCCGTTTTCGGCCGTATATTCATCCCTCTGGGAAAATTATAAATATTGATCCTACAATTCCGGGAATCGAGACTTTTTTTAGGAAATTAGGAAAAATCTTTATTAGTTTTTGAGATATTTGCAAAAAACCAAAGCCCCCTTTTTTTTAGTTAATTGTTAATAACTTCTACAATTTTTGCAAGCGGAACTTAATTTTTTTCAAAAATCATCTAGATGTCATTCCGAATCGAATGACACCTCGATCATGATTTTCGGAGACTGCTGAAAAAAGTTGGTCCAAAAAGCACTTGTTGACTAGACTATATTTCGAGCACTCCGGCTGCGCCGTCGTGCTCGAAAAATCGCGCGTGTTTTAAAGCCCTCTTTATCCACTTATACTTTAATATACTATTTGTTCACTTTTTCCAATTTCAATGTTTTGTGCACAAAAGTAAAAGGAATGTCGTAATCTCGACTGATTCGGAAGATCCCGAATAAGACAGGAATCCAGGAACAAAATGTGCTTCGAAAAGGGCGCATGAGGGCTAGCGATAACGAAGCCCCAAGGGTCATTCACGTCAGTGGAATCACGAGAACCATCAATAGTTTGACGATCAGGGGAAAGGTGAACCAAAGATACGTCATATACAGTATGGACTTAGAGCATGGGGGAGGAGTTTAACGTGCAGCGCCGCAGTGGCGGAATCGGACAAACTGGTCCAGATAGTATCACTTATCCCCATTTAACGCTGTGATGAAGAGGGTGTCTACAAATTGCAATAGTTTGCATTTTTTGGTCGCAAACGTCAAAATAGCATTTGTATTGTGATTCGGCTGGTAAAAGCTTCGTATCAAAGGGAGGCCCAGTATTAAATGAATGACAATTAAGGGATCACTTGATATCATTTCTCATAACCTATCTTGAACACAGAATGCAGTTTGTAGTTCACTGTGGAATGGACTCTCATTTGTTTATGGCGAAATTTGGTCAAGGGTTAAATCTTGGATCTCTCCTATTTCTCATATTTATCAACGATCTTCTCGAAAATCTATCATCTGATTGTCTTCTCTAAGCAGATGACTTCAAAATGTTCAAAAAAATACATGATATAGATGACTATTTAGTTCTCCAGAATGACATTGATCTAATATAAGTATACCTGGTCTCAGGTAAATAACCTATACTTCAACTTAGATAAATGCAAAATTCTAACCTACTCCAAATCAAGTAATCAACACAATTTTATTTATACTATGGCAAGAACTCCCTACAAAGAATCGATCAGATGAAAGACTCGGGAATAACTTTTCAGCAGAATCTTAGGTTTAATACTCATATCCTCGAAGTAACTAAATAAGCCAGAAAACTACTTGGGTTTGTCAAGAGGACTACCAATTAATTCAACAAAATTGATTCCATTATTTAACTGTTCAATACACTTGTTCGTACCAAATTGGAATATGGATCCACAATTTGGGATCCCGTACAACAACTTGTGGTAACACTTTGGAAGGTATTCCAAATAACTTCATTAAATATATTCACTACAAGAAATATAGCATGAATCCAGGTTCTGTCTCCTAGGAACCTCTCAGGGATGAATTCACAATACCTCGTCTAGAGCACAGAAGGATACAACGTAAACTAATTTTCCTGTTTAACTTGGTAAACCATAAACTCACCACTTTATATCTACCAAACAAAGTGAAGTACTATGTCTCCTTAAATGGTATGCGACCCAAACAAATTGTTTTTCGTTTAACAACCTTACTTGACGGTATGTGTATCCTCTATAGCAAATACTCAAACTTAATTACTACTGGAATATTTGATATAACCGCCGGTAACTTTAGATCTCAATTAACTGATATAATCAAACAAAACCAATGTTGAGATATAAAGCCAGTTTATTGAGGCTTATTTATCTCCTTCTCCTGATCCCCTCTTTGATGGTGCACTCTCTCCCCATCTAACTGCAATCACTGAAATATAACCTATAACTGGAATGCCAAAGAAACTTCTCAAGAATGAGCCGTTTTGAATCTCGCGCAGACTTCAAGAAAATCAGGGTGGGAACATGCGCACTATTATCCGAATCAGGACCGGTCTTGCGTTTGGTAATGAACGACATATCTGAAGAAACAGTGTACAAAACGAATATCTGAATTGGCAGTTTCAGGCTGAAACCAACATTGTTGAAGTGAATTATGGAAAATATAGTAAATGTATAGTATACTCATGCTCCCTAAAAATAGCTGTAGGACTTATTTTACGTGAAAAACGCGGCGCTCTCCGTTCAGAGTTCTTTTTGTTCTAGAACTCGTCATTTTCAAGCACCTTTTTCTCATGCAAAAATCACTCAACAAAATGTCTCCTTTCTTTTTCAGTAGGAACTACAAACACTAAATCACCCATTTTCGGCATAAACTACAAGCCGATTCTTCAACACGTACATCCAGACCTCTCACACTGACTCAGATTGGGGGTTGGGTTGTTGATGATGTGAGGAAAAGCTAGGATGTATGTGTTGAAGATTTTTTTCGATAGAACCGGCTGTAGTTTGTCCAATTTGTGCTAAAATGAGTGATTTAGTGTTTGAAGTTTATGCTGGTAAAAGACATTGTGAGTGATTCTTGCGCGAGAAGACAGTGCTTGAAAATGACGTGTTCTAGAACAAGAAGGTCTCCAATTCGAAAACGGTATGAGAGCGCCGCGAGGAGGAAAAAACACAGAAAAGTCCTATAGCTATTTTCAGGGAATATGACGTCTATACATTTGCCAAAAGTATTGAATAACGAATTAAATTGAGGTAGTAGAATTTATTTGAAGATTTTTGAATCATCAAATGTTAATTAATATCAATTATGATATTCAAACTGGAGGGTTTCATATCGTTCACTACTAAGCTGAGGTTGTCATCAAGAATGTACAGAAACGTTCACTTGTTTATTTTTTCAATAATCTTAGTAATTAAAGGTGCGACCATTTCCTCAAAATGAATTATATCTCCTCTATCCCACACTACTAGTACTTTATTCTCATTTTGATTGTACTCAATAGACCCAGTTGATTAACTAGGCCTCGAAACATATATATTTTTTATAAGTTCTTCTAGTATAAGTGCACGTTCATGTCATAAATTTGTAATCAATCAATCTTTGTAATAAGGATTTTAATTCCTGTGATACAATAAAAAAAATCCATAGAATAAAGCACATTATATTTTCAGAGATATTTATTCAGCATAATCAGATACAAACATGATATAATATATACCAACTAAAACAAAGATTTCCTACTGATGGGAAAATAATACAAGTTCATTGAGTTTTTTTCTGATCGCAAGACCTCTCATACATTCTGTTTGTTTTCTTCCAACATGGTATAGTTTTATTTTGAGGTAAATCTCTACAGAAGTTTTAATCAGCTTTAACTTATGATTTTCTAAAAAAGAATTATCAAGGATGTGGTCATCCAGACTTCCAAAAACATTTTTTGATAACAACTCATTTGAAATTTCATGAACCAGAACATTAAAAAAATTATGTTCTTGTGGAGTTTTATTTTCATCTGTGTCCAAGATGAACCGCAGTTTTTTTCACACAACATGCTTATTTTTATGATATCCATTGAAGGCCTGATGAGTCCTCGATTCTTACGATTCAGTAGACTGAAAAGATTTCCATCAATGGATTCATTGTTCACACATTCCACTTTTGAGAGGCATTCCGAACATTTAATTATTAATTTAATTTTTTTTACTACAAAACCACTAATATAAGTTACAACATTTTCTGTGAGCACACTCAATGTAGGCAAAAATTGTAACTCATATTCAATATTTCCATCAATTATTGTAACATCTGAAATATCTAGACCGTGTTTTTTTATAAGAGCAATATCATCGATATTTACTGCTGGAATGATTTTCTTCATGTTTTTACAACTTGTCAGTATGCTCGTATGATCAGTTTCACAATTTCCGCCTTTTAAATCAGTGATTTCATGCCTCAACGCTAAACGTTTATATGTGTGATAAAACTGGTAATCTGTGGGATTATTATTCCACCCATTTTTTGAACTGAAAAAAAAAACAGAAATATTACTTCACTTGAAGAAAATAAATTTATAATTTACCTAAAAACTTGATTACTATCGTTTCGGACGTCCATCGTCTTAATGTATTTAAAAGGTTTTCACGACGTTTCGAATGCTTGTATCTGCAATCGTCTTCAGGTGAATACTGACAAGTTTAGGTGCTACTTACCAATTTGTCAGTATTCACCTAAAGACGATCAACTTCGACGTCGAACTACAATACTTAAGCATGACGTCGAAACATATCAAAATTACCACATCGTCTACAACATTCAAACAAACCTAAAACTTACCTAAAAAGGATAAACTAGAATTTTTTTCTGCAGTTTTTGCATTGTAGCACCATGCACCACTGCCCCATATTGTTTTTAAAAATGTTCAGCAAAATTCACAAACACTAGAACAAACAACAACAACCACATAAGACGAAAATCGAAATCAAAATGACAAACAACAAACAAAAAACAAAGCCAAGCCGTTTCTGATTTAGTTCATCTAATCAAGACGAAAATCGAAATCAAAATGACAAACAACAAACAAAAAACAAAGCCAAGCCGTTTCTGATTTAGTTCATCTAATCAAAGACGTACGGCATTGTTTGTATATCTTTGTAGTGATCAAAGACATGATTTTCTTCCTTAACTTTTACTGCGTCGGCGCATATTCTGAAATTCGAGTTCCCTTAGTTGGCCTAAAAGTTTCTCGCTCATATAACTATATTAGCATTCCAGTTATAGGTTATATGTCAGTGACTGCAATCGAGGTCATTTGAATGCTCAGCTGCACCCGGATATCTGCTGTTTATTATACCCTACAACTGTATCTTTGCATGCTCATAAAACTGAGCGCTCTGTTATAAATATGCTATAGTTATTATTGATTGTTAAGAAACATGTTATTAGGTTACACACCTATTTGTTTCTTCGAATAAAATGAAATGAATGAGTCGGCCGCAAATAACCTCAATTCAAATGTAGATGACATGAAGGACGTAAAAAAATAGTTTTCGGGTGACCACTGCTGTGTTGTAGGGTGCACAAACACGCGTTTGAATGCACCCCCGAATAACAAATTTTATGGTTTTTGTACCGTGAACTACAAACGTGACCAAAGGGAAAAATGCATACTGGCAGTACGAAGAGTAAAGTGAGTGGAAAGTCTGTTATTATTGTACACTAATTAACAACTAATATTACTTTTTTGTTGAAAATTATTGACAAATTGCAATAAATGCAATTTCATAGTCAATTCATAATTTCTTTGCACATATTTGGGTTGAGAAACTCGGTGAAATTAAAATAAACAATTCAATTTTTTCACGTGAACGGATCGCGGGTTGCTGCTTTTTTTACAGACTGATTCCCGAAAATAATGTGCCTTGATGTTCTAAAACCCAGTTGCAAGCACTTGCTCCATCACGAATATAGAACACTTTTCAACTTGACAATAAATTACATGTAAACACTACGATTACAGGGTGTTCGCAGTGCACGTGTTCACCACTTTAATGTAGCGTTGCGCGGTTCACAAACGTCTCGTCTAAATCTGTTTTCTATTCATTACTAGCGCAATTTCCGAAACCGGTGCTCAATTCAATTCAAAGGTCATACAGGCCGAATCACAATGCAACCGCAGTTTTCAAGTTTGTAACAAACAAATTCAAACTGTTGAACTTTAAAAACACTTTTTAAAAGGCAAATGCAGATCAATTGCACTATGTGAACTAATTCGTCCGATTCCGCCACTGCGGCGCCACTTACAAATGTGCTCCAAATCCATTGACACTGGTGCGTCAGTTTCCCTGGTCCGCAGCAGTATCCTAGAACCAGACGGCATAAGACCTCTTACATCCAATTTCGTCCTACGAACGGCCACTGGAGAGAATGCACCAATACGAGGGGAAGCTGACGTCACATTGACCCTCATAAGATACGAATAATGGAAAGAGTTTTTGTTGCAGACATAGAAGATGAGTTCATTTCTGGGATAATTATGATAATTGACTATGGATTTTCTTTCGATGTTGAGCAAAAAACATGAAATTTACGGAATGCCAAAACTGTCAGGAAAACTAGTTTATCTGAGAAGATCGTTGAGGCTCGGCTAGAAGACCCTGGGTGCTGCGTTGCAATAGTACATGTGAAGAATTCTCCAGCAAATGATTACTTCTACAGTGGTTGCAAAACCTAGATATCGATGTGTCACTGTGACTTAATTTTGTATGTTTTTATTATATGGCAGCGTGTTATATAATTGTGATAATTCCCTATACAAAGTTTCACCTATGCATTATTGAACTAATGTCTTAATTATGGTACGTACTATGTTAAGCAAATTTGCAGAGATTAGATGCACATGTATTCCTCGTGCTGCACTTTTTTCAATAAAATCAGTGATTTTCAATGCAACAACGACCGGCCTTGAATCCGTTTTTGTTTCCTTCCTCTGAGAAGTGACCCCGCTAAATTTTGATAATTTGAGCCAGTGCAAAAGTTCCACGAAATACTTTTGCGATTTGGTATACAAAGTTAATTAACGGGTCTATATAAACAAATACCGATAAATTCAAAACACGAACCACATACCAAGGAGGGTTTCATATGGGCATTCTGAATTGTATTGTTCTTTCAATCATGTAAGTAATGTAATTTGCCTTTCTTTGTCAACTCTGTTTCAGTAAGAACATATAAAAAATTATCATTCAGTATACTCTCGTTTTCATAGCCTTTCATTTTATTCATTTCCTGATTTATATTTTTAGAAATTGTTGAATTCAACAACAGGCACCATACTAAAGATAATTTAATTTCGTGACAGTATGTTAAACGTGAAAATCATTCCGCGGAAAAAAAATAGGCTGTCAACTAATGGCCAACATTTTAGTTTTTGTCCGCGATCATGATATTGAAATGTTTTAGAAAAGCTCACATATTATACTCATAAATGATTTTATCATGGTGGAAGAAAACTTCAGAAATTCGATGACATAACAGGCAAGGGGGTCCTTAGGAATAAATTATCTTTATGTCTTCAAGAAATAAAATAATTAATAAAAAAAACCTTTTTAAAAACAAGCTGTTAGTCAAATACCCTAAAAAGTACAAAATAATTGCTTTTGGATGTGAGTTATAGATTCAAGAGCTTGTCGCGCAAAGTTTTCATTTCGAATACAGATGCGACAAGCTTTTGAATCTATAACTCACGGAATAACCTACGTCACACATCCAAAGCAATTATTTTGTACTTTTTAGGGTATTTGAATAAAAGTTTGTTTTTAAAAAGGTTTTTTTAATAATTATTTCATTTTGTGCTTCTTAGTAAGTACCCCTAACAACCACATACCAATTTTGAATCGAATACGACCATAATTACAAAACTCGTTCGCCATCTTGGAGCCGCCATCTTGAATTAGTGAATTTTGAAAATTCATAATCTCCGACCCCGAAAACCCCCACATACCAATTTTGAATAGAATCGGACCATAATCACAGAAATCGTCGGACATCTTGAAGCCGCCATTCTGATTTTATGAATATTGTCAGAAAATTCATAATCTTGGACCCTGAAAACCCCCACATACCAATTTTGAATCGAATCGGACCATAAACACAAATCGTCGGACATCTTGAAGCCGCCTTTGTTTTCTAACAAATGATTTCGTTGTTTTTGGAACTATGAGCACCTGCCAAATTTCACGTTATTCGAACAACTAGAAGTGGGTCAAATTTAACTTGCAAGATTTGATGACAAACATCGGGACAGGTGAAACTAAATAAAAGCTTGTAAGTAAATAAAAACGAAAATATTCTTGAAATTGATTATGTTTTTAACTACTGCACCGTTTGTTTACTACTTGGAAAGATTCATTGCGATTTTATTGAGAGGTAATCGTCAGAATAATTGAAAAAATATTCCAGCCTCTCATTACTGGTTCTACAACTGTTGTTTCAGAATTTGAAAATGCCGAAACTCTCCTCATATCAGAGGTTCACATGTTGCTGGAACACAGAAAGACCAGAATGAATCTGGGAAGACGAACAAGAATTTTCCGATGTATTCATGAAGACGCTCACTTACACTGACCGATTCAGGAAATTCAAGAAAAAGGAAACGATTTCTGCTGGAAAGTGAGTACTTTGAATCGAAGATTTTGTTTTATAACTTTCACCATGTTTATCCCATTGGTATATTTGTATCTAGTGTAAAAATACATTCCCGGACGACAATGTAAATTGTTGGCCGAGGCGTTAATGCATTGAAGTCTGGGAATGTGCTTTTACTACGAGGTACACATACTATTTTTTCTGAAATCGCAATCAACATTATCATAAATTAAGGATTTTTTATAAATTGTTGTGACAAAAGTCAGAGATTCACTACTTATTTCGGGTTAATACCTACTTATCGCTAAAAAATATTTTAAAATATTTAAAATGGACAGTGATGATGATATGAAAAGTATGACTGTGTGCACGTATCGATATAATCGATGAAATAAAATTGTATTTCGTGCATAAAATAATTTATCAAAAGCGTAGCAAAGCGCTTTCGACCGTTAGGTCATTATCAGTGCGTACCTGAAAGTAAGTAATATTGATAGAGAACAAGTTACTGAAAAGTTTTTTTGAGAAAGAAAATTGACATATTTTAAATGTGAGGTTACTTACTCAGGTGTACAAGAAGCCAAAATGACCATAAAATATCTCATGATCAATGAGTGTTGTATCGCTTCCACGATCATCAGGAAGACCGAAATAAATGTGTTTCCCATTTCTTCCGGTCTTCCTGATGATCGTGGAAGCGTGAAATAGATATTCGTCGACAACAATGCGTTGAAGACTTAGTGAATGGGATTTCGGAATTATGAATAAAAATATAAGAATGTTTGATGGCCTTGTCACAGATGCAACGTTCGTAAATACTTGATCAATCTCTTTTCTAAACGAACACCATGTTCTCTATGTTTTCTTCATTGAAGCATCTCTACATTTCTGTTTTCTGATTTATTTTGAATTCAAATATTCATTGGTTTCTAAAGGTATCGCACGATGATCGGATAGTTCCCTATCGATAACTTATCCTATTTCTCTAGTACATTTTGAATAAAATTGATTTATCTACAACTGTAAAGTAATTACTGTGATTTGACACTTCTTTGAATGTTGTAATGATGTTTGTTACCACACTAGTGCTTTTTTAAATCTAGTACCGCACTAGTGCGGTAATGAATTTAGAAATAATAATAATTATCACCTATTATTTTTGTAAGTTTCATTCATTCTCTTTCATATTGTATTTTGTTCTGTATTCTTCAATGTTTTTCTTTTTCTCTCTATCATTGTCGTTCAATATTATTCACATTATTATTATACCATTATTGATTTAGTATTGTAAGAACATCCATATAGTGTTTGTATATTTTTATATGTATGGGAGTGGATCTCATGATTTGATTTGATTCCAAAATTGTTTTAATAATGTCTCATGGTGTAGTTGATACAATCTTCATCGAGAAAACAACGGAATAGACACCCTTCATCATCTTTGATAGTTGTAGCGTTTTTGATGCAATTGATATTTCTCGATGTTTTACATGTAATGAATTTCACCATTCTTCTAGAAAATGTAACAAGCCTCTCTCCTGCCCACTGAGCGGTTACAATCACGAAGTTAAGGCGTGCAATTCTCAAATACGGAAGTGCACTAATTGCGTTAAACTTGGTGGAACAAATGTCTCAATTGATCATGCGGTGTGGGAAAAGGAGAAATGCACTGTTACCAAACAGCTGTCAAAAATTCAAAATTGACGTTGCGGCTGTTTGTAGCAATCACCATCTTCTTCCGAAACATTAAATAATCTCGTGTCTTCCCATGATAATACTTTTTCACGAAATAGAAACTGCATAGAAATTTTTTATCAAAACACTCGAGGCTTGCGATCTAAAACAGACCTTTTCCTTAACTCAATTTCGGTGAACGAGTATCCAATTGTTGCACTGACAGAAACTTGGTTGAACGACTCGATCAAAAATGAGGAGCTATTCCCAAACTTTTATCAAGTATACCGCTCAGATAGAAATTTCAATGAATGCAATTGCACAAGAGGCGGAGGAGCTCTTATTGCAGTGTTAGATTCGTTCGGCTCCTCACAGGTTGACTTAACACCTTTAATTCCTCATGAACTGGTCACTTTGGACATTGTTATGGTGAAGATAGTTTCTAATTCAACTTCACTGTTTTGTCATCAATATGTATGTTCCTCCTCTCTGTCAAGAGCGACAAATTCTTTATCCTGTTCGAAACACTCACCAATATCCAAGTTGCCTATAGCGGTATTATTCTCGTCATTGGTGACTTCAATATACCTTCATATGTCTCGTTCATACAGGGTGACCAACTAAATACAACAAACAATATCTTAAAGAACTTTCTGGAAATCAGTAATCTGTCACAGTATAACTGCATCCATAATGATCATGGGAGAATACTCGACTTTGTACTTTACGGTAGTAATGCTGAGTGCAGTGTCGAGAGATCATCTGATCCCTTAGTACCCGAGACAAACATCACCCTAGCCTTGAATGTTCATTGTAAATCGAATATGGCTCTTAATCTGAAAAGAAACTTCGCCTCCTCTCACAATAATGAGTACAACTTCAGGAGAGCAGATTTTGCCCGGTTGTATGATCTTATAGCTAATATTGACTGGACCTTTCTTCAAGCTTTCCATAGATCAAATGATGCTTGCTCTTACTTTTACGGAAAAATTTATAATGCATTGGATCAATGTGTACCCCTACGAACTGGTAACGTCAAGCGTAAATATCCGCCGTGGTTCGACAGGGAAAGTATTCGTCTAATACGCCTCAATGCTAAGCATTGGCGTTCATTCAAAAACAGCGGGGACATTGCTGCCGGGATGGATTCACTCGCTTGAGGGCGAAGATCAAGGCTGACGTTGACAATTCGTTACAAAATATGTGAAATCTGCTGAAAATGACATAAAAGGCAACCCAAATAAATTTTGGGCATTTATAAACAACAAAAAAGGATCAACTGGCATATCTGACAGAATGACCTACGAAGGACAATCTTTTGAAACTCCTCAGGACATTCTCAATAGCTCCGCATTCACAAGTCCTGAACATTCCTTATTTCGAAGAAAATGAAGTGTTGGCAGCTTTGAAACAGCTGAAACCAAAAATGACTACGGGTCCCGACAGCATCCATGCACTAATGGTCAAAGATTGCGCTTATGCCCTGGCTAATCCACTAACAAGCCTGATAAATATCTGCGTCAAAACTAGTACCATCCCTGACCTATGGAAATTGTCTAAAGTTCGCCCAATTTATAAAAAAGGTGATAAGTCTGATGTTGAAAATTTCAGAGCCATATCAATAATATGTAATTTCGCTAAAGTGTTTGAAATCCTCCTGTACAGCAGGTTATATCCTCATCTGAGCAATCAAATCTCATCACTTCAACATGGTTTCATGAAAGGTCGCTCGACAACCACCAACCTTCTCAACATCACTCAATTCATTGCAGAGACTACTGATAGGAGATCCCAAACCGATGTCATTTATACGGACTTCTCGAAAGCTTTCGACAAACTTGATCATGGAATACTACTATCAAAACTGTACAGGTATGGCTTTTCTCAGACCCTCATCGAACTTTTCGTGTCATACCTCACCGACAGGCGACAGTATGTCATATTCAATGGCTTCAAATCTATTGAATATGCATCTACCTCAGGTGTACCTCAAGGAAGCAACCTTGGCCCATCCTCTTCAACGCTTTCATAAATGACATAGTTGAGGTCATGACCTCAACTGCTTAATATACGCGGATGACCTGAAATTATTTTCTGAGATTAATGGGATAGAAGACTGTCTTCAATTGTCCCTTAACCTGAAACGCATTGAGCAATGGTGCTTCCGTAATAAGCTTCCTCTTAATGCAAGTAAATGTAATGTAATGACATTCACTTTGAGAAATCAGCCACTTTTATATCAATATTCAATCAACGACATTCCCCTCCAACGGCCTATCACATACACCGATCTTGGTGTTATTTTCGACTCGAATTATCTTTTTGCCCCTCATATTGAAGCCACTCTGTCTGCTGCAAACAGAATGTATGGATTCATTGCGCGTATCTCTAAAGATTTCTCCGACCCATCTACATCGAAAACCTTATACTATGCCTTCGTTAGATCAAAATTAGAATACGCATCTATAATCTGGAACCCATATCATCACTTATATATAGAGAAGGTTGAATCGGTTCAGCGTCGCTTCCTTAAACTTCTCTCCTATAAAACGGACAACATATATCCACCAATTGGCTTCCCCCATGATGCATTGTTGGCTAGACACGCTATGAACAGCCTAAGCTGCCGTCGTGATTGTCACTCCACAATCTTCCTGTTCAAACTTATCAACAACCTAATTATTGACCCACATATTCTGCAAAAACTCAATTTCAGTGTACCTAGACCATCGTCTAGAGTAGACAACACGTTTTATTTACCAACACCACGAACAGATATCTTGAAATACTCACCGCTGCAAAACATGTGTGTCAATTGTAATTCTGCAAGTTGTCAGATTGATATTTTTGACTGTTCAATCTCTGCGATTAAATCCTATTACTTTAGTTAATCTCGATATGTATTATTACTTCGTTAATTTGTTATTTTGTATTGTACTGTATTTGTAACTTATATTCCTGTTCTGTAGTTGGGTGTAACCTGTAGAACAGTGTATCAATAAATAAATAAAAAATTTTTAAAAAATTATTTTCTTTGTTGTTTTTGTTTTTAACCTGTATAACTGTGTATATTATTTTCTGTCAATAAATGTATATTATTATTATTAGTAAGTTCAACAAAGTAAATTGTTTATTGAATGAATACAAAGAAAATTCAAATTGAAAACGATAAAAATTCAACAAAACATTATTTTTCTCTCAAGAATTATGTGAAATATCATTCATTTCACAAACAATAATAATGGGCATTAAGCAAAATGTTATTTTTCACTTAAAATTTAGGTTAAAACTTATTTGAATAATTGCAAATACTATGAATTTTTTTATGTTGAGGAAATATTTTCGTTTTCTCCCAATTTTCATGGCGTCCACTTCTTATTGTCAGTAGAAGTCGCCGCATAATGCGATATATTGCCAATCTATCTGGACAAAATTAAATGTTGGTACTTGGCGCACCCAGAAATAAATTTTGTGTATTAGTTTTATTTACTCTCTACTTTACTCTTACACAAATCCACTCAATTATATGCTGGTATTCTGGTATTTCAACAAAAATATTTTAGCCGTAAAAAACACTATTTTTATGTAGTAAAATGTTCGAATCTGTGACGGGATTGGGATTTATTGATTAGTTAACCAATTTCGATTGACTATTGACTTGTCCAGACAGTCGTCTCGTTACGAGACACGTAAGTGTAATCAAATTCGGAATTCGGATTACATCGGTCTACGTTGTGCTACGGTCGCTGCCTTGCGCACATCCCGTATCCGGTACATCATAATAGGCCTGTTGGACGTTGGATGACCGATGATGAACAGTCAGTCAGCAGCCGTTCATCCGTTGGCAACGATCTAATATGTTCTATTAGTAGGTGGACATTTTTTTGTAACTATTATAAATCTCGGGGGAGGGGCTGCGGCCCCATGGCTCCCCCAGTGGGTGCGCCACTGCTTGTCTTATCAGGTACTTTTGTGGTATACATTTCAAGAAGTTATATTACAATAAACTTAATTTTCCAGGAAGCTTCGCCGAACAATAGTAGGTATAAAAAGGTTGGAACGACCGGCTACCTTAGTTTACCTCGCCACGCGCTCCCAGCGATCGTGTAATTGGTCTAAGTTTTATCGGTGAATATGCTGTGTGTCTGGGATCTAGTGCTAATTTTGTGTCATTTCTGGTTTTGTGGAAGTCTTAAGGTAAATATCCATATCTTTTTTGTTGATTTAGTTTAATTATGAACATCAATTAACAAATCTAGTTTTTTGTAAATAAAAAAGATATTGTAGTTTGTTTGTGTTTGCCAAGGAAACTGCAGATCTAATTGTGACCGAAGTTGATAAGGATAAAGAGCAAGTAACATCACTGGTGCCTACCAAAATTATTGTCCATGAAATGAAAGTATTGGTTAAGCCAACATTGATATTCTGCATGATAGACGGGAAAATTTGTAATGCAGTAGCTTCATATGTATCAACACAAATACGCTATTTATGTGGTGCCAAACCTAGTGAACAATGTAGTGCTCATTTTACAAAAGACTGTAAAAATTGAGTTACTTTCACTGGCTCTGTCACCTCTGCATTCTTGGATCAGATTGTTTGAATGCATCTTGCATATTTCCTATCGTCTGGATTTTTATGAACCAGACCAGAATGTTGTTAATTTAAAAACCCAACACTTTACACCGATATCACGACCTGGGACTGTTGTAGAATAATAAAACCCCACAACTGACTAACCATTATCATGAACTGCAGACTTTATTTTACTTATACCATAAGACGGAAATAATAGTCAGTGACTCATCTTAGCTCGATCGTTCATTATTGCAACCTCCGCGCCGCCGTCGATAAATATCAGTACAATTGCTAACCTCGACCACGAACTTTCGTTAAAATAGAGGATGCTTCAAATGCTCCATAAGATCGATTCCACGGGCCGAAATAAATTTGGCACCGGTGCGCTGTGTCCGCATTTAAAACAGGTGGCATATCGCATTTAAAACAAGCGGGATATCGGGAAACAATGGATTTTTATTGTAAAATATTATATTAGTTTGCCGCTCTTATTGTGTTGTTTCTGAACTAGTGACTGACGTCACTGACTATTATTTCCGACTCATTGTATAGTTAAGATCTTGTTACCAAGTTTATGAAGGGGTATACTGGGTCTGACCAATTTATGAAAAACTCACCGGCGATTTTTATCGATTGGCAGATAAATATCGTCCTTCCAATATATAGATGTTATAAATTTTTAGAGAGCTGGAATCGTTCAAATTTTGTACCTCGCCAAACTAGTTAAGGATACTATGCAAATAATTAAAGCACTTATAAAAACAAACAAACTGTATTAAAAAAACATACTTCGTTGCAACAAATACAAACTGTATGGTATGCCATTCTAATCCATACAAATTAAGTACATACAAAGTACTAAATACATGATCAAAAATTATAATCAATTCTGTATAATAATTGTTTTACAACTGACAGTAAATTATAAAGCCCCTGTATAAAGGAACTAAGATTTCAAGAATCTAACAAGTTCAAAATGACTTCAAGATGAACTACAATTTTTCCATAAAAAATAATCTGTTTAAACCAGTTTCAAAATAAATCAGCTTTTTCCGACCACCCTGTATATAATATCAAATATTTTAGGAATTCAACAAAAATAAAAAATATGGACACCATGGTGAATAAACAAGTATCATTCCCAAATCAATTGTAAGAAAGTTTTACAATTGATTAACTTCAAATGCTTACACAAAATCTTGAACAAGATTTATAACTCCACTAATTGAGAAAATAAAATGAATACTGGTTAAATGATCAAGTATCATTCAACAAAAATGGATGGAGGATTCATAAAATTTGGTACTTCTTTACACATCCTACATATAAAATTCATTTGATTCAATAATAAGCTGTGATATATTTCTAGATATAGACTCGCATTACACCAATGGATACAAATCTTGCGGAATGTATTCCGCTGTGATATAAGCCTATAGTTTGTATTTATATTCAGATAACTGGAGATTCCCTAGATTAGTTCACAAGTCAAGGATAATTTAATTTATGGTTTGAAAATAATAACGAATGGCCATACTCGAATAGGCAAATTAAAATTTCATATCAAACAAACATTTTCTCCTTGTATAGAGATTTCGTAGAAAATTCTAAAGAATGCCATTCAGTTTAATAATAGTTGGAAAAGATCTGATATGCCAGATTAACACAAATACACAAAATCAGTTTACCAGTTTTTTCCTATTCAGATGTCACACACAATATTTTTATCAAAACGATTTGTAAAGTTTTTTGATTATTAGTTAGCCATTTCTTTTCTGTTTTCTTGGTTACTATTAAGCTATTATTTTTAGTGATTTAATACGCGAACTGATTCTAAATACATTTTAATTATTTATATTGGTGGTTAAGATTTAATTTTAAAAACTACATACTTCGTGTTGTGTATGTAGACTTTACTCAGTGGAGTCGAGATAACTGACTGAGTTTGGGATATTGAATGAGAGCGGGATGAATAAATTTCTTGCCTTTTATATTTTTTCTCGTTGATGACGCCTACCACGCTTGTTTTAATTCTATCTCCCACGGAGAAGGGTAGAATTACCCTTTTTTGTATCTTCAATGCGTGGCTATTAGCGGTAGTGACGAAATATTTTATGTCTTCCACTATGTTCATAAGTTGTATATATATATATATATATATATATATATATATACATAGGGTAGAAACACATGGAAATAATTATTTGTTACTCAGCTGGGGTGTTTTGTTCAATTCGAGGTAATTAATGACACTCTTTTACAATAAAAGTCAATATTTATCACCTCTAAGCGGATACGACCCCCTGTTTTTTATTTTTATAGCATCATAAATTTGAGATTTAATGTATTTCCTTGATGAAAAAATGACTTTCACACGCCAGCAATTTT
This sequence comes from Gonioctena quinquepunctata, assembly GCA_018342105.1. Classification (NCBI taxonomy): domain Eukaryota; kingdom Metazoa; phylum Arthropoda; class Insecta; order Coleoptera; family Chrysomelidae; genus Gonioctena; species Gonioctena quinquepunctata. The sequence continues at coordinate 459,947 of JAFIRS010000775.1, read as the reverse complement.
TTTAAGTGCTGACAGTTTTGACTCCATGAAGAACCTTCTCCATTAGATCTGTTATTATCTCTTGACAGGTTACTTAATGTATTTTTTTTCTCAACTACATATGCTAGCTATTTCCCGTCTGTATTTTCGACTTCTAGAAAACAGATTATTCGTTAAAAATGATTTTTCAGATTTGAGGTTGGCCATTTCTTTCCATATAAATTATTTATGTTTATATATTAATATTCTCGGGGCATAACAGGATATAATAGCATGGTAGGCTAGAGGACCCGAAAATAAAAAGAAAGTAACTGAAAAAAAGAAAAAAGTACAATAAAAATTTAGGGGTGGATTGTGTATCTTAGTAGATATGCCTAAACAACAAACCGATAATACTAATGATGGGAACACAGCCCGTAAGTTTTTCCGAAATAACCGGTGTCAATGTTTAGCTTATTAAGCTCTTCCATGTCATATAGAGACCATGAATAGCGGGTATTCCATAAATGTTAACAAGTTCCATGAATACTCCAAGGCAACAAGAGAATTGTATTTCAAGGAGTATTCATGGTACTCATTGTCACTAATTGTGCATAAAATATTATTTCATGGGAAATATATCATTTCTTCATGTGTTTTACCAATAGCTCAACTGTCGGAAGAAGCCCAAGAAGCAAGAAACAAACACAATAGGAAATTCTGAGAATTGTTCACAAGAAAAACCTCTAGAGTTGATACAAATAGAGATTAACTGAACAGATTGTTAATTTCTTCGGATCCGTAAACTAGCAATCAGTTTACGTGCGGCTCCGAAAACAAAACATGGCAAAATTCCACGTGAAGTGTATGCTTCTAAAGGCTCCAGGTGTTGAAAGTGTCGAATCACATGGAGATTCTGAGGAATCTGATTCAGATATTGAAGACGCTGATGAATCTGATGACGATTCCGAGGAATCTAACTGATCTCAATTTCTCTGAGTTTCCATGATGCTACTTTCTCGTTGTATTGTTTAATGGGTTCTCTTTCAATATGTGTTTTTTGTTTTTAATATATATTTTTGTTGTAAATATATATGTTGAAATATTTGTCTAATTTTTCTGAATTTCCTTTTGCTCTTTTGTATTGTTTGATTGATTTTCACTTTTGAAGTGTATTTTTTGTTCCTAAAGTGTATTTTTGTTGTAAATTTCTTGAAATATATGTCTAAAACCTTACAAAAATGTATTTACTCAGATCCATTTTACTACCTAATGACACACAAATCTCGAATAAAATAATTTTGTCATCATCATCATGAAGGCATCAGGAAGGCATTAGGAGGGCATCAGGAAATTTTAACTTCCTGCTCTTGTAGTGTAATATGCTATTTATAGATAGTAATGAAAACCTTGACAGTTGTAGATACAATTTTGTACATAACGTGTGTGATACTACATTATTAACGTTCTTATGTGATTATAATTATCACATGCTTGCGTTAATAATGTCTATATTCCACTTGTCACGTGAATAACTATTATTAGGGTACAGTCCTGTTTGTAATCCTTGGTCAACCCACCAATAGGCGAAGCTTAAAACAAAACATTACAGTACAAAATTATTTGAAATGAACAAAATTTTAATCACCACAAATAACATTTATAAAATTAGTTCAGTATACCACGAAAATTGCTAATAAATATATTAATGACTCCGCAGGGAGATCTATAAAAATATAATGTTTGTTTCGTTTGGACAAAAATAACGTGTGCTATATGGCACAAAATTATGTTTGAGCTGTTCGAAGGGTATAATCCACGCGCTCCCCACACAACAGGTCATATTATATTATTTCCATAGGTACCGTATCGAAGCAAACGCGTACATAGAATGTGAAAATAAAAAGATGGAATCCCGATTGTAATCGATCATTCGAATGGATAAGTGGGTCTTGTGATTCCCGCCCCAAATAGCTTCTACTCCTAAATCGATTTGTAGATAATGACCCCATTTCTCCGAAAATTGTCTTTCATTTTCGTGAGTTTACGAACGTCAATTGCTTGAGAAACACCAGAATTGTTATTCAGTATAGATAGGGTGGAAACGGGCTTTTCTTCGAAAAGATTTGATGGGCTTAGGAGTTTGGGAGGGTTCGTAAAAAGTCGGAGTTTGACTGAAGAGTACTTGATATGTGAATATCAATTTTATTTTCATATAGTATTTGAATATTATGTTTTTGTATTGAATTTACTTGCTTTTACAACGATTTTTATCACGTAGAGCAAGATAAAGTGGTGTCCCAATTTGAATTGTACACATCCTTCCAACATAGGGATTCATCCCATTATCTATAAACCAAGACATGTTTATAACAAAACTACCAAGTCATACTAGAAAAAATTAATGTCCCTATAATGAAGGAAAAGAAAAATAGAGCAATTCAAGAGATCCAAAACTGGATCGAAAAAGAAATGGAAATGATCGCTCATTCACTCCACATTAATTTTATCAAAGCGATAAAGAGCCGGATAATCGATTGCAAGAGTAGTACGCCGAACTCTGTACAGTTTCTTGGCACGAATAGGTAAAAACCCTGCCATTATTATTATTCACTTGACCAAGCTGAGTCTACGAATGAGTAGATCGGCAATTTCTTGAGTACCTACTCACATTTTGAAGCAAGTCCTTATTTTTATTCACTTAGAAATAGGAGCAAGTACTCCTAGTCAATAGTCGACTCCTCTTTGGAGCAAGTGCTCTTGGTTTTCATTGAGTTACTTGTCTTTATTCACATCTAACGGCAGCATCTGCTCAATTTTTTTGAGCTAAAGAATGTGCTCAGTTTTATTCACTTCGCCCAATAGACAAACGCTGGTTGTTAACCAATAGTATAATCAGATTTATAGATGCGTTTACCATTAATCTGATTTACTGATAGTTTTATATAATAGTAGCAAGTGAGGGTGAGTAATACTGAGTGTCAGTATTAAATTGATCTAGTAAGAAATTGGCTCTTCTCAAAAATATATAAAATTGACATTATAAACATCGATTTCAAGATTGAGGTACTCGTTTAGCCGTACCAATTCCATCAATTGAAGATATCGAAAAAGAAACCTACCACTCTTCTTTATGAATGAAAAACGTTGTCAGTTGTTTCGATGGCTCTAGACGCACCATATGCGCAATATTCAGAAAATAATTTTTCATAAATAACATACCTTTTGATTCACTTTTGTTTCCATTTCGATATAACAGGTGTTTTAATGAGTTCTAAGTACAAAAGTATTTTAGTATACAGGGTGGCCGGACGAAAAGGAAACAGCGCCATTATCAGGATATGCATCAACATTTTAGACAAACGGTCGGACCCGTCGATTTTTGATTTGAGGGGGTCACTCTTCTGGTTTTTCCGACTCCGCTACATTAACTTCCAAGTGAGGGTACTATTCATCCCAAAATATATTACTGTTATTAGGGGTAGAGTAATATGTTGTTTTAAAGCTCTTGCAGTTCTCTTTACAATTGTCCTTGAATTAAAAAATTTGGCACAATACTTTTTTAGAATTCACATTTTGAACCTCAGATTATGTTTAGTTACTGACTACTCATTTGATTAAATATTCAAATTGACAATCACCCGCTTCCATAAAATAATAAATATTGTGTTCGAAACATTCTCGCACATTCCAAAGCATTTCCGGAGTTATCTTCTGAAGACGCTGGTTGTGTTCTCAATATTTAACTTTTTAGTTACCCCCAAAAAAAAAAAATCGAGGTGCGACAAACTTGGTGACCGTGGAGTCCATTTAATACCCAATGCAGTGTCGCAGAAAATGTTGGTCTAAATACTGACGAACAATAAAAGCAGAATGTGGATGTCGATCATTTCAATATCAGTCCAGGCAAGGTCGATAGCTTCTTTCAACAATTGCAAATACAAATCAAATAACGGGGTGAAAAAATGGACCAACCAGTCCATTCCTGAAAATGCCAGCCCAAACATTTAATTTTTGCGGAAGTTGTGAATCCACCTCGGGAAAAAATTGGGTTTGAATCAGACCAATAGCAGTTTTATTTGTGACGATTCACACTTCCGTTGAGGAAAAAGCTGCATTCATCAGAAAAACTCATATTAAACTGGAACTGTGGAACGTTCACTGCTCGCTCACTCATTATTTACCAAAATTGTAAACGGTGCAACGGTCAAAATCATCCTTATGAAGTTCCTGCACTTGATGTATTTTATACGGATGGAATTTATTCTTCAAAATGGTCTAGACACTAGCACAGTTTATAGCTAAAGAAGCAGTTAGCTCACTTGGCCCAAATGCATGTTCCAAGGTAACATCCACTCCAGGGAAAGAATTCAAGATGCGCAGAAGACTGTACGCGATTATCGCTCTTCGAAGTATACGAAAAATGTCAGTATTAGTAACACAGTAACACGCGGTATGCGCGAGGGATAAAAAATCAGAGTTGCGCAGTGTACAAACGGGAACATAAAGATCAAAGTGCCGACGCCAAGTGAGCGAACTGTTTCTTTAGCTATAAACTGTGACAATAGTTTGATTTATCCCAAACATATTTGCTAAGTGTCTCGTATTTAACGTAGGATCTAGATGAACATGTCCCAAAACTGCAACTTCACTAGCTTTATCAACTACAGGCTTTCCAATTTCCCGTTTTTCATTAGCTACGCGTGGAGCTTCTCCATTGTCCAGTTGAAAAAGTTTAGGCGTCGAGAACGGATGCTTGGTTGCGCTGCAGCTTGTTATATTGTGTTAAACATTGTTAAAAATTTCGATATTGCATCGTTTGACCACGACATGTTGGCACTGCAAAGCTAAATTGACTACTGAACAACCGAAAGATTTCGCGCCGTTGACTGTGCACCCGTCTCGCCACTCCGCGCGCTGCGTGTTTTCTTTGAAATGTGCGAATTTTACCTCCAATCGACGGAACCTGGCACAGTTCACCCGCCAGGCGCGTCACTCCACACGCCGTGTAATGGTACCTTTATGTGTTTAATAATTTCGTATCCATTTGTGTTTTCCACAAATCTGATAAAAACTCACAAAAACAATGCAAAGCAAGAAATAAAAACTTGAACCATTAGCGTACTTAATTGGATATAATAACTGACATTTTTACCTTCACATGATGAACAAAATTGACGTGTCTTACCGTTTCTCAGAATTCGACTGGTGGGGGGTTTTAGTTGGCATTTTTATTGGCGAAATTTGACTTTACGCGAGGTGCTATTAACACTGCCTTAATTGATATTATTGAAAATGATTACTGCTGAATAAATATGAATATATAATATTCATATAATTTTAAACAATGTGGTTCTAGTAACTTTGAACTTAGTTTTATTCCTTGATCTACGTTTTTTCTTTTGTATCACTATGTTAGATGAATTTGTTTAACATCATTGAAACCAACCTCAACAAAGTTTCTCTCTGATGATGGAAATAAACATTTCCGAAAGCTTGGATAAACCTTGAATAGTTTACTTTTTCATTGCTGCTTACCCCAATATCCCCAGTTATATATATATATATATATATATATATATATATATATATATTTTTGTTTGGTTTTTCTTGGGATTTAGATTCCATCTGGGACCGGTTTCAATTAAAACATTTTCTTCTCTACATATACATTTAATTTGCAAAACGTTTCGCTCCTGGCCTGCAGCTTTATCAATTGTATTAACATTTAGTACTGAAAATGGGAGTTTTGGTTAGTTTTTGTTCTGTTTACAATTAACTTTGCAAGTACGTACCATAACCTATGTGTGGCAATCCGAGTACAGAGGACTGCTTGTATCACACATTATTTTAAAAACATTTTGTTTGCATGGGTGCCTTGGGCTTTTTTCCCATGTACATGATTTCTGGACTTTAGGTGTTATTTTTAATTTCGTTGGTCTACGTGATTCGTTCGATTTGAGAATGTCGGAGTGTGGTTTGATTGATTGGTCGAGCCGAGCCTGGTGGATGTGACGTGCTTGTATTGTTAGTGTGTGTTTTGACTAGGGTAATCTTTTATTTGCGCATGGGTATGGGTTCATATTGGTGTATGTTTGTTATATGATTTTTTCTTGATTTGTTTCTATCGTTAAGATTTTGGTTTCTGGAAAATTGGGGTTGTGGTTGTCTTGTATTATGTGTTTGTTGAGCGCTGTACTTGATTTTTTCAGATATTTATGGCCATTGATTCTATTGCACCATAATTGTGATGTCATACCGATATATTGTTTTTCGCAGTCGTTGCAAGGAATGCTATAGACGAGATTTGATTGTTTGAGTCCCTGCTTTTGAGAGGGGTGTGAAATTGTTTAAGTGTATTATGAGAATTATGACAAACTTGGAAATTATGCTTATTCAGGATGTTTCTTATGTTTTCCGAAAGACCGTTCACATATGGAATTGAGATATAATTATTTTTATTCATATTTGGGGATTTATTTTGGTTGTTGTTGTATAATTTATGCGTTCTTTGTTTGGTGATTTTGCCGATAAGACTAACTGGGTAGCTGTTGTTTTTAAGTGTTTCTCTAACTTTATTAAGACAATTTTTTCGTAGTGGAGGGCTGCTTAAATTGAGGGCTCTATCTACTATACCTATGATGACACTTTTCTTTTGGTTTAGGGGGTGGTTGGAATTGAAATTGAGGTATCTGCCTGACCATGTGCCTTTTGTGTATCATTCTGTTTGTATTGTGTTGTCTGTTCTGAAACAAATAAATTATAATCAAGATTCAAGAACAGTTTCCGATAAATATATATATATATATATATATATATATATATATTAGATTAAAATAAAATAAATTACTTTGTTCGAGTTTTGTTCCCGATTTCTTTCAACAAATTAAAAGTTATATCGTCATGCTTACGATGTGGAAAATCGTACAGCACACCATTCTCACGCACTAATTCAATTGAAAATTCGTCGTCCATTGTGGAAAATTGACTGATTCACACTATCGATTAAAAAGCTCGAGACCGCCACCGTCTGGATCGCGCGTCGACCGGACCGGTCCATGACCTGACTGTGACTGATAGTGTGTACCCTTCCATTGGATTACACACTATCGATGTTGACCAGAAAATGACCTGACTTGACCGTGATCGGACCGAACCGGGACAACTAAGGGTCTTTGCTCAGTAGACCGGACCGAGCCATGACCGTAAACGTGCAAAAAATTATTGTTTAGGTTATTTGTAATGGAACAAAGGTCACTACAGCGTTCCGCAACCGACATACACCTGACCGGGCCGTACCCGGACAGTCGGATAAACTTTCTGCTCACTATACCAAATCGTGCCATAACCGTAATCGTTCCAATACATGTAAAAAAATATCGTTACGTTATTTACAATGGAACAACGCTCAATACACCGTTCCGCAACCGACATGCACGCACATGGACTTGTGTTGGTCGGTTACGGTCATGGTAAGGTCTAGAATAGAGAGTACCGTGGTCATACACAGACACGATAATCTTAGCTCCTGAATTGAATATATATTTCTCAAGATCCAGACTACGAACCATTCGGAAAGTTATATCAAATTGTGGCAAATTTTATTGCGCACGTGATCAGCCCACTGCGGAGACATAATTATACAATAGAGTGGAAAAACATCAAACTAACCAAAAACTCATTCACGTGTGGGAGATCACCATGGAGCAAAAAATAGACCGACTTTTAATAGCCGTAAGTGAAATAAAAACCGACATACAGTCGATAAAAACCACGGTCGAAGCACTGAAATATAACCTATAACTGGAATGCCAAAGAAACTTCTCAAGAATGAGCCGTTTTGAATCTCGCGCAGACTTCAAGAAAATCAGGGTGGGAACATGCGCACTATTATTCGAATCAGGACCGGTCTTGCGTTTGGTAATGAATTGGCAGTTTCAGGCTGAAACCAACATTGTTGAAGTGAATTATGGAAAATATAGTAAATGTATAGTATACTCATGCTTCCTAAAAATAGCTGTAGGACTTATTTTACGTGAAAAACGCGGCGCTCTCCGTTCAGAGTTCTTTTTGTTCTAGAACTCGTCATTTTCAAGCACCTTTTTCTCATGCAAAAATCACTCAACAAAATGTCTCCTTTCTTTTTTCAGTAGGAACTACAAACACTAAATCACCCATTTTCGGCATAAACTACAAGCCGATTCTTCAACACGTACATCCAGACCTCTCACACTGACTCAGATTGAGGTTGGGTTGTTGATGATGTGAGGAAAAGCTAGGATGTATGTGTTGAAGATTTTTTTTCGATAGAACCGGCTGTAGTTTGTGCCAATTTGTGCTAAAATGAGTGATTTAGTGTTTGAAGTTTATGCTGGTAAAAAAAAGACATTGTGAGTGATTCTTGCGCGAGAAGACAGTGCTTGAAAATGACGTGTTCTAGAACAAGAAGGTCTCCAATTCGAAAACGGTATGAGAGCGCCGCGAGGAGGAAAAAACACAGAAAAGTCCTATAGCTATTTTCAGGGAGTATGACGTCTATACATTTGCCAAAAGTATTGAATAACGAATTAAATTGAGGTAGTAGAATTTATTTGAAGATTTTTGAATCATCAAATGTTAATTAATATCAATTATGATATTCAAACTGGAGGGTTTCATATCGTTCACTACTAAGCTGAGGTTGTCATCAAGAATGTACAGAAATGTTCACTTGTTTATTTTTTCAATAATCTTAGTAATTAAAGGTGCGACCATTTCCTCAAAATGAATTATATCTCCTCTATCCCACACTACTAGTACTTTATTCTCATTTTGATTGTACTCAATAGACCCAGTTGATTAACTAGGCCTCGAAACATATATATTTTTTATAAGTTCTTTTAGTATAAGTGCACGTTCATGTCATAAATTTGTAATCAATCAATCTTTGTAATAAGGATTTTAATTCCTGTGATACAATAAAAAAAATCCATAGAATAAAGCACATTATATTTTCAGAGATATTTATTCAGCATAATCAGATACAAACATGATATAATATATACCAACTAAAACAAAGATTTCCTACTGATGGGAAAATAATACAAGTTCATTGGTTTTTTTCTGATCGCAGACCTCTCATACATTCTGTTTGTTTTCTTCCAAAATGGTATAGTTTTATTTTGAGGTAAATCTCTACAGAAGTTTTAATCAGCTTTAACTTATGATTTTCTAAAAAAGAATTATCAAGGATGTGGTTTTTTGATAACAACTCATTTGAAATTTCATGAACCAGAACATTAAAAAAATTATGTTCTTGTGGAGTTTTATTTTCATCTGTGTCCAAGATGAACCGCAGTTTTTTTCACACAACATGCTTATTTTTATGATATCCATTGAAGGCCTGATGAGTCCTCGATTCTTACGATTCAGTAGACTGAAAAGATTTCCATCAATGGATTCATTGTTCACACATTCCACTTTTGAGAGGCATTCCGAACATTTAATTATTAATTTAATTTTTTTTACTACAAAACCACTAATATAAGTTACAACATTTTCTGTGAGCACACTCAATGTAGGCAAAAATTGTAACTCATATTCAATATTTCCATCAATTATTGTAACATCTGAAATATCTAGACCGTATTTTTTTATAAGAGCAATATCATCGATATTTACTGCTGAAATGATTTTCTTCATGTTTTTAGAACTTGTTGTCAGTATGCTCGTATGATCAGTTTCACAATTTCCGCCTTTTAAATCAGTGATTTCATGCCTCAACGCTAAACGTTTATATGTGTGATAAAACTGGTAATCTGTGGGATTATTATTCCACCCATTTTTTGAACTGAAAAAAAAACAGAAATATTACTTCACTTGAAGAAAATAAATTTATAATTTATTTGATACTTGATTATCGTATCGTCATTGTTTAGAGTTAGACTTGATGTTGTATCTGCAATCGTCTTCAGGTGAATACTGACAAGTTTAGGTGCTACTTACCAATTTGTCAGTATTCACCTGAAGACGATTGCAGATACAAGCATTCGAAACGTCGTGAAAACCTTTTAAATACATTAAGACGATGGACGTCCGAAACGATAGTAATCAAGTTACCACATCGTCTACAACATTCAAACAAACCTAAAAACTTACCTAAAAAAGGATAAACTAGAATTTTTACTGCAGTTTTTGCATTGTAGCACCATGCACCACTGCCCCATATTGTTTTTAAAAATGTTCAGCAAAATTCACAAACACTAGAACAAACAACAACAACCACATAAGACGAAAATCGAAATCAAAATGACAAACAACAAACAAAAAACAAAGCCAAGCCGTTTCTAATTTAGTTCATCTAATCAAGACGAAAATCGAAATCAAAATGACAAACAAAAAACAAAGCCAAGCCGTTTCTGATTTAGTTCATCTAATCAAAGACGTACGGCATTGTTTGTATATCTTTGTAGTGATCAAAGACATGATTTTCTTCCTTAACTTTTACTGTGTCGGCGCATATTCTGAAATTCGAGTTCCCTTAGTTGGCCTAAAAGTTTCTCGCGCATATAACTATATTAGCATTCCAGTTATAGGTTATATTTCAGTGGGTCGAAGATTTGAGGCAAGAAAATTGCGATCTGAAAAATTAGGTCAATGAACTCAAGCAGAAAATAAACAATCTCGAAAGAAGACAAGAGGCGAATCAGGTGGTTTTCCACGGATTATCGGATTCTGATTTTCCAAACAACGAAGCTGTCTATGGAAAAATTGTGGAAATGTAAAACACTGATCTGGGAGTTGAAATCAATAATAACGGAATAGCAGAACTACGCAGACTTGGACAAAAAACGGAAGGGCGAAACAGGCCCGTAATGCTGAAGTTGAATTCATTCAAAACGCGGCAAGATCTTTTCAAAGCCTCAAAAAAGTTGAAAAACACATCATACGCTATCACAGAATATCTCTCTGGAAATGTAATGGAGGAGAGGAAACAACTGATACCCATTCTTATAAAAGCCAGAAGTATGGGAAAAATGGCATACCTCAGGCAAAACTTCATATTTATCGAAAATAAAAAACATAGCCTACAGGACATCAAACAGAGTCAGCAATATCACGAACTCACGACAGAAGAAAATACTGCGGCTAATGAGGTACCAGCAGCGCCACAACCCACACACCCAAGGCAAGACGTTTCAAGTGGATCCAGGACATACTTGCTACGGAACACAAAAAAGAGCTAGGATAAGGAATCAAAAAACCTCATCATCATGCATCAGAACAGACAATGCCTACACAATGAGTGTGATGACATAAATATATACCTGGATGATAACGATGCAATCGTGGCAAATGTTTCATGTTTTCTGAACATTGGTTGCAAGAGGGTAAAGTTGAATATTGTAAATTAGAAAAATACGAAATGATATCATATTTTTGTCGCAGACATTATATACATAGGGGAGTAATAATTTATTCTAAGCCAGAATTGAAACTGAAGCATCTTGGAACAACAGAAATAATCCTACAGAAAAAGATTTTGAATATACATGCGCCTTCAGCAATAAAAGAAAAGTTATAATTATTTGTATTTACAGAAGTCCAGCAGGCAACTTCGAGGTATTTCTCAACTCATTTTTTGACTTACTCAATGAAATAGCACAAAATATTCACTTTAACCAATCTGTACATTTGGAAAATTTCAATACTTATCCACAAAAAAAGAAATGCCTTGAAAAGGCCGTCTGACGTACATGCATATTCTACAAGAAATCAAGACTTCATTGTACCAAATAAAAAAGTTAAAAAAAAAAAAAAAATTGTCGGTGAAGTACCGCTATCCGACCGGGTTTACTACGAGGCTGCTCAACCTTAGTGAGAGAAGAGGAGCTGGATGATCAAAGGAAACCTACGAGAAAACTGCCAGAAATCTCTATTTGGGTTCATTGAGAAGAAGAAATGAACAGAGGTGGATTCAGAAAGGGTCACCACATTTCTAATATTTATGTAGTCGCCTTTTTTGTGGAAATATGTTATTGTAGATATTTTACAGCAATTTTCTCATACCTTCAGTTCAAAGTAATAAAGCGAGGTAACTGAAAATACTAACACAACCGATTATAAAAATAGTTTATTTCAAAAATAATATTCATTTATAAAAACACAGTGAAGTTGAAAGTATTTTTATTACATACCTATGTACCCATACATATTTCGAAATATCTCATAAAATAATCCTACTAAAAATTAGAAAATGTGTGTTTATTTTAGACAATCTTTTTGCTATCGCTTTTATTGATATTAATTGGAAGCAATTAATTTTATTAAATTTGTAAAATGATAATTTAAAACAGTTTGTTCTTAGAAATGATGAGTTGGCTAATTGAACACATATTGTTGTACAAAGTGATGTAATAGGTACTTGTGTAAGTAACGTATCAAGAATCATGTATTCTTTTTTGCTAATGTTATTCCAAATACATACAGCTAGTTTTTCTAGGTGTTAAACATTCTCTAATACTGGTATTTTTCTTTGTCATGGACTTAATATTCTGTAACAATCTATCGAATTGATATGAAGTATTGCATGCATTTTTGTTCGTCATCCATCAACTGTCTATATAGTATTCGATATTCACCCTCAGTTTTCCGTTTTCTCCGGCAGTCATGTACCCAAAAACGCCTACCTTTTTTTCAGTCCTGTTGTTCTTATCGAAAATTGTTGCAATCACGACCAATTCGGTTGTAGAAAATGTAGTTGACATTGCACCGAAAGATTTCGTGCTGGATATGTATTTGTTATTTACGATATGGCTTCTGGATTGACAATGACACTATTAATGGAATTACTCTAATCTACAGATCGTTGCATCTTCGCGGTGTGCTGGCGACAGGCCGCGGTGTGCTTGCGACTGGCCGCGGTGTGCTTGCGACTGGCCGCGGTGTGTTAGCTACAGTACTACAGTCTAGTGGGCGTGGATGGCAACAGACTTGAATGGCACGGGCTTGTGTTGGTCCGGTTACGGTCATAGCACAGTCCGGTCTAGTGAGTACAGACCATAATGTGAATTGTGCTTTACCATTCCGGCCATAAGTGGATACTGGAAGTATTATATGCTCTCAACGACCAAACTCTCTACTCACTAGATCCGGCCGTGCCATGACCCTTACCGGATCAACACAAACCCGTATATTCAAGTCAATGTGCGTGCATGTCGGTTGTCAAACGGTGCAATGATCGTTGTTCCATGGTAAATAACCTAAACAATAAATTCTGGCATGTGTCGGAACGATTACGGTCATGGCACGGTCAGGTCTAGTGAGCAGAGACCTTCAAACGTTCCGATTCTTGAAATCACAACTTAAATTATATTTTCAGTTTCTTAGTGACGCAATTATAACGATCAGAAACCAAAATCGAACTGATGAGATTAATATAACTTCTTGACAATGAATGAAATTGAGTGATCATATTAAGAAAAGATTTTGTCTTTGGTATATTTGTGTATTATTTATGTTACTTGATACTTTTCGTTCTTTCTTCTTTTAAAGATCCTTATCATTAACCCAGAAAAATATTTGGATATTTGTTTCGTCTGTGGAAGGATTAGAAGACAGAACTTTTAATTATCAGTTACTATAAAATTATTTCTCTAAGCGGGAAAAATTATTTCTTGTTGATCTTATTTCTTCCTTTGTTTCAGTCTGTTGATGCAAACAAAAAAACTCCACAAATTCGAGTTAGCTGCTATAGCGAATCTTTGTCCAGAGACAACCGAGGAAGCAAAATCTCTCATTCCATCTCTCGAAGGACGATTCGAGGACGAAGAGCTACAAGCAGTTCTGGACGATATTCAAACAAAAAGAAGTATACAGTATTGATGCTTCGGTTGTGTAGCTATCGTTAGGTTTAGGTACCGATTAAATCAACCTCTCATTTTTTATTATTATATCGAATAATTCCATGGAAAATATATCAACGTAATTCTCATTCTGTTGCTTTAATTTTGAACTATGTTTGACTCAAATGCAGTAACAACAACAAACGAAGTTATTAAAGAAACTCGCAATTACAATTTCCAGAGATTTATCATGTGTTCAGTGCTATAAACAAGATTTTCAAATGCCATGGGACTATTTTGGTTTGTTTACTAGGAATAGTAAACTTTCGAAAGTGAAATATCTTGTGTATTCAATCACCAATCTCTGACTTCGCTTCTAACACCGCCTCTCTCATAGAAATGAATATAAGTAGAAATTAGTTTTCAGAAACAAAAAATATTGAATCAATGACGTCAGTTTTCTGTTCTTATATCGGAATACCTATTTTGTGTTCAAACTGAATTTATCGCGCGAATAATGTATCTTCGAAGTTTTTTCCAAAATAATAGTTCGTTCGAAAAAAACATTTTTGCAAGCCTTTGGATGATATACTTGAGGTCCTTGATTCTCAAAATACTATAAAGCATATCTAAACGCGGTTTGCAAATCATTCCAAATTTCAAGTGAAACATTGAGTATGGTGGCCAAAAACCCAACACAAATCAAGCTGCAAAAAGTGCAGCGGCTAGCCTGTCTGTACATCACAGGGGCAATATTCACGCGCCCCACTGCAGAATTAGGGGTAATGCTGAACCTTCCGCCACTGCACTTGTGTAATGAAGAAAGCGGAAAGAGAATGTATAACACCCCTTATTTTTGAACCCCAAATTTGAAATATCTGATTTAAATTTAAGAAGGTGAAATCACTTTGCCGATAGGCTGCTCAGGTTGATACGGTTAGGCCGTGAGTAAGGTTCAATTAATGACTTTCCTAGTTTGTCAAATTAGGCCACTAAAAAAATTACACATCAATTAACTTGACTAGTTCAAGAATTGGGCGCCATGCTTGCTAAAGACAAAAGCCGAAGATGAACAAAAATTTACTAGATAAATCACCTAGCTTGTATGGGAAGGCAAATAAATATGCAAGAAATCAACTTAACAAATTTATTCCAGACAATTAGAAAAATGACTGGTTATTATAAAAAACTTTAACAAGTGAGTGGAATTTATAAAAAAACTAACAAGATTACTTGAAGAGTATAAAAAATTCAATGAAACAATTGAAAAATTACATGAGTATTAATTTTTTTTTAATCTTATCAAATTTGAACATTTACAAATGTCAAGATTCCTCTAGATGTTGGTGATACAGTATATACCTGCGGAGGTTGTCAATGGAGGGAGATGAAGAAGGCTGGTTTATACTGGTTGGTCTCAGCGTACTGATTTAAGAAACTGATCTCAGCGATGATGACGAATCTGGTCATGGGTGGTTATATATTGATTTTTAGACCCCCTTGTTAGCGTGAATTGGTTTGCTCTTCACGGACCAGGCTGAATTTGATGTGCTGTATGACCTCCTAGGGTACCAGTCCTGTCTCAGTAGGTGGCTTCACTCCGTGGTATATATCATGCGAAGAAGATGATAGGAATCAAAATTTGTACAAAAAGGGGAGAACGAAGGATATCCTTTGAACCTCAAGTTTTTATGATTCAAATTTTAATCTAGAGTCAAAAGATAGATACAAATGATAGCATACAAAAAAAAATATGCCTCAGTCCATATAGAAGACTGGAAGATGACAGTCAAAGAAAAAAAATTAAGTAGCAATAAAATATGCTATTCTGGTTTTAAATTTCCAAGTTAATTTTAATCTTTTAAAAAAATTAACAATTAGCGAAATTCAAAACAGAACTAAACAATCCTCACCCAAAACGTTCTTTAAAAATTCAGTTGAACTTTGAAATAAAGTAAGCTTTGATAAGGTGATTATATGTACTTGAAGTGTTCAAAAAATTTTAATAAGTAAAGGTATTTCAAAAGAAATAAAAATTCCCTTGAAACTTTACCAGAGAAAAATTATAGTATTTTAAAGCAAAATACTCTAAAGGTTGCCAGAGAAAAAATATAGTATTTTGAAGCAAAATAGTCTAAAGTTGCCAGAGAAAAAATAAACTATTGTACAGCAAGAACCATAGGAAAATATAACGTTATGAACCAAAACATTAATCAGGCCCTAGAGCAGAAGTATACTATTCAGTTAAGATAAGAAGAGAGAGACCACACGTCTTTCAACTCTCTTAGATAAAGTTAAATAATTCTTTTTATTGAAGAATTTTCAGAGATAAACCGAAGAGGGAGACCGCACGTCTTTCAGTGGGCACAACTCTCTTACATAAAAATAATTTCGAAATAGGGCGGCAATTCCCTTTTCGAATCGATAAACCAGGTAATTCTCAAAAAATTTAATGAATCTCCCTGCTCTTGGCGACAAGGTAGTAACTGAAATGAATTGATTCTACAACGATCAGAAATCAAATAACCCTCACTGTGAATTGAATGAAGTAAATCGATAAAAGGAACTTATTAAAGGTGAATCAAATTTTATACTTGAGGAATATATTAAATCGAGTGTTCTGAGACAAGTTAAGCAGAGGTACAATCCTCTCCAGAAGCAATTCTCTCTCAAGAGAAAACCAAAATAATCTCATAAACGTATAGTTATGAAATTAAATAAAAAATTGCTTACCAGAGAGCTGTCCTATAAGGTACTGCAGAACTGCCCCAGAATAGTCGAATACACCCTTTGCAATCGGAATCCTTGGAATTATTCCCTGGTAGTGTGAAGTAAGTAAGCGCTAGTCCACTCGAAATTACCAATTATCTGGTACCTAAAAATGGAAAAAGCGTAGAACTGATTTCCAAAAAAAATTTGTCTCCAATGGTCTGAACGGATACTACGTCAGACACATAGACATGTGTCGTGAAATATTTGTCAAAATGGCCAAAATATATATTTTTTGGTTTTTTCTTTACAATCCAAACTACAAATCGACCTTGATAGGAATTATCCAAAGGGAATATCATATACGATATGTGAGATATAAAATAATATGAAGATAATTTGATCGGAAATTCACTGATAATTTCAAAGGTGACAAAAATCTGACAGTATATCTATAATTGACCTTCAACAATTACCATCCAAGAATTTGAATATTACAAGCATATAAAAAGCAGAAAAATATGTTAATCAACTACAACATTGATTGCAAAATAAGGAAAATGATTATACTCCACCAATTTCAACAGTGATAGCTATTCAATTTACAAATAGTAACGTACCCGAATCAGTTCATTCAGCACATCTGCCTTTGTCGAGGTTCAATCGAAGAAAGAGGACGATCATCCTTTCGGTTCGAGCAAATCACCAATTTTCACCTGTTTTTTCAAAAACCATTCTCGGTTTTTTCTCTATTTAAAAACACTATGGAAAAAACAACTGCTTGACGACATGAAATACAACTCTCATGAACACATATTCAAAGGTCGATATTGAAGATCGCTGTTTCGCAGTTCACGACCTGAACAGTGACTACTGACCCGTACCACCGTAAAGATAACCGGTAAAATTATGAGAAATTGGTTATGTATAAGGAAGTAACGAAAAATTCGTTACAAATGATAGATGAATGATGAACAGAAGGAACATGTGACTAAATCAAAACTATCAAAAGGCAGAGTTAGCTCTGGTTCGAACTCGGTGGTGAGTCGAACAAGTGCTGTCTTCCACTCAACCTATGGAGTCTAGTATTGAACTAAACTAAATAACCTATAACTACGTGAATAACTGAATATAAAGTAGTGCAGTACATTATGTATTGATAAATATACTTGGAATTACTGTAAATAAAGTATATAAAGTTATAAAATTAAACAGAGAGTATAATAGCATCATAGAGATATTTCCCCTAATAATAGACTATTTTCGAGTCTGCTTTTGAAACATGCAGTGGATAATGTTTTGAACCGTTCTGGAATCCTATTATGAATCCGAGTGATAGTGAACAAAAATGACGATTGAAACTGGGCTGTGGAGTGCAGAGGTGGCGTAAGTCGAGATTTGTGCCGAATATTAATGTTGTGCACGTCCGTGCGAAAGGTAATTTTGTCATACAAGTAAGGTGGTTTATGCGAAGTGATTATATTATAAAATAAAGTTCATAGATGAAGTATTCTTCTTTTTTCGGTATTTAGCCATCCGAGTTCTTGGAGAGGAGAAGAGATGTGATTTCGTCTGCCGAGTCCGCAGATTAAACGTACACAAGAATTCTGGACCAATTGTATTCGCTGGGCGTCTCTTTTGGTGATAGCGGGACCGTAGATAGCGTCAGCATTTTTCTGTTGGAATATATCAATTTTAAGTTACAGAAAGCTCTCCGAACGAGAAGATTAACATGGTCTTGGTCTTAGTAAAAGTTCGACGTAATTCAAATTTCGATATGATATGGGCCTTAAGGTTCCTTGCTATGTTATTTTTTTGAAAATATTTATAGGAGATTCCAATTTTCATTCGAACAAATGCATGTTTTGTCGAGCGCTTAATTGGGTGCGAAGTTAAATATAATTTCGATACCTTTATTAAATGTGTATGCTATTTAAACTTTTTTTTCCATCAATTTGTGTGTCTAATGTTACAACTGATTAGACTAAAAAATCATAAGTTTCAAAAAAGTCTATTTGCGAATTATTATGGATAGGCTAACCTTCGAAATAAAGCAGTTTATCTAGCCGTTCTTCCTGGTTTTCTTGGACTACACGCTTTTTTATTACAAGCTTTTATTTAGTTTCACTTGTTAGTTCGTTCGTTAGGGTCAAATCTGGCAAGTGAATTTTGACCGACTTCTAGTTGTCCGATTAATTTGAAATTTGGCAGATGTACATAGTTTCCGGTGACAATGCATTATGGAGTTTTTGTTGGAGAAAAAAAACAAAATGGCGGCTTCAAGATGCCGGACGAGCTTTGTAATTATGGTCCGATTTCATTCAAAATTGGTATGTGCGGGTTTTCAGGGTCGGAGATTATGAATGTATTGTCAAAATTCATGAATTCAAGATGGTGCCTCCAAGATGGCGGACGAGTTTTGTGGTTATGGTCCGATTCGAATCAAAATTGGTATGTGGGGGTTTTCAGGGTCGGAGAAAATGAAACTTTTTATCGAAATTTATAAACTCAAGATGATGGCCCCAAGATGGAGGACGAGTTTTGTGATTATGGTCCGATTCGATTCAAAATTGGTAGGTTTTTGGGGTCGGTGATTAGGAACTTTTTATCGAAATTTATAAACTCAAGATGGTGGCCCCAAGATGGAGGACGAGTTTTCTGGATTAGGTCACATTTTATTAAAAATTGGTATGTGGGGGTTTTCAGGTTCGGAGATTATGAATTTTTTGTAAAAATCTATAATTTACGATGGCGATTCAGGATGGCCGACGAGTTTTGTGATTATGGCCAGATTCTATTCAAAATTGGTACATGGGGGTTTTTGGGGTTCGGAGATCATGATTTCTTTCAGCACAAAACTTACAGGGAAGAGACCTTGCAATAACTATGCTCTATTAGAAATGAACAGATTAAGGCGAACTTACTAAACAGCAAAAATAAAATAACTAGTAAAAAGCCATTTTAAAGACAAGATTTCATTCAAGCCGTGTACTAAAACGTATAAAATAAGTTAAGGTCATCGCCATCAATGATTTAATTAATTTTTGTTGAATTATTTGGTTTCAAAAAGCTTGTCGCGCAAATTGTAATAAAATTAATACTTCGACAAGTTATAACTTACCAACCAATCATTATCTGATGAAATTAATTGGTACCCACTATTATGTACGCGAGAAGATTTTTGAAGACAAATAATTCAACTAAAAATAATTAAAACCTTGTCAGCGATGACTTGAATTCATTTTATACGTTTTAGTACACGGCTTGAATAAAAACTTGTCTTTAAAATGGTTTTTTATTAGTTATTTTATTTCTACTGAAACTTAAGGTATGATTGGCCTTTTGGTAAGTATTTTTGAATGTATTTTCTGACGGTGTTGGAAGATTTGGATACAACACCCCATATGCACTTTCTGCTGCACATTTATTTTTGTTGTGTTGTATATAACAAGTATATATTTGAACTTTTTCTTCCTCACTGTAAACCATTTTGATTATTTCATTAAGGAAATGTCACTAAACAAACATAATAATTATTTTAGTAAAAAATCATTATTCCAGCATACATGCGGAAGTGATTAACCAAGTAGCAGCGACAACAAATCAGTACTTTGTCGAATTAGAGGTCAATAAATACTTTCACAAACAATTGATAAAATTTAATGAAAACTTACATGTCTAATGTTGCAGTACATTACACGAATAAGAACATATTAAAGAATTATGAATAAATATGAAAGAAACATAAATAAATATATTCGAAATATTGTTTTCTTTTCAAATATTTTTTTATATTGTTCGTTTACTGTTTACTAAAAGTTTACTGAAAAAAAATATTTTGAATGTATAATACATGAATGAAAATATGTTTCATTTAGGATTTTTCATATTGCTATAATTATTAGTATAAAAAAAATCAATTGTTTATATCAATGTGAAAATTTATCGAACAATCAGGTCACAAGGGAATCATAGACAATGAGGAAGCAGACAGTCTTGCCAAGGAATGGGCCAACACTCATTGTCCTGGCCCAGAACCCTTCTGGTTCTCTCCAAAGCCCACATTAAAGAAGAATTTCGGCGCTGGGAAGCTTACCAAATTAAAAACAAAGACAAGCGAAAAGGTTTCTGGGCCCATCGCCAAGGAAAGCTAAATAGCTTCTCGAGTAGAACAAGAAAGACTTGAAACTGGTAACGGGACTGCGACCTCAAAAAATGGATAGACACCTAGACCTTCGCTGAAACTGCAGAATACCTGCTTTGCGACTGCCAAGCACTGTCTTGCAAAAGTTCCTCGAAGGGGTTTCATTAATGCCCTCAGACATCAGGAACTTAGCTCCCAGGAAACTGATAAACTTTGCAAGGAGTCTCGTAATCCTGGGCCTCAAATAGATAAAGGGTAATGTACAGAAGATCTTATAGAATAGAATAGAAGTTTTATTGACTATTTTATGTACATAGCACATTTATAGCAGGTCACAATACAGGCATATAAACATATAAATTTTCATAAGGATACATAGATGGATATATATTTGGTGATTTGAATATTATCAATTACACACGTCAGTAGTACAAAGAGGTCAAATGAGTTAACGTGAAATACAAACACATAGCACCAACAATAAATATAGCACAAGTGAAAATATTGGCTATTTGAGCAGTTGGGAAATATAAATAGATAAGTACCTACCTCAAAACCGAAAAGATGGGTATTTTATGTACCAGTAATTTTGACACATGAATATTCGCTTATAGAATAAAAATTTTACCTAAGTAACATCTGCTTGATTGAAATTTTGAATTGGATGGTGTTCTGATTTTTGTAACTATCAGGTAGTTTATTGTACAGATCCACATTCAATGCATTATTGGATGGCGTTTTCAGTCAGAATCTAGGGTTAATGAGTGAATTGTTATTCCGTGTACGATAGCCATGTATGTTGTTATGTTTGATAAGTAAGTGGTTTTTACGACGAATCTCTATAAGAGAGTGAAATATATATAAAGCCGGTAATGTCATAATGTTCAATTCAGAGAATATAGGCTTACAGGTGTCCCTGGGTCCTGCACCAGCAATTATTCTGACAGCCTTTTTTTGGAGGATGAAAATGCGTTCGGCCTGTAAGAAATTGCCCCACAAGGTTATTCCGTAGGCTAAGTGTGAGTGGAACAGAGAGAAATACGACATTTTGAGGGCCGTACTGCTGATTGATTTCTTCAGTCTTCTTAGTAAAAAAATTTGGGTAGAGAGTTTTTTGCTTAGATAATCGATGTGGTCATGCCATTTGACTTTGCTGTCAAGATTAATTCCTAAAAGTTTGACAGTTCCATGAGAGATATCATTGTTCATAGAGAAAGTAATTGTTTGGGTTTTTTTCTGGATTATTAATAAGTCCGTTAGGTATAAGCTACTCATCTACCTTGGTTTGTGTAGTGTGGTCATTTTTTAATAACGTGGCAGTACTGTTGCTAGAGTGGAAGGAAGTTATATCATCCGCGAAGAGGATGCAACCAGATGGCTATATATGATAGAATAAGTCGTTGACATATATTATAAATAGGAGTGGTCCAAGTACGGAGCCTTGAGGCACTCCTATCGTTGCCGGTTTTGTTTCGGACACTGTTCCATTGAAAGATACGTATTGTTGTCTACCCTTTAAATAAGACTCGAAAAAATGAAGGGCGGTGCCCCTGATGCCATATCATTCAAGCTTTTGTAGAAGCACTGCGTGGTTTACACAGTCGAAGGCCTTGCTTAGGTCACATAGGGTAGCAGATGTGTGTTCACCTTTTTCAAGGCCTTCGACTATGCTGTCCACTAGTTCTCTGACTGCTTGTGTGGTGGAGTGATTTTTACGAAAACCGTATTGATGCTCATGCAATATGTTAGTTTCAAAATAATTCAAAAGCCTGCTCTTGATAAGAGTTTCAAATTTTTTTCCTATTGTGGGAATAATAGCGATGGGTCTGTGATTTTCTGGAATTTCCTTTTTTGTATATTGGGATTAATTTGCTTTTTTTGAAGATACTAGGGAATATTCCTTTCTCAAAGCATATATTATATAATTGGAACAGAGGTTGAGCGATAATTTCTTTTATTGATTTAATAATTTTGGTATTTAAATCGTGAACGTCAAAACAGTTTGTGTTTTTAAGGGATCTTATGGCATCTAGAACTTCTACCTCGGTGACTGGGAAGAGAAAGAATGAACCCCCCTTGTTCGGTAGTTTTTTATTGGTCAATAGCGCTAGCTTCATTGTTGTTGAGGTTTTCAGTCAAAATTTTTGCTGCTGTTGCAAAATATTCAACAAACTCGTTCGCAGAAATTTCACAGACTGAGGAATTTGAACCCTTCTTTTTGTTGCGTTCGAAGTTAATCAATTTCCAGGCATCTCCGTTTTTATTTTCTGAGTTTTTAAAAAAGTTATCGTAAGCTTCACTTTGTGCTCCATTCAGTGCAGATGAGTATTCACGTTTGTAGCATTCATATAGATCTGTGTGTAGAGGATTTTCAGATACTTCACTTATTAGTTTGATAGTTGAGAGGTTCTCTCGCATATTTCTCAGGTGGTTATTGAAAAAATTCACTGGCATAGACGAGGATGATACAGTCATTTTCTTCAGGGGAAAGTGTACATCCATACAATATTTTATGTTATTGATAAAAATATCAGCCAAGTGCTGAATATCGTCAAAGTGGTCAAAAATGCTCCAATTTCGTGAGGGTATGTCGTGTTGGAAATTTTGTAGAGCGTTCGAAGTGATTTTCCACCGAAGTATTTTCTTAGGTTTTTTATTATTAAACATATTCATTATTGAATATTGGCCACGATGCTCCGATAGGCAAGGTTCAAAAATGCCTGTTTCAATCTGGTCATCGTTAAGGTTAGTCAGAATATTGTCAATGCAGGTTCCCGTCCCTGTACTGATATTTATTCTGGTGAAGTCATCAATGGTGGCTTCGAGTCCGAATGGAGTTATAATACACATAAGATCTGACAGAATAGGCGTATGTTTTTTGAAATCCACGTTAAAATCACCCATTATAATCATATGGTTATATCGAACGGAAAGAGAACTTAATAATTCTTCAGGCTTCGAGAGAAATATGTCAATGTCACCATCAACTGGGGATCTGTACAAGGTTACAATGGCACATTTGGCATTGGTTAGTTCTATACCGCAAAATTCTGCATGCATTTCAATACAGTAGTCGTCAAGATTTAGTTGTTTAAAGATAATGTCAGGCTTCAGAAAGATAGCGACACCACCATGAGTTTTGGATTTCCTACAAAATGAGGATGCTAATATATGATTTTTGAAAGAAACTGATTTCAAATTTTCATCGCTCAACCAGTGTTCACTAAGGCACAATATTGAAAAATCGGTATCATCGAGAAAGTGCTCTAATGCTAAAATTTTATTGGTTAGAGACTCTATGTTCAAATGCAAAATACCCACCTTTCCGGTATTATTTTTCAGTCCTTTTTCCGGGGAATCATTGGCTACACGCTTTCCTTTTGCGCTGTAGTCCTCTGGAAAAAACGGAAACGACTAACATATGCTCCTGCCGGCCAAATGTTGGGGTCCATTGCCTTATTGAAATTATCTTCCAGGATTGTGATCTTGAACGACGAATAATACTCGGGGAATTTAGCTATTATTTGTTGGCAATGCACTTCTGGAAAATGTTTTTTTTAATGTACTTTTCAAGTCGTCAGCAGATGAATCCTTGTTTATTCTGCATACATGTAGGACATCCTTTTTTGGTACGCCTTTTATGAATAAGTCATTGTTTTGACCCACTATTTGACGTGGTCTCCTGAAATTCCGTTGTCGAGGTGTTATCCATTCGTTTTTTGATTCGGTTTTAAAATCTTCATCATTCGGCAAGTTGATAAATTCTTGCATTTTTGCTGCATTCTGTGCTAGGAATATCCCTGCTGATACCTTATCGGTATTAAAATACGAATCTTTTCCTTTGTTTTTCCTTTGTTTATTTTTGTGTCTGGGTGGTTGTTGACCTTAGGTTCGGGTTTACTATATCCAGCTGGCTCGTTTTGTTAGCTATCAATGTGGGCACGTTTTTTTGTGCTATCTTTATTGGTACCACTTTTTTGTTGGATGTTGTCTGGTCGCAGTTTAATTTACTTAATAGTTCGATTTGATTTGTCAGGATTCTTATGTTGTTTTGTAACTCGTTTATCGTTTGATCCTTTTGTTTCAACACATAGTGGAAAATTGCAATATCCACTTTTTATCGCAAGAAATATTATCTAGCGCATCGAAGAAGGGAGCAGAATCATCCACGGTCATAATATCGGTTTCACAACAAACTAAGACTTGGTTGTCACTAACCGACCTTTGTATGAGCTTTGCACAGCTAGTGTGATACACTTTCGAACACTTTTCACATTTTATAATACTTTTCACTGCGTTTCTACCGCATTTTGTACAGAGCGATTTAACAGCGTGACTGTCCATGATGAAGGTCGACGTACACGGAGGCTGAAGAGCCATATCGACCACCTTACAATGTGCAATTTTGAGTACGCCGCTGACTTGATCTAATTCTGCATCGAGTTCGTTAATCTTATCTACTATTACTTTACCATTTTATTCTATCAAGGTAAGTTGTATTGGTGTTATCATAGATTATTTTGCTAGTGAATGAAATCTGTTTGTTTAGACTATTTGTTAGGTTTTTTGGTTTGATAATCTCGATGGCATCGCCTGATATGCTATGAAAAAAGAACCAAACAATTGATCTAATCTAAAATCCAATTCATTGTCATTTTTTGTCAATGCCAATAAATTATTGTTGAAACACTATTGCTAGGGAATACCGCACCGCAAATTAGAAAAACAGTAAAACATGTGAAATACTAATACCCAAAATCGCACCATACCTAAACCATGAAAATTATTTTTGTGTATTGAAGCAAAGTGCCTACGGTCATCTTCAGTGCTTATCTAAAAGGTATTCAATGATTGTTATGTACAAACAGAAAATAAAATGTTTAGTACATGTCATGAGAATAAAAAATCATTTTGATAAAGACACGGCTTGTGAACATTTCCACTCATTTTGTATGTGTCTGGTTCGAAGAATCACATTTATAATATTGATTCCAACAATAAAACTTCATGACTCTAGTATATTTTTACTTTTTTAACTTAAAAAATCAGAATCCAATTGTGTGCAATATTGTCAGATTTATGATTTCGGGTGTTGACTTTATTCAAATTTGTTAAATTATATTTTGAAAAATATAGAAGCAGTGTGAGAGATTACGAAAGGAATTAGTTCATTAATTTTAAGTTTGTTGCTGGTATAGTGGAATAGAATCTTAAGAGTTTCTGAAATATTTGACTGGAGTTGGTGATAGGGAAGTAAAAGAATTGCCGGTGAAGAATTAATTATATAAATGAGTCGATTTTTAATAAACTGGTGAAAAGACTTCCAACTTATTATGGCATATGGGGTTGTTGCCATATAAGTCGATTCTAAGGAAATTGTTTTTATGAAACCCTTGATCCATACATGGCATTTCAATGAGAGCCTAAAGTTAGAAGTAGAGTGGTAGTAGATGAAAATGCTTGAGGCGAAAACATATTCATCCGAATGTCGCAATTTTCATGCCAACAAAATGGCTGCCAGACATGCCGCAATAATGTTAAAGTATTTTAACTCTTTGCGGATTTGGATAAACCACGAAGCCGCAGTATTTATATAAGTCTATACGGCACCTTCGTCACATAAACAACCTGAATCTTTCATTGACATTCATGTGATATGTTTACTTTAATTCTAGGTGGGTTCAAGTAAAACCATATGAAAGTGCGATTGTAGTAAATGTTAATAGTAGATATAAGGTGATGTTGAGATGGATGACACGTCATCATGGTCGTCCTCCGGATCGTACTGCACGAGGTTGCTGCAGTTCCCCTCACAATTTGCACACATTCGTGCAAAACAAGAGCTGTCACCTACAGACTCATGCAAGGGCCGTCACCCATCATCAAACTCCATGGGACAGAATATCAAATGCTAGAAAAGGGCTGATCCAACTACAAGAATGTCCAGCAACTCCATGATAACTAAATACAACTTCAGTAGAAAATACGAAGTTAATATACCAGACAGAAAACACTGGGAGGGAGTAGCATCCATCAGCGCAGCATCAATCTGGTACACTGACGGCTCGAAGACCGAAGAAGGAGTCGGAGCCGGAATATAAGGGCAAAAACCAAGGATAAAGATCCCAATGAGCCTGTCAAAAGACACTACAGTATTTCAAGCGGAAGTAGCAGCAATACACCACTGCCACACAAGTTAACTCCAAACTTGTGTGGGACTGTGCCTGTGCCCTGAATGAACTAGCAAACCATAAGAAAGTGACCCTGGCATGGGTTCCAGGACACAAAGGTCACCAAGGGAACGAAAAAGCCGACGAACTGGCCAGACAAGGCTCGTCGATGGCATTCTACGGCCCGGAACCCTGCTGCGGCATAGCAAAAGCAACGGTTAGGAAAACAATTAGCAAGTGGGTCGAAAAACAGGCCCAAAGCTGGTGGAAACAATCTCCAGGACAGAGACAGGCCAAAATATTTCTCAGAAAAGCATCGCCTTCGCTCGCGGCAGAAATCAAAATCAAGAGAAAAACTTGAAACATTGTCGATATCTGAGAGCAATTTATAATATTTGTGAGTTAAACAAATTGATTTTAATGAGAACAGGATTTGAAAGCACAAAACATATCTTTTCAACCTCAAACTGTGATGAAAGATAATGAATTAGCTTCAGCACATTTGAGAAATGTTGAAGAGCTGAGAATTAACGGACAAAGATATTTAATACAAGCACGTCCATAATATTAGGCAAACACCAGTGAAATTAACATTCTACAAAACATCTTTGATTGTAAGTACCCTGCGTTGTTGTTGAGTTGAGTTGGATTAATTTCAGTTATTTTTCCAGTTTTCGGTTGATTTGGTGAGACTTATGTGTTCCTCCTTGCCATAACACGTTTTTACAAACGTGTGAACTCATAATATTGCGCAAATAAAATTGATTGAAATCGTAATATGAGGTTGTCACTTACTTTCAAGTTTTTACAGCAGCCCTCGATTTCTTTCTTGGCTCCAATTTCCATGCCGATTTTAGATAAATATAAAATTTACATCAACTATTTTTTTCATTATTTGTACAGTTCGCAACACAACGAATTTAACGTGGAATAATCAAAACAAATTTGACAGACCCGATTGTGTTTCACATTTCTGCCAAGGCGTGCGCTGCAATCGATTTCACTGTCCCCACCAAGCACTTTGCACATAGCCAATAGCAAGAACAAGGTTTTCACAGAGGGGAATGGAATACCCAGAGGCAGAAAGCTACGTTGCTGAGCCACTGTCAGGGATCCTAAACATACTAAAAAGGACGAAGCTCGCACAAGTCATCTAAATATCAAGCAAACCACAAAGATTTGCAAAGGTCGCAGCAGAAATAGGCCACCCTTTGTACACATCTACATATTCGTGCAAAACAGGCCAGGTTTCTTGCATCCGCAGTTCTTCGTGCAGAACTTGCGGCACCTGCACGACACAAAGTGGACGAAATTTTCAGGAGCAGGGAAGTCAGAGGTAGTAATGGGCTCCATCCCAATTCCTCAGGTATCTTCGAGAAGGTGATCTGCCCTAGCCACAGTTGCACCTGCAAATATACTCGCAATGAATGCTTGCGAGCGGCAGCCCGTGTTGGGGGACGGGAGGCGATGTTTGAGGCCGACTTGAACATATCATCTCACTCAATTACATCGGTTGTTTCTGAGATGAGTACAAGGCGGTCTCCAGCCTTCATGAGGTCCTCCAAATCTGCCTCAGGATCTTTCAACACTCTGAGGTAGTATGTTGTTCAGAAACTCTCGATCGGTATTTGTCCTACAAGAGAAGCAATTAAATATGGGTAATCTGGTAATAACCCTCGGGATTTCAATAATATGGGACATAAGCACATCCTGCAATCAACATATTTAGATTCTAACATTCAAAAACCACGTGAATTTGGAATATTTTCTGAAAACGAGAAAGAAATACATAAGTTCGACACTGCGTGTCTTGGAAACGATATACGGGACATTTTATTCGCCAGGAATAGATGCCTGTAGATTTTTCAATTTTACTTAGGTGTCCTAAAATAAATAAATAGCGATTTTCGTAACAATACCTGTTATCTGTAGAAAAGGAATTATTTTTTATTGCTCTTTCTTCGATAAATGAGTAGATTATGAGTTATCTGCGAAAAACCGACAAGGCACGCTATTTTTTTGCGAAGGACGTTAATTTCGTACATTTTTAATCTCGCCCTAACTCCTCACCCTTTGGCGGTATATTCTTTTTTTTATTTATGAAATAGCAAATTTTGTCTACTTAAACTTTGTATGGAATGGTATTTCCGATAAAATGCATAGTTTCAACGGTACGGGCAAAAAACTGAATACGGTGCGAAAATGTTGTCGGCAAACCTCACATTTGGATTCATTACCCCAAAAAACATATAGAACAGCAGAGAAACCGACTACTTGAATTTTGACCACAAGAGGGGCTTTTTCGCTACCATTTCACTGGATCAGAGACAAATATGCAATTCTGGGCAAATAGAGTAATCAATGAACTACCCGGTGTGGTAAATCGAAGATCAATCATAAAGCGGCGAGTCTTTCATATATGAAATTAGCATTTTATCAGGGAGTCGATTTCAAATTGTTCAATATTTTCTTATCCCGCGTCGATTCATCATTCTATGTTATATTTTTCCATACTCGTATTCACTGATATTCATGAGTAACTGAATGATAGGAAATGAGGTGAAGGTCAGTATAACTTTATGAGATGATCATTTCTGATAATGTACTAGAAAATTCATTGATACCGATATTCATTGTTATCTTTGGTGGTCCAAATGGAAATTGAAACTTCATTAAATTTTTTGTCCAGAGTGCATTCAATTTACTGCTTACTTTGCAACGATTCCCTGAAGTGGCAACGGTATATACGAAGGCGAGTGCCCAAAAAGAGAGCAAGAGTATACGGAATCTTTCAAAATGGATCCGGATATTCATTCACCTGGATATATTTCCAACACAATAGTTTTGAGAATATTTGTCAATAGATCAGATAAATTCCCATTTGAACACTTTGTATATACGGCAGGAACGGGAAATAATCCTATCACATTTGAGAATCATTGCACACTTAAGAATAATCCTATCATTGAATGAATCTTGAGTACAATAATAACTGACAATAGTTTCATACAATTTCACTTGCTGTGAACTCAAAATGTTCCTTGCTGTGAACTCAAAATGATTCAATTTCAAACTGCAATGCAAATAGGCTCATACAAACGAGTATGGAAGGTTCTACAGAGTCTATAGAATTTTTTTCAACAATCAGAATCCTAACACCGTCTACATTTGAATAATTCACCACCATCCTTATTCGTCAACCACCCACGGCTTACCTTTTGCTTTCAGCTGGATCTGACTTGAAGGGATCATTGCATCTTTATCGGGCAAGTGTCTAAATGTGCAGCACATCTTCTTTGAGTTCGGTTGGATTCGAAATATCAAATCGTTAATTTTTTTGTTCTCGCATCGAGGATCTTTTTATTTTCCGAGTATTTTGGATTATGACTTTTGTGAGGGTGATACAGCCAAACGGCATCTCCAACCCAGCCTTTCTGTCTTACCGCTATTCTGTTCCCTCATTTGTTAGACTAGATGTCAGAAGTTATCTACCACATTTTTTATGTTGACCAGTATTTATTTGAGGTCCTCCACGGACTTCTACAACTTCCTTTCCCAATATTTGGGTGACAGCTGAACTAGCACATCAAATTACAATTTCATTGCGCTTTCTGTGACCACCTGTTGATTCGTGGAAAGTCATTTCACATGATAGAATAAACTACCCCTAAACCTAATTCCTTCACAAGGATTCGACTGAATATCTACCATTATATCTGACTACAAGTGAAATTATGTCACTCGAGTTTTTTCTATTCCCAAATATATCAACACCCATCATAATTCGGATTCGAAATATATTTCTCTATGAGAGTGCTTCGAAAGCTGTGTGGGGTCAACCAGCACCAAAATGAACCATATCCAGGCAGAATAATTCAGATGGAAGGTAAAAGGGAGACTTGAGAAGGAGCAAAATCCCCGAAAAAAAAAATCAGTGCTGGAGAAAGAGGGTCCAAAAAATCCTACCATAGGATCAATCGATGATTCTTTCATCCGACGAAGGTAATGTCATGGCCATTATGAATACCCAAACATATGTTGACAAGATAGAGTCGGTACTCCTCCACACAGGAAACTATAAACTTTTACAAAAGGATCCAACACTCACTATAGAAAGGAAGATCTACAACACTCTGAGGAAATATAAAATTTTCAATCCAGAAAACGAATAGTCACACCTGACGTCAGACTACAGCAAACCACCTCATCTCTACGGACTCCACAAACCAGGCCGCTGAGACCTACCACCAGCTGCCGGAATCCACCAACCCACAAATCAACAAAATACCTCCTGCCAATATTACAACCCTTACAAGGAAATAGCCGCTCATTTGCCAGGAATACTAAACACTTTGTGGACACCATCAAAGATATATTGAACTTGGAACTGTGGTTGAGGTACGTGGATGACACATTCATTATATGGAATCACCTCCAGAATTTCTTCCCAATAATCAACAGCATCAGGGATTCGATCAAATTCACCATGGAAATGGAAACCAACAGTACCTTACCTTTCCTTTATGTGAATGTTGAGAGAACAGGCGAAGGCATGCGTACCTCTGTCTATAGAAATAAGACACATACGGGACAGTATCTCAACTGCAGCTCCAACGATCCGAGTTCGACAGAGAGAGTGATCTTAAGAACATTGGTGTGGAAAGATCGATGCACATATGCAACAACAACGATGCCGAAATAAACCACACCAGCGAGAACCTACACTGAAATAGATACCCAGGGAAACTCCTGGGAGTAGTATTGAAACAACTCGTGAAAACGAAGACATCTGAAGAGCAACAACGAAGCACAGGGAACAAGTACACCAACAAGAGGCTTCAAATCTGGCAGTACTTCACTGAGTTTCCTCATCAAGACCAAACCTGACAATGGAACCGAAATTAGCAAAAACTGCATTCATGAAGTGCCACGTAAATGCGGAGATTCCTATATAGGAGAAAAAAAGAAGGCCGTTATCCGTTAAATTGACTGAATACAATTTTCACAACGCGGGAAATTGCTGACCGCGCCTGGACTTAGTATCATTAAATTATATGGGAGAATGCAAGCGTTCTACACAGAGACAAGCATTGGTTCAAACGAAAGTTCATAGATGCCGCCTGTATCGAAGCCAATGAGCTTTCAGTCATCCAAGCATTGAGATCAGGGACGTTTGGAAACCACTAATTGCTCTTTCTGGTGGACTGCAGAGGGGCGAAACTTCACGCAACACCACACCGCGCGAAATCGTACGCATCACTGCACATGGTGGAATTGCATGGACCAATGCACCGTCAGACATATAAAATAGTAAGTAGCCCCTAAGCTTGACGATTGCAGATACGAGAAATCGAAATCGTGAAAAACTTTCAAATCCATTAAGACGATGGACGCCCGAAACGAGAATAATCAAATTACCACATCGTTTACAAACAAATATCACATTCTGCATAAAGGCCTTTGCTGTGGTAGCTTTTTGATTTCGAATAGGAACTAACTCTCACCATGTTGGAAAACTATCACAACAAACAGGTATAGTTTTCCCAATATCAATTGCAGAAGCATAAAAAAGTTGAAAGGGAAACATTCTCAATTGAATATTGATAGAAAGATTTTTCTGTGAATTGAAAAATCCACAATTAAAATGAAGTTATTTTTTGTGAATGTCTAACAGAAACATATTCGGCTAAGTGATTGAACTACTCTGATAGATATTCTGAGGTCTAAGAAACTGAATTGAATTTGCATTTCATTCATATAGTTATTTGATTTTCTAATTAAGACTGGAATAGAAATTCAAATAACTATCTGAATGAAAATGCAAATTTTCAATTTCAGATTTTTTCTTTTGAGTTAGGGCCTTTTCAGAATATCTATCAGATGTAGTTCAATGTCCAGCGTGGCTTTAGCCGGGGAAGTAGTTGTTTCTGTTAGACATTCACAAAAAATAACTTCATTTTAATCGTGGATTTTTCAATTCACAGAAAAATCTTTCTATCAATATTCAATTGAGAATGTTTCCCTTTTCAACATGAATACCCCACAAGAGGTTATCTTGACGATGGAAGATAGTGACTAAAGTTTATCTATCAGTCGCAGATGATTCCACATCTGATTTTATGAACATTCTGTTTATATTTTCAACAAATCAACATAAAAAAGTCTTGCGGCCAAATCCTGTGAGCAGCAGTGGCGGAGATAACTAATTTTATTTAGGTATTTTGAGATATCAAAAATACTTCATAAATAATTAAAAAAACTTGAGAGGTGTCAAGGGACACCCGGATGGAACGAAGTTCCTTTCGATTAATTAGTGAAGGAATTGTAATAATTTTTTTATTTTTTTAAGTTATGATAATATTTTTTATATATATATATATATATATACTCTGTCTGTCTATTCTTTAGTACACGTCATAGATGCGCGGGACTTTTTAAACACAACAGAGTGTGTATATATATATATATATATATATATATATATATATATACTCTCTCGACTTCGTAAACACAACAACGTATAGGTTAGAACACGCACGGCTTGCTAAATACATACGCATTGATATTGTAATATTAAAATATAATTTGCTTTTAAATTTATTAAAGTTATGACGCGTACACTTGCTAAACACACAATAATGGAGAGATTATAACGCGTATGACTTGGTTAGCACAATAGTGAAGAGAGGTTATAATGCGTACTTGCTGAAAATACATAGGCATTTATTATTGTCTGTATAAAATCTCTACTTACCTAACTCCATCAGCAATATCCGGAACTTGTGCAGAAACACTGTCAGGATTCATTATTTTTATCATTTTTTATTATTTATTATGTACAAAAAACCTGTATACACTCAACAAAAATAATCGTCGCGACACCACACTGTTCAATGTGAAATAGAAAGACGAAACGAAAATAACTGGCTTGCTTTCTATGAGAGAGAGAGAGAGAGAGAGACAGACATAGAAACACGCGCACGCCGCACGGCTTATAACCATAGCGAAAGTCTCGTTACAACTTTTGGTCTTAATTTATTCCGTCTAGCCCTCTTTCGCAACGCGCGATAAGGAACTACGTTCCAAAAATTAAAAAAATTAAAGACAAGCTTTTATTTATACAAATACATTAAGAAAGAAAAATAATTTCTTTCATTGTTTGATGTAGGTTACTAGAATATCCTAAAACGTATTTCGATCGGCACACACCAAGACCACAGACGCTACTGGTTTTTAATCTTTCAGAGCTATTAAAACACAATTATAACGCGTGATTTATGACCTTCCATCGTATAGACACGCCTATACAAGCATCGATGTCCGACGATTGGCCAAGACGAATCGGTTGTAGAAAAGCGACAGCTATCACTCACGTCCACGTTGACTATCGGCTCTCTTGATCTACCATCTGCCGACGGAAAATGTTTATGAGTAGTACAGATTATTTTTCGTTCAGTTTCTTCGCATATACGCTCGTATTAGCGAAGTGAGTTTTCATTTGCTCCCTATAGAAACAGCTTCTGCAATTGATATTGGATGGACTATAATCATTTCGATTTTCCAACGTAATACGATTCCAACTCCAACTGCTACTCTTCGACATAACGCAGCAGATGACCCGGCATATCTTTCTGAAACCTATCAATAGTCCTCTCGATATCACAATGTGCTGCTCGACTAGAGTCTCTCTATGCATTTGCTGATTTATTGCCAGAAACTCATCCGTCAGTGTTGGTGATATACCATTCATGAATATATTGTGGTTTTTTATTATCTAGGAGATGAAATACTTTCTTTCATTCAGAAAATTCTGCAAAATAATTGGGAAACGTTTATATTTCCATAACATTTTTTCCTAAATGTTTCAACCCAAATTAATTATTGATCAAAATATACTTTTATTTTTTGAAACAAATTAGAATATTCGAAATAAATATGATATGAATGCAACGACAATTTTTCCGAAGGTTGACGAAAATATTTAATAGCCAAAGAAATATCTTTATTAATTTTACATTATCCAACATTTTTCTTGAGATTTCGTTATTTGTGTATTTTATTCTTGTTTTTTTAATTCTGTGAGATTTTTTTTGAATCACGATATTTCTAGTATATTGAAACATTTGGTGCATTTGTGTAGTGAAGTTCATTAATTCTTCATTTCTCAATATCACAAGGTACCCAGAATATAAGTAGTTATATTATTTGGATTCGGTCCAACAGTTGTATAAAGTTCGCGTTTGATTTGATTTATGCGCGACTACTGTTGAGTTGCTCTGACACTTCATTCTTTTGATATTTTGGCAAGGTCATTTGGTACACAACCATTGTTTCGTCTAGACTCTCCCACTTACAGTGCAGTAGACCAACGCAATATATTTTTTAGATTTTTCATTACAAACTGTGACTCCTTCATTAGAAATATAATTTTAATCTAGCAGACTCAGTCTGCCCGTTATTCTAATGTTTCCATAAAAACTTTGGAGCTCTTGTCACCGTAAACCATAAGTGCCAACTCGTTTTCATGGGCTTGTCTTCGACCAACAGCTCAGCTATAGATGACCACGGTTATAATACTACTGATCTTGATACAGTCTCCTGAAGATTTTGATTTTTCTTCTGTAGATGAGATAACGTTATTTTGATCCCGTGTCCGTGAGGATACTTTCAGCTTTGAAATTGTTAAAACTGCACAATATGCTTATTTCCATTCGGTAACTCTGTGCTGATTTTTTCATTCCAATTATTCAATGAAATTTCAGCAGTATTTCTACTTCCACTTCCTTAAGGAACGAATCTCTAGGGTCCTTCAACTCTGCGGAAATCGTTATGTCTATACCCAGCGAACACAAAAACATCTCAGAGATGTTAAAAGTACGAAATTTTGAGACATTGAATATCCACTGCGATGTTCTGTTTATACATGAATAGAACATTTATAGAACAGCCAATGTCCGCCGCAGGTGGCGATTTTCAGGATGTCCCAGGGATGTCACGAAAAGAGGACAAGTTCTTTTCGTGACATCCCTTTTCGTGATAGCCTTTTCATAGATACAACAGAACATTCCCAAAAAAATTTAAACGGCTGTAAATAAAATATTATTAAAGATCACGATCTAAGGCCTTTTGTTATTTATATGGACATCTGAAGGTGTCACATTCTATTTGAAATGGAGTTTTTTTTTCAATTTTTATACCACCACGAATGCATTTATATTCTATGTCTATCATGTAATATAAATGGAGATTCTTCTTGAAAATCTAACTTTAAAAAATTTTAAAAAAAAAAAAATTTTTTTTATAACTTCCAAGTCTTTTATATTTCTTAGGGCACTGAAATTAATATTTCATCTCATGAAACAGTTTCGATGTGAAATATACTAACCGACAATTTTGGAGATAATTGCAATATGATTAGATATTTTCTTATATATAATTTCAATTGTATCTCTAGGAAATAAGATTTAGTTGAAATTATATTTGAAAAAATATTAATTTTCTTAGTGATTCTTCAGTATAGTCACAAACCGATTTTTTTTACATGAAGAGTCAATATATTTTAGGTCGCATAAGTCTGTTGGAAAACATGAGAAGTTGTTTTTTATTTTTTTATTTTCCTAATCGAAAAATTATAAATAGAACAGGTAGTTTTTTTTTCAAGAATCGTCATTGATACAGTTTGACCATGTTACTACAGATTAAAAAAATACACGTTGTATGCGTTTGAGGTTATATTATGTTTCTGGATTATGCTTATACATGTAATTCATGTAAATACTTACTTTATTTTAATTCATGTAAATACTTACTTTAGTTACTTATTCAGTAATATCAAAAATGTCTATCATATAATTGGTAATGTTCACTACAATTCTAATGCCCATCACTCTCCACGTTTTTCTAAGTCAACTGCAAAACAGCGCAGGAAGAGAAAAGTAGAATCGGAATTCGGAATGCACTGAATACTGAATGCAGTGTTCCATGTGCCATACAGTCCAGTTTTGTTCTGCGAGGTTCATCAGTTGTACCACACCGAATGGCCAAATTGTAACAATGTAGCATGGCTGGAATTTTAAAATGAAAGCAGAAAATAAGTGGACAGAGTGATTTGGACATTGGTTTTTATTATAATGAATAATGTTGGTTTCATTTGCTTAGGAAAATATAAGAATGTCCTGTGTAAAATAGGAGGCATTGGAATTGAAATAAAGAAATAGAAAATGAAATGAATAGTGGAAAGTGAGGGATCAAAAAAATATAAATATTCTTAGATTCAATTCTAACTATCCAAAGTTCCTAATCGAAAAATTATAAAGAAAACAGGTCTTTTTTTCCAAGAATCGTCAATGATACAGTTTGACCATGTTACTACAAATTCGAAAACCCTATAAAAATACACGTTGTATGCGTTTGAGGTTATATTATGTTTCTGGATTATGCTTATACATTTAATTCATGTAAATACTTACTTTATTTACTTATTATTCAGTTATATCAAAAATGTCCATCATATAATTGGTAATGTTCACTACAATTGAAACGCCCATCACCACGTTTTTCTAAGTTAAAATAAAATAAAACTACAACCAACGCCGTCAACTCCAAAACAGCGCAGGAAGAGAAAGGTATAATAGGAATTCAGAATGCACTGAATACTGAATGCAGTGTTCCATGTGCCATACAGTCCAGTTTTGTTCTGCGAGGTTCATCAGTTGTACCACACCGAATGGCCAAATTGTAACAATGTAGCATGGCTGGAATTTTAAAATGAAAGCAGAAAATGAGTGGACAGAGTGATTTGGACATTGGTTTTTATTATAATGAATAATATTGGTTTCATTCGCTTAGGAAAATATAAGAATGTCCTGGGTAAAATAGGAGGTATTGGTATTGAACTGAAGGAATACAAAATGAAATAAATAGTTGAAAGGGAGGGGTCAGAAAAATATAAATATTGTAAGATTCAATTCACATGAAATTTTTTACTTTTTATTGTGTGAAATGATCAAGTTATCAAATAAAATTGAACAACAACAGGACAACAAATGTATATTCAATATCTGGTATGAACCTCTCAAAGTGAACTATGTTGTGTCTAGAAAGAACATCCACACGTCAACATTTTTTTTGACTTTTCCAGTACCTCCCAGTAGGCATACAAGGAAATGCCACAGACGAAAGAATACAATACTTCCAACATCCTTTAAAGTCATCTTTGGGCAGTGCATATTGCGTCTCAGAAAAACATCATCATGCCAACATTCTCAAAACATCCCAAAACCTCCCAAGAATGTTTTTGCTCGCTGGTTACATTTTAAAATGTTCCATTTTCTGGTACCGGAAAATCGATAGAACTGGCAATTTATTCTTGCGATCAGCTTGCTATTGCTCCGGAAACATAATATGATAATGCGTAAAGGTTGACTGCTGCAGAGCTTTCCCTTGGAGAACGATCTTTCCAACAATTTGCATTTGTTTTTCTCTTTGAGGGACAAGGTGATGTCATGGCGGGAAATCTCAAATTTATTAGTATATTCGTCCACTTATTTGACGTTGCAATGCGCAATGCAAGTCCTGTATGTAACTATGGATTGATTTTTATGTCATCCTATTCCAGTGAATTTCCACCGGGCACCACTGGATAAACAATGACAACTATTAGAAAATATATCTTACATAAAATTTAATGTTTGTCGTACTCGCAATCCGCTATTCAGCACATCAAACATCTCCCAAATAGCGATCCATTTTAGAACTGTAGACTTCCAATGTGGATATTAATCAAAATACACAACTGCCATGCGTACTGGTGTACATTAGTTCGCAATTAATACGCTATATAAATTTCTTGAAAATTTTCAAATTGTTACCTTGAAGGACATCCATTTCGAACAATTTTTATTCACTTTGATAACTTTGTATAATATAATCATGGCGGCCGATGCCGGACACACTTCAGATGTTCCCGTCTGT
Organism: Gonioctena quinquepunctata; assembly: GCA_018342105.1. Taxonomy (NCBI): domain Eukaryota; kingdom Metazoa; phylum Arthropoda; class Insecta; order Coleoptera; family Chrysomelidae; genus Gonioctena; species Gonioctena quinquepunctata. The sequence goes on along the minus strand of JAFIRS010000775.1, from coordinate 421,170 downwards.
AACCGTTCTGAAACGGAATCTTTGACTGGCTTGAAATGTATAAAATCTGATGGCGCGGCCAGTCGGAAAGGTAAGTTTGAGAATTTATTTATTCATTTTGATAGATAGATAGATAGTCTTTATTGTATAGGAGAATTACATCTCGTACAAGTAGTTCGGGCTCTTACGTTACATATTTTAGATTACTGTGGGTTACAAATTAGAGAGTGAAAGAGAAAAAAAATAGAAAAAGTAAGAACAAAATTGAGAGCAAATGACCGTAATTTGAGGATATTGCTGATAGTATGGACAAAACTTGATAAAAGAGAAAAGTCATTGGAGTCCAGCAAAACAGTGAGGTTGAATGAGTTCAATTTCGAAAATGTTTTGCAATTTCTTATACCATCATAGATGGGGCAAATCAAGAGTAGGTGAGTGAGTGATTCGTTCTCGAGCTGCTTTAGCTTTTAGAAGTGGCTATAGCTTTACTACTGCACTTCTTCAGATACTCGATGATATCATTCAAGCTACTGATCAGGGGTAATGTACAATTTTGATAATGTAAGACTTCAGTAGGGAGTTTGACACATTGAATCACGACTCACTACTTGCTATATTGTACTTTATTGGTCTATCTGAAAATACCGCCCTATTACTAGAGAGCTATATTAGGAAGCGGAGACAGAAAGTAGGTCTTCAAGAAGAGTCAAACTACGTGGACCTCAAATCTGGAGAACCACAAGGTTATATTTTGGGTCCATTAATTTTCAATATCTACATCACACACATATTAAGGTGTTCGAAACATTGTAGAATGCTGATGATGCCCAGGTGTATTACTCCTCTACATAATCTGGAATAGATTATGTATGTGCCATGAATAATGAATATCTGTCTCTTGTTGACATGGCGAGAGATAACTGTCTCATTATAAATGCAAGAAAATTCAACGTAATTGCAATCGGTCCCAAAAATACCAATCTACTATGCAAAATTCAATCGTGTTTATGAAATATGTTATACCCTTGTATGTAATTTTAAGGCGGCCCATAGAGCAGGCGTATTCGAGTGATAATTCTACAAATGTAAATCCGGGCTGATTTGCAATCTTCGAAAGTAGATAGACTAGGAGGCCTTTGGCCAAGATATTTTTTTGTTACCAAGCCCATACTTTGAGCAACACTAAGAATTGTTGAGAATATATTCTCGTATGTGCTATCAATATCGCAAAATTTGCCTACATTGGGGGAACATTGCATATCATTTTGATAATTGACATTCTCTTCCTCAACCCATTTCATGATATCGACCGTTCAACTTTTCTGCTGTATAGTGATTGGGACTTTCAAGCGTGAAGGGGAGTGGTGAGAGAGGTTTTGGTAATCGAGTACGAAAAAACTGTCAACAGTGTGTAGTTTATCCGTAGGATAGAAACATAAATCAATGACACTTTGACCCAACGAGCCGAGATATATAAAATTTACTGGACGGTCGGAGGATATGTGACCGTTTATAAGAGATAATTTGCTAATGAATGTTGAATACAAGAGTAATTGTCCCCATTTATCAGTTTTTTTTTCATTGCTCAACATATCGGGAAATAACTTAGAATTAATAATAAGTTCCACTGGAATAAAACTTATCTCGCTAATTCTGGAGTTGAAATCTCCAGATAGTATAAGAGTGTAATCTTTATGTTCATCTATTATATTATACAGTGCTTCCCAAAAGTCCCCTCCCTCCCTCTTATTTTTGGAATGATTATACATAAACAAGTGTAATTCGGAAACTGAATATTAAAGGTTGTAAACTTCCCTACTAGTGATGATAGATGACGAAATCTTCAAGGATGACGTCACAAGGCCATTGTGATCAATAATTTCGAATGGAACCCTTCGGCAAGCGATACCTCTTTTAAAAGCTATCGAAAAAACCTATTCAATGATACTAATTTTGTTTGTGTTCATGGCAGTTTTGGCAAGTCGCTTTTAAAAAACGCAAAGCTGTGATGAATTAAATCAGTTAATACTAAAATTCCAAATTCGAACTCCGCCTCTGGATAGTTGTCAAATAAGCTGACGTTTTTGTTAGTCTCCCTAATTCGACGTTTTTGTAATTGTCCAAGTTTGAACATTTAATAATTTGTGAATTGTTGATCGAACGTTCAACTGTTTTAACAGTTTTTGGTACTTTTAATATTTTTGTACATTTTAATAATTTGTTAAACTGTTGTGAGCCGAACGTTCAACTGCTTCAAGAAGCGAAATGGTACGTGCTTTAGGTGATAAAGTAGCAGCGATCCTAATTCTTGGTGAAACTGAACAAAATATTCATGCAGCAGAACGCATTTTCAATGAGAGGTTTCCCGATCGCCCCGTTTCGAGGACTTATTTAAGAGAGCTTCTTCGTAAGTTTGAAACAACGGATAGTATTAATGATGCGAAACGATCTGGCAGACCACAAATTTCTGTTGGGAGAAAAATTGATATACTGGCAGAAGTAATAGTTAATCCTACTTCTTCAACAACTCACGTTGCATCTACCTGTAAAGTCAGTCGAACAGGGTGTTAAAAAAAAACAAATTTCATCCATACAAATTGAAAATGGTTCATCAACTCAGACGACGACCCAGACCGAAGACTAGAATTTTGTGAAAATATGGAAACTAAAATCAACCAACAGCCAGACTATGTCAAAACAATTTGTTTTGGTGACGAAAGTACTTTCTATCTAAATGGAAATGTAAATACACAGAATGTGAGGTATTGGAGTGACGCAAATCCTCACCTGTTTCGTGAAACACATACCCAATTTCCCCAGAAGGTGAATGTTTGGGCAGGTATCCTGGGAAACCACATCGTTGGGCCTCTTTTTTTAAATACTAATTTAACTGGTGAGGTTTATCTGGAGCTGTTGCAAAACGCAATAGAACCGTTAATCCTTGAAGTTTTGGAAGATAATCCAGATGAATTCGGCAATGTGGATATAACATTCCAACAGGATGGTGCTCCTCCACACTATTACGGTGCAGTACGACGGTATTTGGATGAGGAGTATCGTGGTAGATGGATTGGACGACGAGGTTCAACGGAATGGCCAGCTCGATCACCGGACCTCACACCTTTGGATTTTTTTCTGTGGGGTACCTTGAATCGAAGGTTCACGCCACTAAACCTGACAATATTGACGTTTCAAAACAACTCATTGTTGCAGAATGTGAGGCTGTTTCCACAGACACATTTGCAAAAGTACGAGAAGAGTTTAAAAATAGGATATGTCACTGTCAGGAAGTAAATGGAGGTCACTCCGAGCAATTTCTTCAAGTAGATACTGATTCTTGAATCTGTAATTAATATCATACTGAATGGAATTTAAATTTTAATGTTTACTAATGAGCCATTAAAACTGCCATAAACACAAACAAAATTAGTATCATTGAATAGGTTTTTTCGATACCTTTCAAAAGAGGAGTCGCTTGCCGTAGGGTTCCATTCAAAATTATTGGTCACAATGGCCTTGTGACGTCATCTTTGACGATTTCGTCATCTATCATCACTAGTAGGGAAAATTACAACCTCTAATATTCAGTTTCCAAATTTCACTTATTTATGTATAATCGTTCCAAAAATAAGAGGGGGGGAGCGGACTTTTGAAAAGCACTGTATATAGTCGGTTGAAAAATTTCGAGGATTTTTTCAAATTTTTTAGATTGATTGAAATAGGTTGAACATATGATGATTTTCATTGAAATATAAATAAATGCACATAAAAGCCATTGAGGTGAAGAATCAAGGAGGTACGCTGAACATAAATTTAAAAAAAAATGGCAATACCTCCGCTAGATCATCCTCGACACTTTTCCTTCGTAGCAGTCTGCAATGGTGGCGGGTATTTCCAAGCTGTTGTATAACCAAGTTTCACAAACACAGAGAAAGTCCAAGCACTGTGGCGGTAAGTCCGCTAGAAGATATGCCATGTTTTTGTAGCTGTTCATATTCCAGGAGATAGTAAGCCTTGGTTTTTTAAATGATTGGCGTGGTCAGGTTTTGTCGATTTTCTTGGGTTGTGCTCTGGGGGTCCCTTCTTTACGGCTTCTCTTAGGGTAGGGTAGGTGCTTATTTTGTATCGTAAGTATTTCTTGGCAGTTATTCCTGTATTTGATAGCAACATTCTCCCCTGTGGCTTTTTTGGCAGCCAAAGTGGTGTAGAGTTGCAAGTTCCTCGTATTGCTTCGGTGTTCTGTCGCATTTGACCACTGAATTTGGGAATCGGCAAGCAATTTTTGTTTCGGTTTCTAACGATCATCTGTACACTATCAGTGTCAAGAAGTTCGACTTTGACGGGTCTTGCTCGTCCTTCCTTGGGGAATCCCAGTCTTGCAGTTTTCATCATGGAGATGGTTTCGGGAGCAGAAATGGTGTTCTACACCTCTTCGACCACCTTCGTTGTGTCGAGTGATTCATCCAGTCCAACTACAATCACGTTTTTTACCCTCTCGATTCTCATTAGGTCCTCGTTGTACATGTCTTGAGGAAAAGATTGGTTTTTGTTTTCGAGTTTTTTTATTCATTTTGAAATTGCCATCCAATTAAAAAAGCTACCGATTCGTATGACAGAAAATATTTTTGTATGAAGCTTGAACTCTACTATCAAAAGTTGGAGGAGGATTCAAATCTCCCTGAATGTTTTGATGTAATCTAACCCTTATCAAAAGAAAGAAGTATTATCAAACTGTAATTTTTTTCGATTCGATATAACTATAGATATCAAAAAAAAATTTAAAAAAATCAGATCCAAAACACTTCTGAAAATACATTAGTTCAGTGAGCTAATGAACAGAAGCACAAAAGGATATAGACAGTAGGTACTTACTTGGGTTTCAATATCACTTCGAACTAATAACTAATAATTATTTGTATAGTTTATCTTTGAAATCGAGAAGATTATTTGACAATCTGACCTGACAAATAAAACAATTAACACGAATGAAAGAACTTTATAAGGAGCATACAGGACAAACACAAAATATGAATTCGTTGAAAATTGATTATCAGCCATTTTCTATTAATGTGTATATCTTAGTGAAATGCTTTCGGGATGAAAGTTGTACAGCTCATGAAGCTCTATCAAACGACCTATAGTTTACCAATATTGGTATGAAAATGAAAGACTAGGAATGTTTTCAATTATCCAACAGCCGCCATTTTGAAACTACTCAACCGATTTGGCTCAGCTTTGAACTCAATTGAGATATTGATGAAAAGTATTTCTGAGCCAAATTTTGTTTCATTGGGTTGGAGAATAGGCCCTATTTCCATGTATGGAAATTTCGTTGAATCCCATATATATATATATATATATATATATATATATATATATATGAATATATATATATATATATATATATTGTCTTGTCCACACGCTCTTGTGTATGTCGTTTTTTGTTTATTATTGAGTCGGAACATAATTTTCTTCTTTCATATTTTCTCATCAAAGAAATCTAATTATAGTGGGTATTCATTGGCAATCATTATTTTATTTTCTCCCCGTGTACATTCATCCCAATCAAAAAAAGGTGGGAACCAAGGGAAAGAAGGTAGGAGTTGGTGTTCTTCTTAAATTTCTGGAGGTTGTATGCCTCGGGGAACACCTCCCTAGGCAATGAGTTCCAAAGCCTCGCTGTTCGTTGGATGAACGAGTCTTTGGAAAGTGATGTTCTGCAGGTCTCCAAAGTGACCACGAAGTGGTGTGATGACTGAACTTGACGGGTTAGTCTCGAAGAGACTGCCAAAGCAGGAACGATTGTTGATATTTCAGAAGAGCGTCGCTCATGAAAATATCTATAAAATAGAGACAAATCGCCAACTTTCCTACGGTGTTCCAGACAAGTGAGCGAGTTTGTAAGCGAGGCATCACCGACGAAACGAATTGCCCTTTTTTGTACAGAATCCAATAGCCTCAGGATATGTTTAGGTGCCGAGCTCCAAATATGGGAACAGTATTCCAGGACAGGTCGGATCTGTGCCTTATAGATCATAAGCAGCTGAGTGGGGGTGAAATAGCTATTGGCACGAAACAAAAAACCAAATTTTTGGGATGCACTTTTGGCAATGGACCTCACGTGATTTTTCCAGGAAAGGCTATTGCTGATAGTAATACCAAGCATCGATATGGATGACTTCAGTGGTATGGTTACTCCTGACAAAGTTATGTTAGGCACAGTGAGATCGGCTTTTCTAGAGAAAAGACATGCTTGTGTTTTGTTTGCATTGAATTCTACCAAGTTATTAGATCCCCACTCGAGAATTGTTGCTAAGTCCTTATTTATATTATTAACATTTCTTCCTCGTTCATTTCTGGTTTCACGGGCTGATATAGGGGCCCTGGAAGAGAAAGCGGTATGGAGGGTACTATCATCGGCAAAGCTGTGTACTGGACATGAAGTTGCTTTCAACAGGTCGTTGATGTGAAGTAGAAATAGTGTTGGTACGAGAATAGATCCTTGCGGAACACCAGCATTTATGAGTAGAGTGTCAGATGAAACTCCATCGACCACTACATGGAGAGACCTGTTTGAAGAAAACTAGCAAGCAGAGAACACAGCTGAGGGGCAAGCCATAAGACGGAAGCTTGGCGAGGAGTCCCTGGTGCCAAACTCGATCGAACGCCTTGGAGATATCTAATGCCACAGCTAAAGTTTCTCCATACTTTTCAATAGATAGCTGCCATATATGTGAGACGTAAGCGAGCAGGTCACCAGTTGATCTCTGATGGCGGAAGCCATATTGCCTATCGTTGACAATTCCTGAGTCTTCCAGATATTTCATGAGCTCGATGTTGATGGCTTTTTCCATGACCTTTGAAATAATAGATAGCAGTGCGATAGGTCTGTAGTTGCTGGGTAGGGCCTTTTTGCCTTTTTTAGGGACTGGCTGTACTCTTGCAATTTTCCAATTGGTCGGAAATACCCCCAAATTGTAAGAGTGGTTGAACAACTTGCAAAGAACAGGTGTTAGTTCGGGGGCACATTTCTTGAGAACAATCGGCGGGATTCCGTCAGATCCACAGGCTTTGTTGGTGTTGAGACCAGCAAAATCTTTCTGATAGTACGTTGGCGAAAGGTGATCTCGGGCATGTGACTGTCAATAGGTGTAATGTTCGGGGGTTGTTTTCCCGATGAATCCAGAGTGGAATTTCCAGCAAATAGGTGCGCAAAGATATTGGCTTTTTCTTGGACAGTCGTTGCTAGTGTTTCATCTTCTTTGGTTAGAGGAGGAAATGTGCTGGAAGTGAAGTTTCTTTCCACAGCTTTGGCGAAAGACCAAAATGAACGGGATCCGTTTAGGACATTCAGCAAGTTTTGATCTTATTTTGGCATTGTGGGCATCTTTTGAGCATTCTATTGTCTCTTTGCATATGCCTCTAGCCTCGACATATGCTGCTCTGGTCTCAGGGCCCGGATTTTTTAGCCATCGATGGTATGCTGCCTGTTTGGAAGCTACAGCTCTAGAGCAGTTTCTGTTAAACCAGGTCTTATCGGATGATGTTCTTCTTTCGGTATTCGGTATGTAGGTTTGCATCCCCAACATGATGATTTCAGAAATTGTCTCAGCACATCGTGTTGGATCTACTGAAGAGAAACAAACTCTCTTCCATGGAAACGCTGAGAAAAACATACGAAGACCTTCCCAGTCGGCCGAATTGTAATGCCACATGAGACGGGGTGGTATTGTGCAGCTCGATGGTTAATGGAAAGAGCATGTTGTGGAGATGAGGGTGTGATCAGAGTTTCCAAGTGGGGCACAAACTTCTATTCTATACGGGTCAGGATTGGTGGTGAGGAAAAGATCCAGTGTATTGGCAGACTGGTTGTTGACATCAGGGATGCGGGTTGGTAGCTCGACCAGTTGTTCTAGACCATGAGTGATGGCGAAGGCCTCGGCTTGACGACCCGCATCATCTGTTTTGTTAGAGAATTTGAGCCAGGCAGCGTTATGTACATTAAAGTCTCCCATGATTATGGTTTCAGCTGTTGGATGGTTCTCCTGAATGTAGTCCAGTTTGAGTGATAAAAACTCAAAGAGGTCGTTATATGAAGGTTCATTAGATGATAGGTAAAGGCAGCAGAGGAACTTAGTCAGTTTGGTATCAGATAGCTTGAACCACATCACATCAAAGTCTTTCGGTTCCAAACTCTCTTCACGCTGGCATGAAAGGTTAGCCTTAGCGTAAAGGCAGACTCCACCTTTGAACCTGAATCGAGAATGGAGTTCGTAACCAGGACAAAGCATATGGACCTTGTTGGTGGACGAGTTTACTTGTGTTTCTGTTAGAGCCAGAATATCCGGTTTTTTCGTCTGTAAGTGATGGTGGACGTCATTGTCCGCGGATGTTGCAAAAATTTATCTTTAATGTTGAGTCCCCTCGAGTACCTCTCGCCCTGAAATCCGAATGGAGAGGTATTTTGCTTCCGGAGTGTTTTACTCTAGGAGACTTCATCATTATTACTATTAGGGTATTAGGGTATTTGGGTTGAGGTTAACCTTGAAATTCAAATTTCGTAGTTCAGTGCAAAACACTGACATTGCTAAATTATTACTACCCTTTTTTTGTAGGAAGGTACCTTTTGCGTTTATTCACCTCATTCGATATCGCAGGTGATCGGTGATTCCATTGTACAGAGTGGCTCGACAGCGTTTCTACATTCACAGACAAATAAATTATTCTGAATTTAGTTTGGGTTTGATTAACCTATACAGAGTCATTCAAAAAGTATTGCATCATTCTATATTTTTCATATTATTCAGAAACATCTGAAATAATCTCAAAAAATTCACTTCACTCAGAAAAACTGAAATTAAACGTTCAGATGAGTCATTTGAAACAGCAAGACTTGCTGATAATAATGTGAATTATAGGGAAGTTTTTCAACTCAGATTTGAACAAATTGATGAGATTCGAACTGAATTCAACAAGTTACACAATTCAATAATTAAGGAACTCCCTGAAGATTCGGACGATGGATTTGATGATCAGGATGCGATTAGGAAAACCTTTGAGAATGCATATTTTTTGATAAAATCTTTACATTGCAAAATTATTGGGTCTAATCAGAATCCAATTACTCAAAGTCAAAACTTTTCTTCTAATGCACAATCACTCCCTTCTAATAATATAAGCCACCAAAAATTGAATTACCCCAATTCACGGGAGATATTTCGAAATTCCCATCATACATCGATATGTTTGACGCCATCATTCACACCAATCCTCGTCCAAGCGATATCGAGAAATTTAATTATCTTCTATCATCCCTTAAGGGAACAGCATTGGGTTTGGTTCAACATTTGCCGATGACTAGTGTCAATTATAAAATTGCTTACGATACTCTCGTTAAGAGATTCAAAAATATTGGATTAAGAGCAGCAGTTCACTGGTCTGCCATTGAAAGTGTTCCAAAATTGAACTTGGAGGATTCTTCAACATTGCGTCAAATGTTGGATATTTTTCATGACAATTTGGAGGCATTGAACATTTTAAAGTTGCCAGTAGATCAGTGGGATTTTATTGAAGAAGATACTCAAAAGATTAGATGTTTCACTTGCTACTCGTTTCGAACTTCCCCACAATTCAACTGCAATACCAGTCATTGACAGAATTCTTACACAAACATTGCATTGCTCAGGCAAATAATCATGGTTCACGTAAAATGAAGCCGAATGAAATTGAATTCACTAAAACTCCTTTAGTCTCTCGTCCTTCAACTTCACTAGTGGTTCAAGCAAATAATGTCAAATGCTCATTCTGCAACTCTGAACACTTTTTGTACAAATGCCCAGAGTTTTTGAAAAAATCTACAAATGAGCGCTATCAGATGGTCAAGCGACACAATCTTTGCATTAATTGCTTGAACAGTTCACATTCTTTTGAAAATGCAAAAGCACAATTAAATGTCACAAATGCAATCAGCCACATCATACTTCATTACATTTTGAACGACCCAGTGATTGATTTTCATCCTCTATTGGCAACTCTGCTGAAAATGCTTCAGTTCCCTCTGCGAGCAATACAGAGCAAAATGTCCTTTCATCGATTCCATCAGTCCAAACCGCATTTCTCTCATCTTCTTCTAGTGTTCTCTCATCAACCGCCCAGGTACAAGTACTAGATGAATTTGGAACTTATGTAAACTCAGATGTCTCATAGATTCTGGCAGCATGAGCTCCTTCATTACCCAAAAATGCGCAAGGCGTTTACATCTATGCCAACAATAGTCAAACATGGAGGTGTAACTCTCTCCATTCTTCCTCGCAACAAACAAAGACCTACTCTCCTCGCCGATGCCGACGCCGTATCTGTGAACATTCACCAACCACTTCTATTTTACCCGGTAGATGGTCTCATATTCCAAATCTTGATTTAGCAGATCCTGACTTCCACATCCCTGGCACTATCGACCTTTTATTGGGAGCTGATGTTTTTTCACGAATATTGCTTGATGATCGAATTTCAGGAGAATATGGCGAACCAGATGCTCTGAATACTGTTTTCGGGTACATATTAACTGGTAGAATCAACAATCCTTCCAGGCCAACTATCACTTCTCTGTTTTGCGTTGCCGAGGAATCCTCCTTGGAGAATACAATGGAACGGTTTTTCGAAGTCGAGCAGGTTCCAGATACTCGCATTATGTTTCCTGAAGAGGAAATATGTGAAAAATTACATTCTGATACTGTGACTAGGAACCCTAGTGGTAGATTCATATCCTTCTTTTCCTGACAGTCGTTCTCTAGCTCTTCGGAGATTTCTTTCTCTCGAAAGACAACTTTTGAAACAACCCACTTTGTATTCCCAATACTCAGACTTCTTGCGGGAGTACTTAGATCTCGGTCACATAGAAAAGGTCTCTGAATTTTCACCCCTATCTTACTACATTCCCCACCACTGTGTTCTCAAACCCAGTAGTACCTCAACCAAACTTAGGGTTGTTTTCAACGGTTCGGCAAAATTACCCAATCAAAGCTCATTGAATGATCATTTATACATAGGCCCTAAGCTCCAGAGGGATATTGTCACAATATTACTAAATTTTCGACTCCACTTCATTGTCTTCACCACCGGCATCAAAATGATGTTTCGTCAAATCCTGGTGACCTCTGATCATTGTGACTACCAACGAATCCTTTGGCGTTTTAACCCAGATTCCCCCATCCAAGACTATCGTCTCAACACTATCACTTATGGACTAGGTCCTAGCTCTTTTCTCTCAAATCGAACTCTTTTGCAAGTAGCTGATGATGAGGGTGCCCCGTACCCTCAAGCAGCCCGTGTTCTCAGGGAGGACACCTACATCGATGACATCTGCACAGGCGCTTCTTCTCTCGATAATGCTCTATGTCTCCAATCTCAACTTATGAAAAAGGGCCATTTCGAATTGCGAAAATGGTCCAGCAATCACCCCGCTTTACTATCTCATCTTCCGGAGTCACATCTGTCCTTCGATTCCAGGGACTTTGACAACGAATGCACAAGTCCTTCAAAAATTCTTGGTTTGCAATGGACTCCTTTGCAAGACAGTTTTAAATTTTCTATCGAGCCTTCACATTCAACTTGCACTAAGCGAAATATCCTTTCTAATCTTGCCCGCATATTCGATCCTCTGGGTTTTTTGTCACCAGTTACATTTTTAATGAAACATCTCATCCGAAGAATTTGGGAATTAAAATTGGATTGGGACCAAACCCCACCCCAAGAGATCCTACGTCTTTGGGAGAAGTATGTTCATGACTTAAGATTTTTAACTAATTTTGAACTTCCACGCCGTTTGACTTCAGATGATTCAGTAACTTGCGAGTTACGTTGTTTCGCAGATGCTCCTGAAAAGGGATACTGCGCAGTCGTCTACCTTATCTGTATTACATCATCAGGCGAAATTTATTCGTATCTTGTGTGTTCTAAGACCAAAGTCGCCCCTCTAAAAAAAATGTCACAATACCAAAACTTGAACTTTCCGCCGCAGTTTCGGCTGCTAAGCTAGTCTCATTCGTCCAGAAGAACTTTGCGGAGAAGATACCTCTCTCCAATATCTTTTGTTGGTCCGATTCAACCGTCACTCTGTCATGGATTCAGTCTGATGCTTATTGGTGGAAGACATTCGTTAGCAACAGAGTTTCATTCATCCAGAACAAAGTTTGTGCTAGTTCTTGGTTCCATGTTTCTTCCGCGGATAATCCTGCTAATATTGGTTCTAGGGGTCTGCTCCCCTCCAAGTTGCTGAATAATTCATTATGGTGGACATGACAGTCGTTCCTGAAAGATTCAAAACGAGGCTGGAAAAACATTGAATTCCTCCCCTCTTCTGAAGCATTACAGGAAAGGAAAATATTAACACTGACTCACACTGTTTCTTTCCATTTCCTTGGAGATATTTTGAACAGACATTCATCACTTAATAAATCCAATCGTATTTTGGAATATATATTACGTTTCATCAATAATTCACGACATCCTCATTCTGAAAACCAAGGAAATCTCACCTCTAGCGACTTTCATCAATCTTTACTTGTCTCTGTAAAATACACTCAAAGCTTGTTTATTTCCAACGAACTCTCTCTGCTGAGACATAAAAGAGAACCACCCAAATATCTCAGGAAATTATCTCCATTTATTGACGATCAGGGTCTCGTAAGAGTGGGAGGACGACTTCAACTCGCACAACTCAATTATGACAAAAAAATTCCTGTCCTTCTGCCCTGCCGCTCTCGTCTCACTACCTTAATTATTAAGTATTATCATCTTAAAATATCTCCATGCTGGTGTTCAGACTGTACACCACCTTATTTCTCAACAATTCTGTATTTTATGTGCCAAACGATCAATTCGTTGTGTACTGTCAAAGTGCCTACGTTGTTGGAAAACCAACCCCATTTCACCTCTGCCGCCAATGGGTAATTTATCTTTGGTGCGCCTCACCCAAGCAAAACCCTTTATGATTATGCCGGCCCTTTTCGTAGCACTAAAACCCTGAAAGCCTACCTCTGTTTATTTGTATGCTTTGTCACTGAGGCTCTACATTCAGAAGTTGCCTCAGACCTAACCGCAGATGCATTTTTGGCAGCCTTACGGCGCTTTATGGCTTGTAGAGGTCGCTGTCAACATATATATGCGACTGTGGTACCAATTTTGTGAGTGCTCACAAACAAATCAGCTCCTTCATGCAGGTTGCAGTGTCAAATAAGAGCATCTCTTGACATTTCAATCTCCCCTCAAGTCCCAACTTTGGTGGACTCTGGGAGAATGGGGTGAAATCAGTAAAATTTCATTTTTCACGAGTTTTTGGAGAGCAAGTGCTCACATAGGAAGAGTTGCAAACAATATTTATCCAAATCGAGACAGTTACGTCCTCGCCCACTTACCCCGGTAAGCAGTGACCCCAATGATTTATCTGTACTGACGCCGGGCCACTTTCTAACAATGGAACCACTAATCGCCCCACCTGGCCCTGATTTGATCGGCATACCCTCGAACCGTCTCACAAGGTGGGGATTGGTTCAACGCATATTTCAAAGTTTTTGGTGCCGTTGGTCAAAAGAATATCTTCACACTCTCCACCAGCGGAGTAAATGGACTGCTGATTCGAGTCCTATTCAAAAGGATACTCTAGTTCTCATCAAAACAGAAAACGCACCCCCCTTGCACTGGCCAATGGGACGTGTGGTAGATGTTTTTCCAGGAGCTGACGGAAAGGTCCGAGTAGTTACCATCAAAACACAGAACGGGGTGTTGAAGAGACCAGTATCAAAACTCTTTCCACTCCCACTTGATGAGACTTGTTTATCATTGAGTTCAAACATAGTTTTCTCCTTTCATATTTTCTTATCAAAGAAATCTAATTTTAGTGGGTATTCATTGGCAATTATTAGTTTATTTTGTCCCCGTGTACATTAATTTACCTGCTATATCAATCACAAAAACCTCAAGATCCTCGCCTCGTATTTCTCACCAGCAGAACAGCGAGTGACAGTTTTTAAAACAGTTGAAAATATACTCTCGGCATTCACAATGCTATTTGCTCGCTCTTATTTGAAATCTACTCCAACGTGATCGGAACATTACCCAATGAAGAAAAGGTGATATTGCGTTGGGAAAGTGACTCCAGCAGTAGCATACACCACTAGAGATCCCTAGGAGGAGGCTACTGAGGAGACCATTGTCATAGTCCGCACTTCGGAGGACCTATAGGTAAGATCTTGAGGTCTCGGTTTATGGTCATTTCAACCTCTCACTATTCTCATATTTTTCCTCTCAACCGCATAAAGATTCCAGTCCACTTATCTCACACAAAACATATATACATACATACAGATGGAGCTAAAGAAGTTTTACTTCAGTCGTGTGGTCTATTGGAGTTAGGTAAATCAATTTTTATTTTATTTTTATAATCATTCATTACTTTAATGATAATTTACTGAGTTTACCAAACGAAAATGATGAAATTATAGGTTATTAGAAAATTAATATATGTATATGTATATACATGTATATATTATACATATATAAACATATATATATAATATATATATACATACAATAAGATGTTTTACTTCAATCGTGTGGTCTAAAGCACACGTCGATTTTTGTTTCGCAGAAATGCGTTGTTGCCAAGTTGGTTACTTCGGATTACTGAAAATCTGATATGGGGATGATTCGAAGTGATTACTATACTAATAAATCAGGCAAATCGTGAAATGATATTGATCTTTGCGGAAATGTGTTGTTGCCAAGTAATGGACGCTAGAAATCATTTGGTAAAGTTTCATAGAAATTTCGCTTGGAGAATATCGAGATAACTCTTCTGCTCAATCAATTTTTCTGGTGTAATTTTCGCCTCCAGAAAATGCGTTGTTGCCAAGTTGGTCATTTCGGATAATTGGAAATTTGGTATGGGAATGGTTCAAAGTGGCTATTATATCTATTAAATCAAGTGAATTTTGCAAAAAATGAACGGTAGTTGTCGCTGAGAAAAGATTTATGGAAATTTTAGATAAAAAATGAATAAAAATCTTTTTCCAAATCAGTAATTATAATTTTATAATGCGTAGTTGCCAAGTTATAAAAGCTGAAAAATAAAAAAAGGTGAAAATGTTATTTGAAGAACACGAACATAGATCTCCATCTATTTTGACTTTGTTCTTTGTTCTCCGTGCATTAAACATAAACGGATGTATTGTTACGAATCCATACTACGCCCCTGGAAAATGAAACGCCACTGGCCAGGATTCCAAAAAAACACAGCGAGTCCTGAGCGGAAACGAATCGAGAACCAGCATTACGCCGCGCGAATATTCGAAAGGTTCACGAATATTCCAGCAGCGGAACTTACTAGAGCCAGGAATTCAATATAAGGCCTCGACGCGCTGCGACATGTAGTACACAGTACAGATTTAGGTCAGTTCGGAGGGTAAAGACTACATATTAGCCACATTTAGGCTAAACTGCTTCATTTGTTTTTTTCTAATCTTTTCTCATCCATCGCGGCTAAATATAGCCTAGTCAGTAAACAGGATGCGGGATAAAAAATTCGGATTTCTTTCGCACTTTCCAAGTACCCAAGCGTCGCGGGAAATCCCCTGGAAGCAATCCTTGAACACGTCAAACTGTTTTCACTAAACCGTGAAACACAAACGTCACACTTACAAGTAGATTAAATTGCTGTTACAATTTGAACGTCAAAAGCGTCAAAGGGGGAAACAAGGTAAAAAGTCATAGCCCACAAAGTATTTTCGATTGTTACTTCAATGATCCCCTTTCATTTGCCAGCAGTTTTCTCAAAAAAATGCAAGAGACCATCCCTCATTCACCCCTTTGAATCAGTTCACTTATTTTTGAAACAAGAAATGAATAGAGCATCCAAAAAACCAAGAGCCTGTGAATTTTCCGAACATTTGATGCATAATTGTAGCCACAATTCAAAACTTACGATTTTTTTCGCGTAACTTGCGATGTCTGTAGCTTGGAGGGGGCGAATTTTAGAACACATGTTCATGGGAAAAAAGTCGTATTTTGACCCAAGGAATGCGTCCTCAAAATTATTTGTAATTAATTTTGTAACACCCTGTACATATTCAACTGACATTGGATAAACTTTAACAAGCACGCATGAAGCTTTCGCGGACGAATCGTAAAGTGCTATTATGTCCGTAATATGAAGATGAGTCTGCGAAAGCCATTTGCGTACGTGCTACATACAAAATTTTTTGTACAAGTTTTTCAAAGAATGTTTCATATAAAAGCATTTTATTTCTGCCATCAAAATAAAGAAATATCAATAATCAATCAAGTATGGCAACTTCAGGAACTAAAAAACATTCCAAAATTGCAACATTTACGAACTTGTCCGTGAAGTGTTGCCATGGATATGGCAATACTTCACGAACAAGTCAGTAAAAGTAGCTTTTTGAATTTTTTTTATCCTGATGTAGTTTTGAGAAGCGTGTACAAAAAAAATATTTCAAAATATAATACACCGGTTTTCTCTCGCAGGATAGGCAGACGAATACTAGATCGCAATCTAGAATTACGTTTAACTGAAAGACATTCCCCCTCAAATCAGATGGGAAATCAGACATATATGTCGCACATGTTAAGTACCATCGTGCCTCATTCCTTGTTTAGAATCATAACATACAAAAAACATTTTTTATTAGTTTGATGGTATTTTGTACGTTTTTTCCAATTAATATAAACGTCAATCCAAAATATATATAATTTGTTTTCTTTGAATACCCGATGAATTGGCCCCACACTGCTCTAGACGCATATATACGCACAACCTAAAATATTGCGCATGTGAAGTAATATATCAAAAATCATTTTCGCAGTGAAAGGGTTAATAGTTAACCTCTTAAAACATAATTTACTGATAACATTTTCTGGTCATCTTGTTTCCATTTTTTTGTTCACTTTTAACGCAGTCATGTTTTTTAATGTTTTTTATTTTTTTATTTATTTTCTTTATTTTATATTTCACGCTTTACAGTGTGGGAATCAATTCATCTCGTATCAGGTCATGGTAAAACAGTGTGGATATGAAGAGATTGATATTGACAATCTCTCCTGATCAATTACAGTGATACAATGGGCATATGTCTGGGTAGTCGTAGAAAAACAACAATTTATTCGAACGAATTTATTTCTAAATCTAAAACTAGTTGTTCACATTTTTCGGTTTACGTATAGAGAAAAATTGGGCATGATTTGAAATAAAACATATATTTCATCATTTTTGAAAAATGGTGCTGAAGTTTTTATGATTTAACTTACTGAACGAAAATAATGAAAAAAAATCAGTATATATATATATTTCTGAAAATGTTATTTATATATATATATATATATATATATATATATAAACCTCGTGAAAATGTTATAAAAAATATTGATATTTAATTGCAAGAAACTTATCAAAATATCAAAGAGAATGATAATGTCTACTCATATCTTCTTGAAAAATTAAGTAATTCCAAAATATTGTGCATTCTTTCAATTCCTAGACTATATATAATGGGAATATTGGAAATTTTAAAAGGAAAAATTTTGGTTTAGTGATGAAAACAGTAACAGTACTACATGAAATTTTTCAGTCCAAAATATTGCCAGCAAGTCAAGTAAGAGAAGTTATGATATCTTCATTGAATCATACATGCAAAATATTTTTCTACCATTTGTTCTAAGTTCTATTTAAAAGAATGCAAAAAGCTCAATTTATTCTCAGTCAGTTCACAAAGTCCCTAGTCAACACTATATAAGATAAAAATAAATATTATTTTATAGAGAAAAAACAAATTGAGCAGTATCTTTTCAAGCAGAGAAAAAAATACTATAAAATTTTGATTGTACTGCCTTCAATACGCTCTGAACTGCTATTTCTGGATAACTTGGCAACACTAGGGGGAACTTCTTTTCCATTTCCGTTGAATAATATTGATTTTGTCCCACGAAAAATTGGGTTGTCTTACGTAAAAAAATTTAATGTTAGATCAGAATTAACTTCTTCTGATGACTATGGTAGCGAATCTATAATTAAATTACTGCAGGAAAAATGTTATTTCAAAGATATGGATGCATTGAATGTGGAGATTTTTAGGAAATGCTTTCTGAACTGGCCGATCCTTCTGATAGCTAGATCATTGTTAATGAAAGATGCAGCATGTCTATATCATTGTTCCTCAAGCTCTCAAAGAAGAGTGCATGTGACTGTCTCATCTATTTGAATGAGGTTTCTATATTTTCGATTTTCCCCTAGTTTTCCATTTTTCATAGATACATTGTTGAACGACAAAGAATATCAAAGAAACAGCGTTGCGTTATTTGTCAGCGTTGTTCTCCAAAACCGTAACAGAGTACTGCAAGTCCCCATCCTCGTCGCAAAACCTTTTTATCGAGCTGTGGTTGGTCGAAAAATACTTCTTTTCCATGAATATTTCATAATCACTATCCATTTGGAAACAGGGACCTTTCATCGTGAGTACCTCGGTGTTTTTGAATCCCGAAAGGATAGAAAATTCGAAGGAATACTGTTCGTGTATCATGGGGCTTCCAATGTGATACACGGCTAATCGCATATCACCCGACTCTCTGCTTAAACCCCAGGTGCAACGGAACATGGTGTCGAAAACGCTGAAGATTATGTGGTAGTTCCTGTTCATCGGTTCCGTGAAGTTGGACACCATCAGTTTCTGCTTGTTCTTGAAGATTATGTTATCTGGGTGCTCCTCTCTGCAATGGTCCAACATTTTCGGAATTTTTCCTCGCCACCTGCAGTTGTTAAACCGTAATGGGCACAGGGTGGTAGTGTATTTGCAGTTGATTTGGTGGGTTCTCAATTCTGATTCTTTCCCAACAACGTCACATCCTGTAAGAAAAAAAACTTGTTTTGAGTACATTCATCGGGAAACAAGAGAAACTGAATAACTAGGATTTTTTCAATGTTTCAAACAGGTAAATACCCAAACATATTTTCTCTAATAGTTATAGTAAGAATAACATTCAGTGTTTAACAGGTACAAGGATAAAAATAAAATGAAATAAAATAGCTTCTAAATGTACCATACGATTACTTATACAGAGTATTTGAAACAACACTACGAGAACCAAATGAACGTCTCGGAGGCATCACAAAAACTATAATGAATGAAAATTCCATGATGCACAAAAAATACGACAATATGGAACGAGGCAAGAAAAAAAAAACCCACGAACTTCAACTACAAGGAAACTGTGGGAGAAAATTTGAGAGAAAACATAATCAAACTGTTAATGCAAAATTTTGAACCTATGAGATGAAGCAAATCATACATGGCAAGAGAAAATTACTGAGAGGAGTCGTTGTAAGGGAAGATTTAACAAGTATTAGGTTGAACATTCCTAATAAAGCTATCGAAAAAACATCATTACAAAACGTCTGGACCTACGAAGGAATTTTTTTTGTCAATATTTTAAGATCCATTGAAGACTTTGATAAATTATTCGGTGCAGGAGACTAAATGATGCCCTTGTACACCCATTCTTACAATATTCGCATCAATTATTTTTCATACTAACAAACCATTTTTTTTATTCTTTATTCCAAATCAGTTACCTGTTATCATTTAGTAACTAGCTGAATAATATGGTATTTACTTCTACTACTATGAACTAAGGAGATTTCGAACAATGTCATTTTCGGTTACTCACGAGAAACAAACATTTGTTCATATACACTAATACCCATAAAGTTAATTCTTACTATTTATTTCGAATAATATTCTACTATTCAAAAAATTTAATATGTTATACGTTCAAATACTTTAATACAAAATGATGGAATTTTTGGATCTATTAGATAATCAGAAGGAAATCGAAACTCAAGAATATAGTGATTTTCGAATGTATCTTCATACAATGAAGAATGTGAAGAAAGTTCTAACCGTTATCCGTTTCAATATCAGAAGCATCAATAAAAAATTTGATGAACTCATAATCTATTTAGAAGAGGTAAATAAGCATATGGACATAATAATTTCATCCGAAACATGGAAGGTCGAGTCGGTAAGTGATTATTCAATACCAGGTTACACAACATATTACAATAATTCTAGGATAAATCGAAATGATGGTCTATTGGTGTACACCAGAGATGGTATTACCGCTAATGTCGAAATAATTCCAATAACAGAAAATAAATTAAAACAAATCTCAATAACTGTTGATGGATTGGAATGACAGCATCTTATAAACTACCCTCTATCGATACTCAAATTGATCTGAATGGCATAAGAAACTACATATCTGAAATAAAAAATAATAATATTGACGTATTTATAGGCGAAGTAAATATTAATTTAATATATGAATTTTCTGGTTCTGTCAATGAATACCTCAACATCCTGGCTGAAAGTGGTTACATCTGCCACACAAAGTTTAATAGATCTTATATTCGTTCGTAAATATAATATGAATCAAAACATTCTACTAACCACGGCAAACCGATAACACTGACCACTATCCAGTGTGCTTGGAAATAGCAGGAACAATACCATCACCTTCCGATAATGAACCAAATTCAATTGCAATCAATATTTTGAATTTCAATAAATTATACACATCATCGAGTGGTAAAATATGGGAAGAAGTAATGAACATCAATGAAGCACAGCTCTGTTATAATAAATTTATTGAAAAACTTGAATTCCATTTGAAAGCAGCATCATATTCTAATAATACCCAATATAAACCGGTTCCCAATAGGAAAGGGACCTGGAAAAGAAATTATTAGATAGATACTCCCAGGAAAGAGAAAATGAATATAAATCATACAGAAATCGATTAAACAATATAATAAAGCGAACAAAGAATCAATATCATAAAGAAAAATTAAATACAGTGAAAGGGAACAGCAAATGATAAAACTGGAAGAACAACTGAATAAAATAAAAAATAAATAACATAACTTTCAAAAATAAAAAATGGAGAGCCAGATTCAGATAATAAGAATAATCCTAATAATTTTAACAATTACTTCACTAATATTGGAAGTGAATTGGCAAAAAAACATTAAAAAAACTGAAAACTTACCTGAACATTTTCTCAAAGACACCACCCAACAAGAATCGTTGTTTTTGAGACCAGTAACACAAAATGAGCTGATAGAAATTATATCCAAACAGAAAACCAATTGTGCATCTGGTCCTGATGGCATCTCCGCGAAACTCATAAAAAATATTCATTTATTTATCATATCTATTTATTAGCTCACATCCTGATCATAAAAATGGTTAATCACCACGCCAATAGAAAGAGTCAATCATCACCCCCATATATAAGCGTGAAGACATTGGGAATTATAGTCCAATATCTGCCATTAACAATTTTGCCAAAACCTTTGAACAATCCTTAAAAAGTAGACTTGCAAATTACCTCAATGCTAAGAAGATACTGACAGACAGACAAATCGGCTTCATCAGCAATTCCAATACCGAAAAGGCCTTGCTAGATTTTGTTAAAAAAATTGTTGGAGCCTTGGACAGATAAACAAAAATTTTTAGCCATATTTTTAGATCTGGCGAAGGCATTCGACACCGTTGAGCACGGCATGCTATTAAAAAACTGCAGGAATACGGTATTCGTGGCTCAACATATAATATTTGGAAGAGTAGCTATCACATAGGACACAGAAGGTCAAAGTTGACAATAACCTGAGTGAGGCAATGGAAATTGAAACAGGAGTACCGCAGGGAACAGTCTTGGGACCCATATTGTTTTTTGTTTACAGTATTTGCTTCAACAATAATTTTGAGAGATGATACATCACTCATATTCACAGGTAGTAGTTGGAAGGCGGTGTCTTAAAAATCAGAAAAGAGACTGAGAGATATCCAGATATGGCTTAATCACAACCTTCCGAGTCTGTGTTAAAAAAACTCAATTCATTACATTCACCCTAATTCAGATTAATCAACCGGGACAAAACATAATCCATATCAATGACAAAGACTGCACTAATTTAATAAACGGCAATTGTGCTGATATAGAAAAAACAAAAATGATCAAGTACCTGGGAGTTATTGTGGATCAGCATATGAGATGGAATGACCATGTAAATTATGTCGTGAAGTGGCTTAGATATTTAACAAAAAAAATCTATGAATTGAGAAATATCCTGGAGAACAAAAATGTTTATCACCATATACTACTCTCTAGCAGAATCTGTAATGAGATATTGTATCACTGCCTGGGGCGGTACATTCAACAATTCCCTGAATATCCTTCAAACAACACAAAACACAATTTTGAAAATAGTTTCTAAGAAACCTAAATTGTTCTCTACCGAATTTCTGTATAATGAAACGCAATTATTGAAATGAAGAGACCTTTACATCCATAGCATGTGTCTTCACAAACAAATCGACACACACACATCGACACACAAAGAAAAACAAACAAGATTCGTCACAAATTCATCCATAAACCTACCGGAATTTAATAAGAGTCACACACAGAGATGTATTTTTTATCACGGTCCAAAATTATTCAATCTCCTGCCAAGCAGCATAAGAAACATTTTCAATCTCAATGAATCCAATAAATCAACCAAAACATTCATATTTGATACCGAACTTCTCGACTTATTCGGATAAATATAAATTATTTTCGACAAACTCTTCCCCTCTCCTGTTCTGTTTCATCATTTTCGATACTCATTAGTTCATTATTCCATAACTATCATAATTATGTATACCTATACATATACAAGTATAAGTGTATATAATAATAATGGGATGTTTATTAATCCAAATTCACAACATAACCAAAAATAAAGAAATAAATCCAGTAATTGCCGAAATAGGTGAATTTCCGATCAAAAGGCTTATAAATTCAGCTTTCTGATACGAAATCAGGTGATGTTGAAACCTAGTGAAGACTGAATTCAGAATACTAAATAACATAACACACACAAAAGAACTATAGAATTTAAAAAAATCTTGAATTGTCAATATTGAGACAGACTTCCTTTCATCATATTTTTGAACGATACAATCGATTTTGAGAAGTCAGTGATTTACAAAAAAATATTTTGTTGTTTTCTTTCATCTGATAATGGCAATTCCGTCGGGTATAACTCATAAATAGAATCAGGGCTGAAATTGTGGCAAAATAAATGTAAAGAAAAAACTTCCTGGATTTGAGTATACTGGATATGTAAAATTAATTCCACAACTTTTGCTAACTCTGCCCTGTAGTGTAGCTTTTGCAGAAAGGTACTATTTGGCTTGATAGTCTGATTAACAAGTTGAAAAAAACGGGTAAATTCTTGTTCCCGGTTCTAAAAATATGTGCTGCGATAGCTCATTCGATTTGGAATGACGTCTAAAAAAATGTATCTTGAGCATTTATTAGCACATATAAAATTGAAATTGTGATTAACAAAATGAGATTAAAAAATATATTCAGTTTTTCGTTAATAACAAAGAATATTGATATATAGAAACTTTTGAAAAAATATGCTCAAAAAGGAGGAAATTCTCAATAAAAAAGTCACAACTACCGGAATTCTATCTCCATTATTTATAATTTTTATTCAACGCCGAAAATAGTTCTCCGCGCGGCCGTACGGCATGAGCGCAAGACCGCTGGAGACAGTATATCACAAAAAAAAATTTTTTTATAGTATTAAATATCAATTTGAAAATTTGAAAAAATCATGATGACATCAGAACCCTTGAAAGAATAAAGCCCCGTTGGAAAAAAAAATATGTCGATTTTTCAAAAAGTTATAAGATTGTCGACATAAAAATTTAAATAATTGACCTATGAATTTTTTGCTTCTTGGAGCCCTTCTTATATACATACTCAACAAGATCACGTCATGAAAGTTTATTCAAGTTTTATATTTTGTTAATTATATTTTTTTTAAATGAACAAAATATGAAATATTAAAAAAATGTTGTTGAAAAAATGTTGACAAATGTTATTATACGGCTGTTTTTGTATCTAACAATGGCGTTAATTAACGTGGTGAAAAAAATGTTTACGTCATTTGTTGAGAAAATTAAAAAAATATTATTTCTTACCATTTTATTGTCAAGACAAAATTATTAAAAAAAACCTGAATGAATTTTTCAATTGTTTATAATGTTTTTTTATATTTCGTTTGTTTAAATAATCAATTAAATCCATTTAAAAATCATAATTGGCATTTCTCTATAGGTTAACAAAAAACAATGTTTTTGATCAATAATTTCATTGTTTATTAAGTTAACAATTTGTTATAAATGATTTGTGACCTCGGTTTATTTTTTTCCGGAAAAAATAATTACAAAAACAGCCATATATAACAAAGTACTGAAAATTGTCTTTAATTTTTTATCGTGTAATATTTAAAAATGTTATAAAAAATTAAAGAAAATGTTTTTCAGTACTTTGTTATATATGGCTGTTTCTGAAATTATTTTTACCTCCAGGAAAAAATAAACCAAGGGTCACGAATTGTTTATAACAAACTTGATAAACAATGAAATTATTGATAAAAAAAAATTGTTAACCTATAGAGAAATGCCAATAATAATTTTTAAAGAGAAAAAAAAATCCCAATTAATCATTAAAACAGATGAAATATTTAAAAAAACAATTATAAAACAATTTAAAAAATTATTTAAGGTTTTTTTTTAAATCATCGTTTTGTCATGACAATAAAATGTTAAGTTTTTTTTTTTAAATATACTAATTGTTTATAAACAATTTCGTAACAAATGACGTGCATTTTTTTCCCACGTTAATTATTGCCATTGTTAGATGCAAAAACAGCTGTATAATAACACTTGTCAACAATTTTTTTTTATTTCATCATTTGTTCATTTTGAAAAAATTATAACAAACACAATATAAAACTTTGATAAACATTCATCACGTGATCTTGTTGAGTGTGTATATAAGAAAAGCTCCACCAAGCAAAAGATGTATAGGTCAATTATTTAAACTTTTATGTCTCTTTTGTAAAAACAGAGATTAGATGAAAATTAGTTAATTAACAATCGTATAACTTTTTGAAAAATCGAAATAATCTTTTTTTCCAACGGCACTTCATTCTTTCAAGTGTTCTGATGACACCATAATTTTTTCAAATTTTTCAATTCATATTTAATACTATAAAAAAAATATTTTGTGTGATATACTGTCTCCAGAGGTGTTGCGCTCATGCCGTAACGGCGGCGCGGAGACCTATTTTCGGCGTTGAATAAATATTAAAAATAATGGAGGTGGAATTCCGGGGGTCTTTTTCATTGGAAATTACCTCTTCTTTGAGGATCTTTTTTCAAAAAGTCTTAAATATTCATAGTTTGGGAGTTATTAACGAAAAACGGAATATCTTTTTTTTCATCTTATTTTGTTAATAACAATTGCAATTTTTTTTGTAATAAATGCTCTAGATACATGTTTCTAGACATCATTCCGAATCGAATGAGCTATCGCACATATTTTCAGGACCGGAAACAAGAATTAACCTGTTTTTTAAACTTGTTAATCAGACTATATACAGGGCTTTTCACGATGAGCGTTAATTAGACATTTCTGGCAAACCAGACAACGGATCAACCTGAATATTCCACAGTATGCATATTGATCTACACGCCCAGAATTTTAGACGATGCGGCGGTGCCGCTTCTACTATAAAGTAGCGGCTACTTTGATTTTTCAAATGGAACACCCTGTATATAATATCATATTATGATTTCCATCACTTTGTCAACAACTCCATATACTATTTCCTTATACCTATCATTACCGTTTAGAAGATATAAATTAATTTCTTTTTTTTCAAACGTACTCATATAATAACTAACTCTCTGGTATTAAGACGATCGAATTCGAAATAGAGTGGAGTGATTCCATGAGGATCTTCACTTCGAGTCATACTTTTATTTGCCTCATACAGGGTTTTTAAAAAATGCAGATACTTTGTTCATATGAAAAAATGAGTGGAAGTCAATTTTTTCAAATAGAACACTTTGTATATTTCCAAATTTTTGAGCCCTACATCCAATTTAGATGACTTTGTTCAGATAATCCTATTTCGATTTCGAACCATTTTCGAGATAAACTGTTTCAAATAGAAAATGACGTGGTTTCCTTGTATTTATCACTTATTTTTGAAATTCAACATCTATTTTATACTACGTAATATTTCTTTTCGATTTAGTTTTTCAACAGTCTCAAATCAGTCAATTCGAAATTGACATGTACCTTAGAAAAAGTTACAATTTGTATGCATTGAGGTATTGAGTGTCTCTACCGAACAGCATTGCAAATTCATATTTTTTAATAGTGTGCTTTGGAAAAATGAATGATCCAATTTTGAAACGTCAAACTTTCGTTGGTGGTTTTGACTGATTGTGATACCAATTATAATGGTAAAATGTCAAGATTAGGTTACAGTAATGAAGATATCTTGAATTTATTAATAGTTTATGGTGAGTGCAATAGAATTGCAAGTAGAACATGCCGAGTATTTCATGAAAGATATCCACAACTTCCGAAGCCGAATAATAATGTGATAAATCGACTACTAAAAAACTGTAGGTTGAATGGAACCTTTCGTCCAAAAATCATTCGTAGAAAGCCTGAGTGGATGATGATGACAATGGCATAACAGTTTTGGGTTTTTTTCATGCATTTCCAAATGCTTCTTTACACGAGGCTGAAAGGGAGATAGGTATACCTTACGTGACAATTTATCGCATTCTCAATAAGCACAAATGGCATCCCTATGAATTGTACTGTGTCTAGGATCTGAAAGAGACTGACTTGCCTCGTAGAGTGGAATTCTTTGAATGGTTACTTGTCAAGACTCAAGAGGATGATTATTTCCTTGACAATATCATATGGACAGATGAGGCCAAGTTTACAAAAAATGGAGTTTTCAATGGACACAACAGTCATTATTGGGCGCCAGAAAATCCCCATGTCGTTCGCCAAAGGGGTTTTCAAGAAAAATGGCAATTTAATGTATTTTGTGCCATGAAGAATGGGTCAATTTTTTATATCGAGTTTTATGATGATAATTTGAATGCAACAAAATATGAAGATTTACTGAGAAATGGAATTCAAATGATTTTAAATAATGGGCCAGGAAGAGAACGTGTATGGTATCACATGGATGGTGCTCCACCCCATAATTCTCGTTCAGTAAGCGAAGCTTCAACTGAAATCTTCGAAGACAGATGGATTGGTAATAATGGACCTTTTCGTTGGTCTCCTAGAACACCAGATGGCAATCATTAGATTATTCTGTGTGGGGTTTCATCAAAATATGTTTTACTCCAACCCAGTAACAACAATGGAAGATATGAAATCGAGAGTTAGAACTGCTTTCAATAGTTTAACTCCAGACTCAATCAGAAGCGCTATACACATGAAAATCTTTTAAAAAGATTACATGTTTGTTTAAGTAGAGGTGGAGATGTGTTCGAACATATTCTGAAATACACTGACAATTGAATTAATTTACTAATTCATGACATCATTTTCAGTTCGTGTGCCAGCGTTAATAAAACTATTGTTTGAAGAGAAGTTTCATTTGATGGTTGAAGAGTATTTTAATAATTATTTATTTATTGTATTATCTGTAACTGATGAGAGAACATCAAATGGAATCTGTTAAATTCCAAAAATAAGTGATGAATACAAGGAAACCACGTCAGTTTCTGTTTGAAACAGTTTATCTCGAAAACGGTTCGAAATCGAAATAGGATTATCTGAACAAAGTCAATCTGAAATTGGATATAGAACTAAAAAAATGTGGAAATATACAGGGTGTTCCATTTGAAAAAATTGACTTCCACTCATTTTTTCATGTGAACAAAGTATCTGAATTTTTTAAAGACCCCATGAGGCAAATAAAAATATGACTCGAAGTGAAGATCCTCATGGTATCACTCCATTCCATTTCGAATTTGATCATCTCAGTACCAGAGAGTTCAAGATAATCAGCGTTTATAAAAGTACATGTTTGGTATGAAAAAAATTTAAATTAATTTATATCTTCTAAACGGTAACAGATAGGTATGGGGAAATTGTACATGCAGTTGTTGACAAAGTGATAAGAAATCTTATCATATCATATTATATACAGGGTGTTCAATTTGAAAAATCAAAGTAGCCGCTACTTCATAGTAGAAGCGGCAACGCCACAACGTCTAAAATTTTAAGCGTGTAGACAATATCAATTTATGCATACTGTGAAATTTTCAGGTTGATCTGTTGTCTGTTTTGCCAGAAACGTCTAATTAACTCTCATCGTGAAAAGCCTTGTATAACGTGGCAAAACGTAGCTATGATCAAATATGACTGAGGAACGTTTAGCAGGTCTTGCCCTTTTGCACATCAACCGCAGTATTTTAATAGATATAGATAAAGTTATAGCTTGTTTTACAAATTTATAGAAATGCAAATTTGGGTTTGTCCTCTACTTGTGATTTTAATCGTTTCAACAAAGATTTAGTTTAATGTACTTTTTTATTAAGATTTTGTCTCACTAATATGGTTCAAATTTGCCTCTGGAATTACGATTTTAGTTAGTGTTGTTCCTATTCGTGACATACTGCATTTGTTAATGATTTCTTTTTTCAGTTTCAAGTTACTTTTTTTACTGAAAACCAAAATTTATGAGCAATTTTTTTCATTCTCAGCTTGTTGGTTTAAGTTCAAAATGTTTCAATGTTCAATGTAGCAGACACAAATGTATTAATTTTTGTTGAAAACCATAACTGATGAAATTATAAACGTTTTTATGTTTCGTGTTTTTCAATGTTTATTTTGATTTGTATCAAAATTGGGGTGCACCGCTAAATTTGACTACTCCTCCTCCCAGAACAGTTGTCTAGATCCGCCCTTGCAGAGGTAGAGGCAAAATACTAATATATATATATATATATAAACAAAATGGAAGAAACTCAATGGACATAGCCCTCAAAGAAAAGTATTAACCGTAGACACGTGTTTCGGGCTCTCGGCCCTCATCAGTACGGTGAAGAAGTAGAACAACACTTGGTAGAAAACGACAAATCAACGAAGTCAACAAACAGCCAGCCGCACATTTGTGTTCTCGGTTAACACTTTTCTATGTCCATTATCTTTCTTCCATTTTGTTTTTAACAGTTCCCTCGATATTCCACCCTATATATATATATATATATATATATATATATATATGTACGGGTGTCCGGTAAACCTTGTACAATATTGGCACTGGTGATAGACCAGGTCATGACTGTTCAGAATATCAAAATTTCACGGGAATTTTATAAATTCCTATAAAATCGCTACCTGGCCTCGGATTTTTGAGTGCTATGTCTACAAATTAAGACTAATTCAAATATCTTTGCTGCTGAAGATTAATGATGAGTAATGCTTTCAGACGTACAAAACAGTTTTTCAGTAATTGATACATTTTTTCAAGAAATAGAGGTAAAATGCCAGATTTGAATCCCACCAATTTTTATTAACAAAAGTTTGACATTATTGTCTGAAAAAAACATAACCACGTGAAGGTGGATATTCATTACAAAAGAATGCCCATTTTGTCCAGACTCTACCATGGTATAAAACGTACTAAAATTATTTTTGGAGGGAGTGATATTTCCCTTGAATTAGAGTGTGGTTTCATTCTAGGCTTCCATCAACTTTTATACTTTCGCCCAAAAAGTGTTTTGTTTTGATTTTATCAAGATGAAAAGTGGAAATGGTTATTAATAATAACGAATAAATTGCTTGATAGCATTAAAGAGTATGTTCACAAAATGGACTTTTCATGTAATGAGCCTAATAAAATTAATATCCAAATTAAATGGTCGATTATTCGACATGGCACCGATTAATACACGAATTCTTGTAATAAATGTCGCAATTGTCTCAGATTCCAACGAAGTTTCAGAGATCCACAGATACATTGCTAACATAATTTTTTTGCGCATCTTTCTTTTGTCCTGTAGCAGATTTCTTTCCCACTTTTTGTTATTATTGTGTATTGAAGATAAGAAATATAGGTTCTCATTTTGTTTCATCCGGCAGTATTTATTTCATCATCATGCCGTACACACGTCATACTCCCCGAAAATATGCGCAAATGCACTACATTTATGGTGAATGTAGAGGTAGTGCTACTGCTGCAGCTGCGCTTTATGCAGAACGATATCCGAATGCATCACATCCAAGTTCTCGTGTTTTCATAAGAGTTCACAACTCTTATTTGGAAGGCAGAATTCCTGGAAATCGAGGGGGTGAAGGTAGACCGCACCACAATATTGATGAAGGAGTACTGCAAGAAATTGATGAAGACCCAAGTATTTCTGTAAGAGAAATCGAACGACGAACGGGTATTCCGAAATCTACGACTCATTCCATTATAAAACGTTACCAATATCATTCATACCATGTGCGTCGCGTCCAAGCATTACTCAGGAGGGACTACCCGGTAAGAGTACGATTCTGCCGTGAAATGTTACGAAGAAACCGTGAGGATCCAAACTTTTTTAATAACATTCTGTGGTCAGATGAATCTTCATGCCAACGAGATGGATATACGAATATGCATAACTTACACAGTTACAGCCTAGAAAATCCAAATTTGATGAGAGAGGACAGATCACAACAACAGTTCAAGATAAACTTATGGACGGGAATTTTAAATGACGAAGTAATCGGCCCTCACGAGTTGCCACAAACTTTGAATGGAAACATTTATCTGAATTTCTTGCAAAATGAACTGCCCCCTCTTCTAGAAAATGTACCTTACGTACTAAGACAAACAATGTGGCTTCAAACCGGCGCATTATGACGTACGAGTTCGGCAATATTTGAATCAAATGTACCCACGACGATGGATAGGACGCCGTGGTCCAATCCCGTGGCCGCCCAGGTCACCTGACTTAAATCCATTGGATTTTTTCTACTGGGGCAATTTGAAAGAACTAATTTACGCCACACCTATACCTGACGTGGAACAATTGAGACGGCGTATTCACACTGCCGCTCAGAGAATCGCTGATTCGGGGGCTATAACGCATTTGAAAAGGTCCTTCTTGAGAAGATGTCGTATCTGCATAAGATCTGATGGAAAACAATTCGAACATTTATTGTAATATTATTCAGTGCGATGCCGAATAATCGATATTGTGGTTTACATTGTTTGTTAATTAAAGAAAACCTTCAATTAGTATTTTCTTTTTTACCTTTCATTGAATGCTTCTAAGCAATTGATTCGTTATTACTCATAATTATTTCATCATTTCATCTTGATGGGATAAAAATAAAACACATTATCGACAAAGTCGTAAGAGTTGATTTTAGCTCAGAATAACACCCCACTCTAATATAATCAGAATACCACCCCTTCCAAAAATAATTATAAAAAGTTATCTACCATTTGAGAGTCTGGACAAAATGCTCAATTTCTTGTGATACATTTCCACCTCCACATGGTTATAGTTTCTCCAGACAATATTGTCAAAGTTGTTAACAAAAAATTGGTGGAAATTAAATCTGGCATTTTACCCCCATTTTTCGAAAAATTGTATTAATTTCTGAAAAACTGTTTTGTATATCTGAAAGCATCACTCATCAGTAGTCTTCAGCAGAAAATATATTTGAATTAGTCTTCATTTGTAGACATAGCTCTCAAAAATCCAAGGTGAGGTAGCGATTTCCAGAAATTCAAAATATGCCCATTATCTCGAAAACGGTGAGATTTTTACTGAGGTGAAATTATGTTATTCTGAACAGTCATGACCTGGTCTATCACCAGTGCCAATATTGTACAAGGTTTACCGGACACCCTGTATATATATCCATCTTCAAACATTAAGACATCATTCCATATCGAAACCTTAAGGCCTCGCCTAGAAGGAGTCACGCCAGCATCTGTTTTGCTTGTGAATATTCATACTATTCAGTATGATTTGAGGTCTCTATTATAAGATTTGAGAAATACACTTTTTTAGTATTATATATAAAACACTCCGGACTCACTACAACCTCATGAGGTGTTGCCACAGGTTAATAGTATTCTCACCAGTTTGTGTATCATCCCCATGCATAAATCAATTGTTTTGTGTACCTTATATAATGATCATGAAGCTACAAAATGAGAACGGGGGAAGTGAAAGTACCGTTAGTTTTGAATAGTCATGGAAATTGGTTTCTGGGCTTTTCTTCTCAAATAAAGAAACATGTATTTAGAGGTTTTCGAAAATTCAACCCTCAAGTGGTTAAAAAGAGGGTTTAAAGTTTGTGTGGGAATATCGCTAGTTTTTTTGCAATTTACCTACCATATACCAAGTTTCAATAAAAAAAATCTGAATATACCAGGTGTCCCGGAAAGTGTTACCAGCTACCAGTATGTTTTCAATATATTTGGATGTCTTCATTGCGAGTTTAACGATATAACATTCTCTATGACTAACCTATACCAATAACTGAGATATTGCTGGTGAACCTGAGGTACCTGCTATATTATCAAATAACATGTCCTGACTAACTGATTGACCATTGTCGAGCTGAAACCGCTGAAATTATGAGATGTAGAGACTCTCTAAGGAGGGATTTTCCAGAATTCAATTCCAGAGTTGAAGGTACCCCCTGAATATTTCAATAATATGTAACAAGATGGCAAAATATGTAAAGCAGAAAAGACACTTCACTGAATGATCTTCACTAAATTGGGTTCATAAAACCACGACACGTGTTACAATAGCTTCTTCAGGTGGATATAATATCTATTGCCATTTTTTAATTTCATTGAGAAATTAAAAGTGTTAATCTGGCGCCATTTAATGAAATACGTTTTTCGGGTGTTTCGATTTTTTTTGTGTGCAATAAAAAAATATTAGAAACAGTTCGATTTTGAAATACAGCTGGGCTAGATGAAGCGATACGAAGAAAGACTCAGATATATAAAATATGAAAAGTACATTCCAGCTAGTATATTCACCTACTGTATTAAAAAAATAGCAGAAAAAGTTTAAACATTCAATTGCAAAAACGGTGGAATTTTCAATAACAGAGATATTATTCTAATTTTTAATCATCTATTGTCCATTCGTTTAATAGATTTTTTTGCCCATTTCACACACCTCACAAGTCATTCCGCATATGACATTTTCGTTTATAATTTTGATATCTTTCTGTATTCTATTTTTTAGTTCTTGAATATCTCTCAGAGTTGTTTTCTTAAGCCATTGCTCAACCTAGCTCCATGAAAGAGTGTGCGAGTTCGTTGATTTTGGCGGCCAGTTACTAGAACCAACTAATTACTTGAATCATAACTGTAACTGGCAGTATAATATTCAGAATAAAACTGTCAACAAGTAAGTCATAGCAAATAATTAGTCTATTATACCCCCGATTCATCAATAATTATTTATTATTTGAGTTATGTATAACAAATATTTCATCCTTAATTGGTTAAAAATAAAAGTATTCATCCAAAATGCATAAGCAAAAAAAATTATTAAACGAAGATAATATTTCTTTGTTTTTATTTCATTTTATTTGTTTTCAATTTCACATGTTTCTTTCCAGTTTTCTATTATTATATTATTTTATCATGCAACCACTGCTTTTAATCACCAGCCATGCTGGTTACCAGTTCAATCATTGACCTCTTTGTTACTTGAATAGCATTTTTGAATTTAGGGTTCATTTATGCTCAAACCAATGATATAAAATAATAGAATAATTGATAAAAAAATCTTTTTAAAGACTAGTTTTTATTCGAATGCACTAAAAAGTTGAAAATAATTGCTTTGGATGTGTGACGTAGGTTATTCCGTGAATTATAGATTCAAAAGCTTGTCGCGCAATGTTTTCAGTTAGAATACAAAAGCAGGTGCTTTTTAGTACTTAGGTACGCCTCAATCTATGCATTTTTGTTGGAGCATCGTTATTATTAGGCTTTTTTTCCGGTAAGTTCTGAGCTATCTAGTCCTTCAATGAGGTGACCATCTAAAGATCAACTTATCCGCCATCTTGGAGTTGCCTTCTTAAATTTATGAATTTTAACTGGAAATAAATAATCTTCGACTAAATTCATAATAATCGACTCAAAAACCCCGATATACCAATTTTAAATCGAATCGGGCCATAATTACAAAACTCGTCCGTCATCTTGAATTTGTGAATTTTGATGAAAAATTCATAATCTCTGACTCCGAAAACCACCACTTCAAAATTTTGAATAGGATCGGACCATAATCACAAAACTCATCCACCATCTTGAATTTATAAATTCTGACAAGAAATGCATAATCTCCGACCCCAAAAACAACCACATACCAATTTTGAATCGAATCGGACTATAATCACAAAACTTGTCCGCCATCTTGGAGCCGCCATTTCGAATTTTTAGATTTTTCCAAAAAAATTCACAATCTCCGTCCCCGAAAACCCCCACATACCAATTTTGAATCGAATCGTACCATAATACAAAACTCGTCCGCCATCTTGGAGCCGCCATTTTGTTTTTTCTCTAACAAAAATTTCATAATGCATTGTCACCGGAATTATGAACACCTGCCAAACTTCAGCTCAATCGGATGTCGGCAAGTGCTCCAAAAGGCATTAAAAATTTCGGTCCGGAAAGAATGACAGAATGACATTGGAACGAAGCAAGTTAAAAAAAAGGTTGTAAAAATCAAAATATATTGAATAAATCCTGATATTTAGACCTGTGGAACTACAAGTTATCAATTAATAATAAGAGAAATCTGTTTCGAATCCAAAAGAACCCACCATCCGTCTACAGCCTATTTCATGGTTTCGCAATCATCAGGACGGCCTGTGGTCTCTTTCAAACAGATTTCTCTTATTCTCGATATTTGTTTGCGTTAAACGCATGAGGAGTACGACTATTGGTATCGTGGGTAGGCCTATCTGACACATTTGTTGGTGACCTGTTAATATGCACGAAATTTCGTGCTATTAAAATTCCACGATATTAGGTTCAAGCTTCACCGCACAGATTATAGGTGTCACTATCAATAATCTGATGCAGTTCACATGTTTGTATTGGCCTAAGGCTATTAACCTACGAGAAATCTGATACGAATTTGAAAGAGACCACAGGCCGTCCTGATGATTGGAAAACCATGAAACAGGCTGTAGACGGATGGTGGGTTCTTTTGGATTCGAAACAGATTTTCTTATTCTCGATATTTGTTTGCGTTAAACGCATGAGGAGTACGACTATTGGTATGTGGGTGGCCTATCTGACACATTTGTTGGTGACCTGTTAATATGCACGAAATTTCGTGCTATTAAAATTCCACGATATTAGGTTTAGGCTTCACCGCACAGATTATAGGTGTCACTATCAATAATCTGATGCAGTTCATATATATAGATATATATATATATATATATATATACATATAACTTTCCAGACGTTATTTGTTTGAATTGTTTAAAATAAATTAAAAACTATTTCCCAATCCCAAACTCAAACCCCCACTTACAAAGCAATTGATGTGAAACGTACCCTCATCCTTGAATTTGCAAGGAAACGTCAACGATGCCTGCATTTGTTCTAAGATGAGACAACGGACGTTTTCCTTGGAATCCCTACAAATCCCAAATCTTGGTATGCTGTTGAAGCAATCGATGCAGAAGCAGTGGCCTTGTGTGCATTGCCGGAAAGGCGGCATCATGTAGGTCAAACATATTGGGCATTCAAATACGGCGACTAACTCTTCTTCCATGGTATTTCAAATATGCTAGAAAATAAAGCTTCATAAGAATTACGATACATATTATAATAATAATATAATAATAATAAGACGTTTATTTACAAGGTGAAGTACATTACACTGCAAGAGTGCTATATAAATACATTACACTGCAGGAGTGGTATAGATTTAAAAAATTAAAAATAAACGTAGTTAGGTCACGAAAGCATAGCTTGTGCGAGACAGTAGTACTATGGTAGTTGTAATGTTGATAAAAAGATTATTATATGATATAATATAGTGAGGTAAAAACATGTGTGGTAAAAACATTTGGTTTTTCAATTGGCAATGTAACATTGTATGAAACTGCAGGATTTTCCAAAAGCATTTTTTCTGTCTACTGGTAGAAATCGTCACGTAAGAAAAAAGCGTTATGACCCCTCCTTCCATCCTTAACAAACCAATGTAGCTTAATACTATCAGGAAATGTCCATTTTTGTTTCTTTTATATTTCTATTCAACGTGTGTTTAGATGAAAATTTTTTGACAGTTCTACCATTCAAATTTTGTCATTTTGTGTCATATGAAACAATTTCACCCAATCATGTCAACATCACACTGATAATTGCATTCAGTGCAATTATCAATCACTATGACAACACGATTGAGTTTGACATCTTCATTCCAAATAAATTTCAAAATGTCACGTTTTGGCAATGCGAATGTTCAAAGTATAAATGCGCTAATCGAAGAAAAAGTTCCCAGAAATACAACCTACAGTCACAAATATATTTGGAGAATATTTATGAAATTTTGCTGCGAACGAGAATATGAATTGAATTAACATAGAAGCTTAGAAGAATTGTCATTGATACGAAAAGATTGGGTGGTCAATATGAGAAAGAAATATGGTACCGAATTTGAAGAAGCAACGGTGAAGACAATGTGGAACGTTTCGTGCAATTGTTTGCAAGAAAAGTACTATAATGATATGATGATATGATATAATATTATGATTGACCCATTTAACAATATAGTATTTGAACCAGCCCGGGATGCCCGCGATGCAATCAGGAACAAACTACAAGCAGATCCATGTAAACGTAAGTTTCGTTAAATTTGCCTGAAGTTAATGAAATGATATTGCTATGAGATTAATTTACTCCTGAAGGTCTTATGCGTAAATTTTAACCTATTGCTGCTGTAGAATTAGCGTGGCGAGGAGAGGCAGTTGCTTGTCTGGTGGATTTTTTTCAAATCGAGAAAAATAACGATGACTCTCCAACAAATCACATTGAATACAATCCGGTGTTCAGTAAAACATGCCAAGGTGGTTCTTAAAGCTGTACGAGTAGTAAATGGTTGGTTTCCAATAGTGAAAGACAAAGCTGCCCTGTACGTATTTTTCATAAACTGATATCAAAACGAGGCGACAATATTACCTCACCACGACTGTTCTTAAAACCAAATCGACACTGGAAAAATCAAACTGACAAATGGTACGATAATGTACCTGTTGGAAGAAATACAATGAATGGATGGTGTTCGGGACAAGGTTTTAATTGCCTTTTCTCGAACACGGTGGAATTATACTACCTTCGATATTAGTGGACTGGATTCTCTGCAGATTGCTGGTTTTAAAATAAAACTCTGAACCATTTCGTTAACTGAATATATGTACAATCTTTAACGGCGACCATCCAACAAATCGTGAAGCTAACAGGTAAAATTGGGCGTTGGCAATTGCTTCTCATCCAATAGTCTGAGTTTAATCTACTTACAGTTTCTCTTTCCAAAGGACACTATGCACCAGGTACCACTACTGATTGATTATCACGCAACTTCGCCTTATCTTACTGAATAACGTGGAATTTGTACTAACGCCTAAATCATTCGAACGTCGTGAATAAGGATAGCAAAAAACAGCTCGATTCAACAGCTAAGTAGGAAGGTGGTTTTACTTCGTCGGGGAAGAAGCTCAGAATGCCAGATGCCTCTACCGGCCCTCTTTGGGAAGAGGAGAGTTTTTAGAATTAGCCTGGATGAACATAACGGTTTGCTTACGTTGGAGTTTAACAAGACATGGATTGCTTGAACGCGCTCAGGGACGGCTTAAGGACAATTTAAATTAGAACTTAAAACAGTAATGAAAGTCGTAATGAGCTGGTTGGAAGCTGTGATTCCAGCATATTCCCGCCCCGTTGAAATCTCATAGATTTCAACAAATTAACGAGCGCAAAGGAAATTAAGAACGCGAAATGAAACAGAAAAAACTAACCTAACGATACAAAGTAACTACACGCACGTAACGCGTTACATTTGCTGCATTGCACTAGGCAACGGACAGACCTTAGTGATAGGCCTGACGAAGACGCTTTCTTTGGTGCGGAGTTTGACAGCACCGACCCCTTGGTCAGAGCCAGGAATGATTTCCACAATTCGGGCCAATGGCCACTTTGGTGGTGGAACATCACCTTCCTTTAATATAACTAACTCATTAGTTTTCAGATGTTTGGCAGGAGACAGCCATTTTGGACGATTCTGCAAACGGTTGAGGTATTCAACAGTCCATCTTTTCCAAAACGACTGTTGTATCTGGGAACACCCCTGCCAGAATGCAAGTCTATTTTTGGGCAGGTGGGTAGCATCTAATTCAGGGTAGGAGGTTAAGCTACGACCTATCAAGAAGTGGCCAGGAGTTGAGACTTCTAAGTCCTTCGGATCACTTGATATGGGGCATAACGGTCTAGAATTTAGGATGGCTTCAATTTGAGCCAGCACTGTACTCAATTCCTCGGATGTGAGTTGCGAATTTCCAATAATGCGATGAAGGTGCCGCTTGGCTCCCTTCAACGCAGCTTCCCACAGACCCCTCAATGGGGACTGCGAGGAGGTATGAATTCCCAATAGTAGCCAGTTTCGGCAGCGAAAACTTTCAAGGATTCGGACAATTGGGACTTAGCGAAAAATTCGCGCAATTCACGAAGGTGATTCCTAGCACCTACGTAATTTGTGGCATTGTCGCTGTGGATTACAGCAGGAATTCCTCTACGTTTCAAGGTTAAGAGAAATGCTTCGGTGGACAAGGCGGAGACTAACTCCAAGTGCACAGCCTTGGTAGCCATACACACGAAAACAGCCATGTAGCATTTGACCACCAGAGCCTTTCGGAGGCGTGAGGACTTTATGAAAAAAGGACCACCGTAGTCTACTCCTACTTTCTCAAAAGGTCTAGAGAGAGTGACTCGGTCAGGAGGCAAATCGGACATAATTTGTTTAGCTGCTACGGCTCGAAACGGAAACAATTCATGCATTCATGAATTTCTCTTTCTACTTCCCTGATTCCATTCAAGGGCCAATATTGCAAACGAACATTAGCCAGGACAGTTTGGGCCCAGCGTGTCCCAATCGAATATGCTCTCTTTTGAGCAGGAGGGAAACTACAGAATTTTTAGCAGGGAGAAGTATGGGGTGTTTTTGGGGTTCGGGGACGTCTGCGTGACGCAAGCGCCCTCCGACGCAAATGAGACCTTGCTCATTCAGGAAGGGGTTGAGGGCTAATATGGCTTTGTCAGGAATTGGTTTCGGGGATCTCAACTCAGAAATTTCTTCTGAAAAGTATTGGGACTGTAAATTGCGAAGGACCAGCACTAAGGCAGAATTTATTTCAGACATGGATAATGGACCGGACAATTTGGTCCCCTTGTTTTTAGAATTGGACAAAAAACGGGAAACATATGCTACTGTATGTAGTAATTTATTGAAAGAAGAGAATCTTTGGAAACATTCATTCCAAAATTCGTCTTTAACTTGAGTACTTGTTACTAGCACTTGTAGCTTGTTCGTTTTTTGCTCAGGTACAACACTCGGAGGAGGCTTCAAAGCGAACTTGGACAACTGCAAATTCACTTCGGAGAGGAAATCAGGACCGTGCCACCACAGTTCTGATTTCAGGAGATCAGGAGCTAATACGCCCCTGGAAACTAAGTCAGCGGGATTTTCAGAAGAACGGACATGCCTCCACTGAGCTTGTGGCAGGGAAATTTGAATCTGGGACACTCGGTTGGCCACGAAAGTGTGCCAACGGGAAGGATGGGACTGAATCCAGTACAGAGCTATTTGCGAATCAGTCCACAAGTTTATAGATTCAAACAATAAATTTTTGTCAAAGATTTTGATAATTTTTTGCGTGAGTTTGGTAAGCAATTGCACACAATTCAAGCCGAGGAAGGGAAACAGTCTTTAGGGGTGCTACTCTGGATCTGGAAGTGACTAATATAGTAGTGACAGTATCGTCGGAATAAGTGGTTCTGAAGTATAAACAGGAACCATAAGCGCGTTTGCTGCTATCAGCGAATCCGTGAATTTGGATTTTTACAATTGGCCTTGAGGAAAATAAGCATCGAGGAAATTTTAAGGAATTTTAGGGAGTCAATGGAATCGATAAGTCTTTTCCATTCTTGGGACAAGTCAACAGGGAGCGGTTCGTCCCAAGAAATTTTCGCTAACCAAAGCCTTTGCAGAACATTTTTTGCGAGAACTATGAACGGGCCCAGAAAGCCTACCGGGTCAAACATTTGAACAATGATTGATAACACCTAGCAACCATAATTTAGCAACATATTGAGTTGATGATAAGAATCCTCCAATTCGGCAAGGGAATCTGCACCCTGGAGCACATCGTCCACGTACGTCTGTCGTAATAATGCCCTTTGAGCTAAAGGGAACTCAATTGAATTGGAGGCGAGCTCCTTAAGAACCCTAGTTGCTAAGAAGGAAGAGGAAGCGACTCCATAAGTCACTGAGGAAAGCTGAATGCACTTTAGCTCTTCTTGGGGTGAGTTTCTCCACAAGATGTTCTGGAGGTGTCGTTGCGACGGATTCATTTTAACCTGGCGGTACATTTCCTCAATGTCGCAGGTCAGGACATAGGAATGTTGACGGGAACGGCGAAGTATATCAACAAGTCTGGCTGTACTTGATAACTCTTGTGTAGGAGGTCATTCAAAGAATTTCCAGTAGAAGTTTTACTGGAGGCATCGAAGACTATTCTAAGTTTCGTGGTTTCGCTAGAATCTTTGTGATGCGGAAGGAAATATTTAATCTCAGCGGACTTGTCGGTTGAATTAAACGGAATATATGTGGCATGTTTCAATGACACATATTCATCAATGAACTTTTTGTAATCGGAAAATAATTCTTGATTATTTTGGAAACGTTTCTCTAAATTCGTAAATCGCCTTCTTGCGATATGGAAGGAATCACCAAGAGGAATTTTCTCTCCGGGACGTTTGAACGGAAAATCTACTCGGAAGGTACCGTTTTCAAGACGCACATGCGTTTGAATGAAACTTCGTTCAGCAAGTTCTTCGTCTGCTGATAAGGACTTGAACTCTGGAAGCTCTTCAACTTCCCAGAATTTCGCAAGAATTTTGTCTAAGGAATCTCCTGCTTCACATGCATTTTGGCAAACGAGTGAACCCTTGTTTTGCTTCGGAATGATTTGAGGAGGCAAATGTCCTTCAATGACCCAGCCGAGCCTCGTCAGCTGAAGGGTAGGGAGTTTAGGACCTAGCCTATGGATTTGTTGAAGCAAAATGTCGTGATATGCGTCAGCGCCCAGGAGAATGTCCACATCGGACGGAATGTGAAATTCGGGATCTGCAAGTCCGAATTCTAGCGGAATATTCAAGCTATTTTTGTTGAGCGGAATTCTGGGTAATTTGGAAGTAATTACCGGGAGTACTGCACAAGACACCTTGAGTCTGAAGTTCTCATGAGTATTGGAACGGATAACAATATCCAACATTTTGTTAGAAACAGTAGGAGTGCATTTTATGCCGGAAAATCGAAGTTGACTATCGTAAGTCTTAGCATTTAACCTTCTTACGAATTTTTCAGAAACGAAGGAGCATTGACTACCATTGTCTAGGATCAACCTAGCCTTAACGGGACAACCGTTTTCGGAAAGAACATCTACGACCGCTGTAGCCAGTAGAACTTCATGATCTTCCTTACCTACCAGAAGTGCGAATGGCATCGAAGGTGCCGAAGAATTCTC
The DNA here is from genome assembly GCA_018342105.1 of Gonioctena quinquepunctata. NCBI lineage: Eukaryota > Metazoa > Arthropoda > Insecta > Coleoptera > Chrysomelidae > Gonioctena > Gonioctena quinquepunctata. The sequence continues at coordinate 379,377 of JAFIRS010000775.1, read as the reverse complement.
TTGAGAATCGGGCTCGGAAGCTCGGAACTGTGCTGTGTTGTCAGCATTTGGAGTTGGAGAGTTACGAGAAGGAGATCGCCAATTTTGGCTGGGAGTTGTATTTTGAACCAATTTCGGGATTGCCCCCGTACTAATTTGAGGCCTGGGACTATCTTTCGGGCTATAATTTGAATTTTGGGAGTTTTTTGGAACAGAACTTTGAGAATAATTTTTGTGAAGTAGTGTGTGGTGTTTTCTAGCGCACAGGGTACAACCTTTAGACTTGCACTCTGTCAGCAGGTGTTTGCCACCATCAGTATTAATTTTGGAAAATTTATAACATTTATAAATGTCATGTTGAAAATATAAACAGAAAAATCTTTCTATCAATATTCAATTGAGAATGTTTCCCTTTTCAATATAAATGTCATGTTCAGGAATTTTACAGAACCAACAAGTTCGTCGCTTACTTGTCGGAGAACTAGGAGAACTACTATTTACATGTAACGCTGTTGTTGTTGAACTTGTCCTTAAGACCCTTTCTGATTTTAACTCAAGCGGTACTGCATGGGAGGGAGGAGCCAAGGATTTTAAGGCACTGCATCTGGCCCCAATGATTTCAAAAAATTCCTTTAAGGTAGGATTAATTTTTAAATCTCTATTGGACTGATACTCCTTCTTAGTGCCGTAATCTGATTTTTTCATGACAATATTGAGAATAATCAAATCCCAATGTTCAATTGGGCACTTTAAATTTTTTAAAGCATCTAAATTTCTTCGAATATTTACTAAAAATTCCCTGAGGGAGGAAGAAGTACATTTTGTAACGTTCGGTGAATCTACTATGGAATTTAAATGTGAATTTATAATAGGTAAACTATTTTCTTACCTTTTTTCTAAAATATTTATTGCAGTTTGGAAATTTTCATTTGTGACTTCGAATGATTCTATAAGAGACAAAGGCTCTCCTTTCATATAAGAACGCAAATAAATTAATTTTTGAACTTCATTTAAGGAATTGTTGTTTTTTATCATAGCAGTGAATAATTGATAAAACGTAGCCCATTTTGCATAATCACCGGCAAATTGGAAAATGGAGATTTGAGGGAGTTTTATTCCTCTACCTTGGTCATTGACGGCAGATGCAGACTGAATACTGTTTGGAATAGCAGGAGGAGAAGGAGGAACAGTTAAACTGTTAATCTTTCTTCTAAGACTTGAAACGGATAGATCAAAATTATTTTGCAAACTATCTCTATCTTCTTTATCAGACCTTTCTAAATCTAATTCCTCAATTTCATCTTGAGCATCAATGTACTTAGTAATTTCAGTTTCTAAATTATTTAATTCAGTTTGAAGGAGAAACAAGTCATTTTCGGAATCTAAATTCTGAGTAACCCAAGTTTGGGTTCGTGTAATCGCGGCTTTGGTATTTTTTCTTATTTTCTTGAAGGACTGCATTGTGTACTTTGAATTAAGAAACCGTGAAGTGATCTCTAAATCTAGAATGTACAACTATTCTGAAATAAAAAGAACCAGGCAGGATTCTGTGGAAAAACACTGTGCTCTGCCTTTCGCGACGCAGATTTAATTTCACTTACGGCACAGAATTTTTTTGACACTGAAACTTAGCGTAAATGTTCTTGCTAACCGTGGGAATACACATAAACCGTTTTACAGAAAGGAAATAAATGCGATAGGAATTTTTCATAAATAGCACACAAATCAACTCACATCAAAATATCAGTATGCGAAAAATAATATGTGCAAGAATATCAATAAAACATGTACAGCAAAATCAAACTGTATAGTGAATCAGAACGGTATATAGTCGACTCTAATTAAAATTTTATTTTATAAATAAATTGCTACGGGAAGGAGCTGCGTATTTTTTAATACGGCCCTGGAGTATGAACTCAATTATTTTCAACTAATTTTTGAGTTTGAATCAAATAACCCTTTTATTACTTTTTTTTCTTCGACGGAAAGAGAACAACTCTTTTTAGAGACGCTCCTGGAAGGGCTCAATTAAATTATTTTAAATTAAGTCGACTTAGATAGGAGAGAGCAAATGCCAAAACAAAACTTTTTAAACATGTAACACACAACAATATCTTAAACTTAAACCTATACGAAAAGTAATCAGACATAAACTGCGCGCGGCGGAAATGTTTTCTGGAGCGAATCTTTACCGGTCAGGTGCCGATATTCTCCAATAGAACTGGAACTTGGAAACTGTATTTTTGTAATTCAACTAGGGAACAGGAACGTTCAGGAACAAACAATGTTGTTTTTTACAACATGATTCGAAGAACGAAATGATCAGAGAATCCGGCTCGAAGGACCAAATGTTCGGGACAAGGTCTAAATTGCCTTTCCTCGAAGACGGTGGAATTATACTACCTTCGATATTAGTGGACTGGATTCTCTGCAGATTGCTGGTTTTAAAATAAAACTATGAACCATTTCGTTAACTGAATATATGTACAATCTTTAACGGCGACCATCCAACAAATCGTGAAGCTAACAGGTGAAATTGGGCGTTGGCAATTGCTTCTCATCCAATAGTCTGAGTTTAATCTACTTACAGTTTCTCTCTTCAAAGGACACTATGCACCAGGTACCACTACTGATTGATTATCACGCAACTTCGCCTTATCTTACTGAATAACGTAAAATTTGTACTAACGCCGAAATCATTCGAACGTCGTGAATAAGGATAGGAAAAAACAGCTCGATTCAACAGCTAAGTAGGAAGGTGGTTTTACTTCGTCGGGGAAGAAGCTCAGAATGCCAGATGCCTCTACCGGCCCTTTTTGGGAAGAGGAGAGTTCTCAGAATTAGCCTGGATGAACATAACGGTTTGCATACGTTGGAGTTTAACAAGACATGGATTGCTTGCGCGCGCTCAGGGACGGCTTAAGGACAATTTAAATTAGAACTAAAAACAGTAATGAAAGTCCTAATAAGCTGGTTGGAAGCTGTGATTCCAACAGATGGACTAAATCTGCTGCTGAGGCAGTTGGTTCGAATATAAAGGACAAAAAAATAACAAATCACTCGAATAGATCAACTGCTATTGCGAATTGGCAAAAAGTGGTGTAGAAGAACAACAATTGCTGAGAATTACTGGTCATAGCAATCAAAATTCTATAAAACCATACTCAAATTTTGATCAAGAACACCACAACAAGATCATGAATATTCTGCGTGGTAATAGATCTTCTATAGTAGAGAACAGCAACGAATCTAATGTTAAGTTAAATTTTACCAATTTTACTTTCACTAACTGTACTTTTAATAAATAAATAAATGTTTCATTGTGTTGAGTTATATATTATTTTTGTAAAAAAAAAAATCCGCCGAATATCCCTCGGACATTGACAAATGCCTCATAATTTTAAGAAACATTTCTCAAGCTTGCCGGAGGCTGAGGGCTGTTACCAAGGAGCGAGCTTTCAATTGTCATAAAATTATCTCGTCTATTATCAATGTCCTAGGAATATAACTACTGATTATATCCTTTTTTAGACATAATTTTTTATGTTTTTTTCATACCGTTGTTGAACTAATATGGTTCACATTGAATATGTGCTACGTCAATTCGATATAATATAACAAATAGTATTATCAGGAATGAAATATATTTTACTGTGGCGGAGGAGTTTGGATAAATGATATATAGTTATAGTATTGCATGGTATAATGACAATTGAATGTGATGGAATAGAAATTGTCAACTTTCAAAGGGACATTGATGGCCACATATTCTGCTACCTCGATATTATAGTCTAATCAACAAGTTCAAAAACGTGTTGAATAGATATAAAGCTCCTAAAAATATGAGCGATAGCTCATTCGATTCGGAATGACGTCTAGAAAAATGTTTTTGAGGGTTTATTAGCACGTAAAAAATTGCGATTGTTATTAACAAAATAAGATTAAAAAAAGAAGGTATTTCGTTTTTCGTTAATCATTTCTAAAATGATGATGATGATGATGATGATTTAAGGAATTATGAAAAAAGATCCTGAAAGAGGAGGAAACCTCCCGGAACTCTATCTCTATTATTTATAATTTTTTTAACGCTGAAAATAGGGCTCCGCGAGGTCGTTACGGCATAGGCGCATCGTCTAAAAACCCGTTATATCACCTAAAATAATTTTTTTATAGTATTAAATAACAATTTGAAAATTTGAATGAATTTTGGTGTAATTAAGACACTTGAACGAAAAAAACCTCGGTGAAAACAATCTTCATGTCGATTTTTCAAAAAGTTACACCATTGTTAATTAACTAATTTTTTTCCAATCTCTGTTATGTCTGTATAGAATACGACATAAAAGTTTAAATAATTGGTCTATAAAATTTTCGCTTCGTGGAGCTTTTTTCATTCAGGTACTCAATGAAGCAATGCAAAAAAAAATGTTGAAAATGAAGTAAAAAATTTTACGTCATTTGTTAAGAAATTGTTTATAAACAAACTGACTATTTTGGGATTTTTGAAAATATTTTTTCACCATCTTATTGCATAGGTAAAATTATGTTAAAAAAAAATCCTAAATATTTAGTTTTATTGTTTTTAATCATTTTTTTATATTTCAATTGTTTAAATTATTATATTATTTTTTCCTTAAAAATCATCATTGACCTTTTTCGATGAATTAACAGAGGAATAATTTTTTTTTATGAATAATTTCATTGTTTATTAACTTAACAATTTGTTATAAACAAATAATATTAACCGTTATATTTTTTTTTCGGGAATTTCGAAAAATAACAAAAACAACTATGTTTAACAAAGTATAGAAAAAAATAAAAAATAATAATAATAATGAATAATAAAAAATAAAAAAAAAATTCTATACTTTTTATACATAGTTGTTTTTGTTATTCATTGAAGTTTGCGGAAAAAAATATAACGGTTAATATTATTTGTTTATAACAAATTGTTAAGTTAATAAATAATGAAATTATTTATTAAAAAAAATTATTTCGCTGTTAATTCATTGAAAAACGTCAATGATGATTTTTAAGAATGAAATGATTCCTCAACTAATTATTTAAACAATTGAAATATAAAAAAAAACGATTATGAACAATAAAAAAATTTATTTGAGAATTTTTTTTTTATCATTATTTTACCTATGCAATAAGATGGTAGTTTTTTTTTCCAAAAATACCAAAATAGTCTGTTTATAAACAATTTCTTAACAAATGACGTAAAAATGTTTTTCCCAATGTTAATCATTACTCATATTAGATGCAAAAACAGCAATGATAAGATATTATTGAAAAAAACAAAATTTAATAACATTTTTCAAAAATTTCATTTTTTGTTAATTTAAAAAAATTATAATTAACAAAATAATAAACTTTAATAAAAAAAATTTGCATTGCTTTATTGAGTACCTAAATAAAAAGAGCTCCACGAAGCAAGAATTTTATAGACCAATTATTTAAACTTTTATATCGTAATTTATAAAAACAGAGATTAGAAATGGTGTAACTTTTTGAAAAATCGACATGAAAATTTTTTTTACCAAGGTTTTTTTCGTTAAAGTGTTCAGATTACACCATGATTTATTCAAATTTTCAAATTGTTATTTAATACTATAAAAAAAATATTTTAGGTGATATAACGGATTTTTAGACGGTGCGCCTATGCCGTAACGACCTCGCAGAGCCCTATTTTCAGCGTTGAAAAAAAAATATAAATAATAGAGATAGAGTTATTTCAGAAATTATTACCGAAAAACGAAATACCTTCTTTTTTTAATCTTATTTTGTTAATAACATTCGCAATTTTTGACGTGCTAATAAACCCTTGAAAAACAATTTTCTAGACGTCATTCCGATTCGAATGAGCTATCGCTCATATTTTTAGGAGCTTTATATCTATTTAACACGTTTTTGAACTTGTTGATTGGACTATTATTTATAATTCACTATTTCACATCTAATTTCAAACAAAATAAAATATTAAATGAAACTTTTTGATTTTATTCTTCACTTTACATTATTTGCATTGATTGGAAAAATTATAAAAAATAAAATATATATAGATTACAGAGAGAGAGAGAGAGAGAGAAACATGGAGGGAGCATAACGCTTTTTCTCTACTTGGTGATACATTTTATTTATTTAGTTTTACTTGTTAGGTCGTACCTTTAGTTTGGGTAAAATTTTGCAAGTGAATTTTGACCAACTTCTACTAGTCCGATTATTTTGACATTTGGCAGTTGTTCATATTTCCGGTGACAATGCATTATAGAATTTGCTAGAGAAAAAAAAAACAAAATGGCAGCTCCAAGATGGCGGCGAGTTTTGTGATTATGGTATGATTTGATTTGAAAGAAAGCTTGTCTTTAAAAAGGTTATTTATTGGTTATTTTAATAAATAACAAATCACGCAATATGAGAATACAAATTATCATCGTTTCTGTTGGTGTGAACAAATAATCAAAAACTATGGAGATTGTTTTGAAGGTGAATAGTCGAAGTCAATAACATCAAGGTGGAGTTACATTAGGAGAATATTTTTCAACAACTTTTCATCATTTTATTTCAAAAATATTGGTCATAGATGCCACGTGTTTCTAGCTCCAAGAATATTCAACTTCATACCCATTGAAATTAGAAAAGTCTTATATCTTCATAAATTCAAAAATGATTTAAGGACATTTTTAGTATCAGATGAACAAAGATGGACACATTCATTGATTCAAAGACTAACTAAAATAAATGGTGATTCTATAGTACAATTCATCGAAAGAAAATAGAATATTGTTCTATAAGTGATGGAAATTGACAGTTTTCTATTCACAATCGTCAAAAAATGGCCACTTTACACACTTATTACATAAATAACTATTTTAAATCAAATAAATGTTCATAATGAACCAATGCATAAAATAATTTCTCCTAGCTCTATACAAATTTACAACCCCATACATATTGTCCTGAATATTTGTGATTGTGAATACCTATGAAAGTGCTTGTGAGATTCAAAACAAAAAAAACGTGAGGCGCATGCAACAGGAGTATAAGAAATAACTGTCATTTAGGAAACTTACACAACAGTTCATATCATTTGCATTGGAATAAAATTGTTAGTGACAAAGGATGCATCAATTATCTATAACATGCGCTCTCCCGTTATTTGTTTCAAATCTCAAATATTTTCATAGCTATTAAAAATTTCCAGTCACAAATTTTCAGAACAATCTGATTGGGGCTGGGAATCTGTATGGGACTAGAAGAAATTATTTTATACTATATATATATATATATTATATATATATAGGAAAGTATCTCGACCGGCTTATTATTATAGAATGAGTATCTATCGGGGATTCGGTCTTGAAGAAGGTACACTCTTTTTTAACCGACGAAACCAAAATGGAGGAGGTTCTCTATTCGACGCGTATATTTTTTTTTTTATGTATGACCACGCATAACTTTTCACAGAAGATCCATTCTGATCTTCTTTCTTCATTCGATAAGGTGTACTTCGAAGTTGGTACTTTCAAATTTGAACAAAAAATCAATTCCTAAGGGTAGCAAAATGGAGGATATTGATCGTCACCCTCTGAATTTGGTCCGGTAAACCGATTCTATCAGGCATAACTTTCTAGTGGTTTTCCATTTGGATGATTTTTCCTTTATTAGATAGGGTATACCTCATAGTTGATCATATTCCAATTTGGAATGGAATTATCCACCCCTATGGGTAGTAAAATAGGAAATGATTGATTTTTTTCTTGTGAACATTGGCAAACATATGTAGTTGACATTGACAGGTCCTCCTGCATCCGTCACAATAATTACATTCTATGGAAGGATGGAATTATATACAACGTGGTGAAATCAACTAACCAGAACTTTCAAAAATGATTTTTATATTATAACAATAAATAGTTAAAGTAGATAATCATATTATTTAACAGTTAATAGTTGAAGTAAGCTAGGTAAGTAAGTATTTTGGAAGTAATCAAAAATTAAGTAGGTAGTAATTAGTAGATTTCAGCCACAAAAAATTGAAAAAGAAACTTTTTAACAAAAAATTAAACCGACAAAAAAATCAACTGAAAAGCAAAAAATAAACCTTTTAGTCTTAATTATAATTGAGCTCCTAAACTAATGTGAGTAACTAATTTTGAGTCGGCGCCAAACAAACTAGCAATTGAATTAGGTAAAGCGTAAATGATGGCAGGGAGATGCAAAGCGGCGTTCTGATTACTTCTTCAAAGTAATATAATGATCTTCGATAATTGTTTGTTTGGCGCCGACTCAGAATTAGTTACTCACATTAGTTTAGGAGCTCATTTATCATTAAGACTAAGGAAGTTTATTTTATTTTTTGCTTTTCAGTTGATTTTTTCGTCGGTTTGATTTTTTGTTAAAAAGTTTTTATTGCTACCCGAGATTTCACAAATCTTTATTTGCTTTTTCAGGGCTAGAAAGTCAAAATATGGACATTAAAATATTCAAATAATAATAGTATACATACTTTGCAATTTGAGATTTTCTCTGAACATCAAAGCTTAGGAACATATTATATAATCAGAAATGTATAAAGGAATACTCAGAAAATTTGATGACTGGCAATCATTTATTATGGATGTCAAACAAAATAGGTACCTATATACAGAGGTGTATTAATTCAGGTATTCTCAAATGAAGAATGGTTTTTGGGTAAAAGAAGGTACGAGTAAATTTTACTTAAGTTATCAATATCCGTTTTTCTATTCATATTGCCAGATTGTAATTTCATTTCAGCCATTTCTAAAAAAAGTCATTTATTCAAAAATTTTCAACGTGTAAGGTTTTAGCACAATCATAATTCATGATGTGATCGTTATCCATGACAAGTTTCGTTAGGAACAAAAGTTTTCTTCTGAAGTTCTACAATTGCTTTCATGTAATGCTATTCGTAATTTCAAACAATTTTTTGTTTGGCCCAAATATTTTTTATTACAATTTGAACAAGGAATTTCATAAACCACGTTGGACTTTTGGTGATATGATCTTTTTGTTTCAATTTGGTATACAAGTTTTCCAATGGTTTTGTTTTCTTTTGTGCAAGTTTCAAGTTTTTTTTATGTTTGAATACATTTATAATTTTGGTAGAAAGTTCAGTAATGTAAGCTATCGACGAATATGTTATATTATGTAAATGTTCATTTTGATGGGCTTCTGTTTGAATGACGTCAGAAGTAGTATTATATAATATTTTTTTCAAAAAATTTGAAGGATATGAATCATTGGAGAGTATTGCACAAAAGAAAATAAAACCATTGGAAAACTTGTATACCAAAGGAAAACAAAAATATCATACCACCAAAAAGTCCAACGTGGTTTATGAAATTCTTTGTTCAAATTGTAATAAAAAATATTTGGGCCAAACCAAAAATTGTTTGAAATCACGAATAGCATTACATAAAAGCAATTGTAGAACTTTGAAAGAAAACTCTTGTTCCCTAACGAAACATGTCATAGATAACATCACATCATGAATTATGATTGTGATAAAATCCCACACGTCGAAAAAAATTGAATAAAATACTTTTTATAGAAATGGCTGAAATAAAATTACAATCTGACAATACGAATGAAATAACTGATATTTATAACTTAAGTAAAATTTACTCGTACCTTCTTTTACCAAAAAACCATTTTTCATTTGAAAATACCTGAATTAAGACACCTCTGTATATAGGTACTAAGATGCCTAAAAACCCTGGTGTATTCACTGATTAGATTTTGTTTAGAATTTTTGGGGGACAACAAATGGAAAACGTTAAATTCTGCTTAGAACTTCATTAGTAGATGGCGCGGTTAAGGAATGTTAGTTGTTTGTGACACGCAAAATATCAAACTTCAAACCTATGAAATTTTCTTTTTCTGTCAACATAACTTCATGCAAAAAATTGTGAATTGATCGTTCACAAAGATTATAGTTCTACGAACAAGATCCCGCTCAGAACAGTTGGCGCGAAAATGAGATGAAATCCTCGAAACTTACTACAATGTTTACATCTATCTGTCAAAAATAAGATTTTTCTTGAAGTCTACCTCTTGATTTTTTCAAAGTGATTTTTTCTCAAATGGCCTTTTTGGGATCATGGAAACTACGAAGGAATGAGAAAAGGTAGGAGAGTGGACTGATGTCTCTAGATGATGAATTAACTTGAAAATTGAGGGGATTGAAAAATGTCCCCGATGACATTGTTCCATTGAACTTTCCGATACAAACTATTACCAAGCCATTCACTGCCCATCTCTGCTGGACTATTACCTCTCTAACAACTTCTGATATGAACAAAATCAGAGAGTTCATTGTATATATCATAAAATCTGTTGATGTAGTTGAGAAATCGATGAATCCTGGTGTGCGACAGTCTAGCTGCTTCCAGCTATCTTAGAATGACTTCTCAGGAAAAGGTGAGCCCTACTAACAAAGGTGAGGGGAGAAAAAAATTATCTAAATGCTTCTCTTTTATTTTTCAGTAACACCCGCATGAGATCGGAGGAGGAGGGCGATCTAAACCAAGGAAGAACAAGGCCCACTCCCAAGATCGATAAGGCTAATGACTATGATTAGGATAATTATCACTTTTCAATAAACACATGAATTTCACAAGTAACCGTGGGCTTTTCATTCCATGAAGATGTCTTGATTTTTGCTAGTGAATTCCGAACCGTCACAGAGGGTCCCATGGCTCATTGGAAGGAAATATTCACTATATTTAGAATTTTCCAATACTTTTAGTCAGAGAAGATTCGAATTGATTCATACATATACGAGTCATTTTACTAGTAGTGGAGTAATATTAGATTTTAGCTTCAGAAAGTCAGGGGACTGTGGGAACTTTTTACTGTACATTAGTGATGAAGTAAGGAACAACATATATAAAGTTACCAACCGTAAAGTGTGTGCTTAATTTATTATTCAACAAATAAGTTGCAAAATTTCATTATTTATTGAATATCCTAAAAAATAAATAAATAAAAAAAAACTGATACTGCCATTCGAAACAATGGAAGATTTTATATCAAAAAGTCGTATAAATATTTTTTTTAAATAAAAACTGTAAACTGCAGATTTTTTTTCTAACGTACGAAAACGTGATGTAGCGACACTTGAGTGCATCTCTTGAGGAGCATGTAGCCACGAGCGCGCTTCACTTAATTTGTTAAAACTCTTGATCTCACTTGATTTGTTAAAACTTTTGATCTAATTGATAAAATTAGGCTAACAAAAATTTAAATGAAAGAAGTAAAAAGTAGCTAAAGAGATGTCTTGTTTTCGAATGTAAAAAAAATAATAGGAATAGTCTCGGGAAATGTACATATGTATATGAAGTTAGGTCCAAGTAGAATTTTCTATAAAATCAATTAAAGATCTGCCATTCTTTAAATTTTCAAGATAAACATCTGAAATTTGTACAGTTCAGTCCCAAAATGACACTTGAAAAGGTGTGCAAATGAAAAATAATCATAAAATTTTATTTAAAAAATACAGTCGTCAAAATATTGAATAATTTCAAAAAATGAATAAATGAATGTTTAGGACATGCTTTAAAAACCAAAAACTCTAGTTCAATATTAATATCAAGATTTTTCAATAGAACTTTCTAAAGCTTGTAATCTGTACTCCAAGAAGGTTTGATTGGTGTTATTCAAAAAATCGATTAATAATAAATTTCGACAAAAATAAACAAATGTTGCTCCAAAATCCGTGAAATTTTTTGTTAAATAAATTTAATAACAATTATATAGAAAAAAAAAATTTACCTATCCAACCTATATTTATATCACGACCTCAAACAAGGTATACGCAGCGTATGTTTTTTGTCTTTTTCAATATAAGTGTAAATTGTATCAAATACGAAAATATTAGGTTTTTAGTAAATTGACAAATTGTTCATTTTTATTAATGGGTTCCTGCTTAAAATTTTTGTTTAGAATGAAATATAAGTTCATCTCTTGATGTACTTTATATTGGATCGTAAATATCATATTTGAATGTTAGAGAGAGATTGAACATCAGAGAACACTTGATCGGTTAGTTTAGTGCTCACCTGTCGCTCTACGTATGAAATCTACCTTTACGACTGGCCACGCCATATTCTGGTTCAGCGACCTCAAAAACCCCTATAGCATCAATTTGGGTAAAATTTGCCTAACAACATTGTTTTTCATTGTTTAAACAATTAATAAACAAGCAGCGCACGAATATGAGTTTATAACTTTTTTCTGCAAGCAATTTCTAAGTAATATGAGAAGGTTTTAGAAAAATCCATGGAGTCCTCCAGTATTCCAGAATAATGTTTTACTCCGCTATATGAAGGTAATTTGAGTTCTTGCGATAAGAAAGTCGTGTTGTCTGCCAAAATAGTGAACACCTCTTAATCTGTCCAAAAGCTGAGAGGTGCTTTCACTCAGATAGGATTCGAGCGAATTGAAGCTTCGTCCTCTGAAGCTGTAGAGATGAAGCTTATGTAACAGTCAAAAGCTTCAGATATGTCGCAAAACACTTCCTTCAGACTAGAATATAGATTTTTCAGAAAGCGAAAGAGATTGCATCTCCCGTACTTTTATTGGTTTGAAAGCTAAATTGAGTAATTGTATGTAATTGACAGCACTTCATTAAATCATTATCCGCTCCATCATAAGATTTTTATATGAGCAAACAGGGACAGAAATACATAAGTACCAACTCGGTGGAGCCGTATCAATAGAAAATTAACCATACAAAATAAATTGGTACGGTTCATAATTAGAATTATTTCGGAACACCTCTCGAAAATTGTATATAACACTGACATAAGTGCATGGAATAGTTTGTTCTAAAATATGTTACATCGATCGATCAACTTCAAAATATTTCACAACGAATTGACATAACCTTAAAGGCGACAAAAGCACAATCACCGAACGGATCAGAGACACAAATCACGAAAACACCCTGTGTGGTCTGCAATTGCAGTTTACTGAATTATGACAAGAAACGACGTCGGCGCCATCTGACACTCTAGATAACTCCCTTTATCAAGTGGGCTGGTGTCCCCCAGTTTGTCCCAATATTTTATAGGTATAAGTGAATACACCATGGTTTTTAGACATCTTAATAGGTACCTATTTTGTTTGACATCCATAATAAATGATTGTCAGTCATCAAATTTTCATGTCACAACATTTTTTAAGTTTTCCTTTATACATTTTTGATTATATAATATATTCCTAAGCTTTGATGTTCAAAGAAAATCTCAAATTGCACAGTATGTATACTATTATTATTTAAATATTTTATTGTCCAAATTTTCACATTGTAGCCTTCGAAAAAGCAAATAAAGATACCGAATCCCGGATATAGATACTTATTTTATATATATATATATATATATATATATATATATATATATATATATATTTAAACGTTAAAAAAAGTCTCAAATATCATTGTTAAGTTCGATCAATTAATTCAATAATTCAACTTGTATCACGGACTGTCTTTGATATCGTGGTTATCACTGCACTATCTGCAAAATTATGATTATTACTTACGAATATTATTATTATCTATGTATTTTCCGAAATCTTCCAGATTAGGGAAAAAAAATTTCAACATATCTTCTTTGAATAGGTATATAGTGGAGACGCCTCGAAATACGCATATAAATGGAAAAACGTGTGACGAAATATAATCTTTTTGTATCTGAAGTATTTTCTCAAAGTGAAGTACAGACGTATACAGTCAACATGATTCCCAAATAAATGATGGGTCTTTTCTTTTATATGTACCAATTATTTAGTTGATGTTATGAAAAATAAATAACCATTTATTGATTTTGGACAATAAAACTTATATCATTGTTTTTACCAACTCATGATAATTTATTTTTGTTCCAAATTATAAATAAAATAACTAATAAAAAACTATTTTAAAGACAATCTTTCATTTAAGCCGTGTACTAAATAGTATGAAATAAGTTCAAGTGATCGGTGACAACGATTTGATAATTTTTTGTTGAATTATTTGGTTTCAAAAACCTTGTCGTGCGAAGTGTTCATAAGAGTAGGTACCAATTAATTCCATTGGATCGAAAACTCCGGAAACTTGAAAAAATCCGCGACAGAGATAAATTCCGGGAAGGGAATTACTCCGGGGCGAAAAAAGACTCCGGGTTGGCATAATCGCCGGAGGCGGCAATAAACTCAACGTTAATAAAATCCGGGGCCCCCAAACCAGGCACATCCAACCAGGACATGAAAAAAATCCCATGGAGAAGGCCCCCCACGACGCGGTGAAACCCACTGTAAATGAGTCTCTGGGTGTGGGGAATCCACCTCGGAGACAACCCCAAGGCTCCCAGGACAGTTACCACACCAATACAACCACCCAGAAGGCCCGGCGGACACCAGGCACGGAGAAAATACCCTGGAGAAGGCCCCCCACGACTCGGTAAATCCCTGGAGATATAAGTCTCTGCACGTGGGGAATCCACCTCAGAGACGACTCCAAGACCACCAGGGCATTACACACCCACTCGGAGATGATCCACTAGGATGAGGCGAACCTCCATGGAGATGGCATCCACAATCCAAGCGCTAAATAGCTCAAAAACACTCGAGCATAAAACATTCCCAGAAAGGGTACAGGTACCCCATAGAGGCCTCGACGGATCCACTTCCTTCCCACCCAGGATATGACAAAATCCCAAGGAAACAATTCAACCCGTTTCCACCATATCACTTCGCACAACCTAGGATGAAGAAATATGGAGAAAGAAGACAGATATCATTTCAATTTCAATAAATATTCAAGATGCATTTATTCCACCCAACCCTTCCGGAAAAACAAAAAAAAAACAAACTTAAAAGACAAAAATTCATACAAAACTCCAAAAAAACAAACTCACAAGCGCTACACTAATCAAAAATGTTTTCTTCCAGCTTTACTACACGTACTCTAAATTAAATGTTAGAATAGGAAACAAAATATTTTGGAAATGTAAATTCATATGCACACGGTTTTCTGCGGTTTTCCGGAGCAGATATTTCAGATCGCCGAATGGCCGGAATTAAAGGAGTACCAACTAAAAAAGCCGCAGCTTTCCTCATACCAAACAAATAAAACACTTATCGAAGTATTAATTTTATTACAATTCGCGCGACAAGCTTTTTGAAACCAAATAATTCAACAAAATATAATTAAATCATTTTGTCAGCGACTTGAACTTATTTTATACGTTTTAGTACACGGTTCGAATAAAAGCTTGTCTTCAAAATTATTTACAAATTTTGACAAAAAATGCATAATCTCCGACCCCGAAAGCCCCCACATACCAATTTTGAATGAAATCCGAACATTTTATTTTTTCTCTAACAAAAATTCCATAATGCCTTGTCACCAGAATTATGTATACCTGCCAAATTTCAAATAAATCGGACAACTAGAATTCGGTCAAAATTCACTTGCAAGATTTGACCCTAAGGAACTAACGAACGATCGAACAAGTGAAACTGAATAAAAGCTTGTAAAAATAACAACATTTGAGTTATTACATCCATAAGAGGAGATAGTTCAAAACGAATGTACTCACCAGCTTTCTGAACACAAAATGACCACCACACCAAAGCACTTCGGTCATACTAGTTTCTATAACAACACTTCTTTCCCAATATACCATTCAGACTATATTAATCCTTTTATGAGGGCTATAAATGAGAATCCTTCCCAATTGAGTACCTGTAATTCCTCGAATCCCGTCCCTTCAACTAGGCGGAAACTTACACTATTTGCATTTGAAAATACATTAATTCGACAGCGTGAAAGCAATATGATTTGGAATTTGAATAATATTCGATTTCGTGTATGTTTAGTTGCCTATACCACAATGATGCATCAATGGAAAAACGAATTTTCAATCAAAATTGAATATTTGACTGCAGATCTGAAATTTTGTGTGGTTATCGTTTTCAACTGTAGAAATTGCGTAAAATTATGGCAAAAGTCTAGGTCGGGGATTGGATGTTGCCAGAAGTCGGTAAAGTTGAAAAAAAATTAAAGTTTTAATGTCAAGGTGAAGTTCTGGTGATTTTCTTCTATATTATTTATGGTTTCAAAATCTTGATATCAATTGGCAGAAGGCGAAAATAATGCCTAAGTATATGAAAAATATAATACCGCCAGAAGTTAATAAAACTGGGAGCAATTTTCCAAAATTTAACTAATAAGGTGCAGTTCTGGCAATTTGTTTCTTCATTATTCATACTGTTAATCAACTATATATGCAATTGCAGAACGCTAATTGAGTGAGATGCATAGAAAAACATAGATTATGAAATCAAAAAAACGATTACGTTTCTGTTTCGCCAAAAAACTTCAGGGAGGATGAAACAAATGTTCAAAGCGATGTTACTGAGTACAAAACGTTCAATTTTTCTCTGAGAATTGGATTTCTTTTTGATTTAAATGGAAATTTCTGTCAGGAAATTATTTTTGAAATATAGAAAACAAATGTATTATTTTTCTCAATTTCATTTAATCCCCTCCCCCTCGGTGGCGCCACCGTGGTAAATGAAATTTCCAGATACCAAGACATGGAATTCATTCGAATAAAACCATCAGGTAAACTGCTGTAGTTCAAACCAGCCCTTTTTCCAGTTCAGACTAATTGTTTATAATCATTTTTTTTATATTTGGTTTGTTTAAATAATAATTGAGAAATTTTTTTCTGTTTCAAAATCATAATTGGCATTTCTCTATAGGTTAACAAAAAACAATATTTTTTTATCACTAATTCCATTGTTTATTAAGTAAACAATTTGTTATAAATGATTTGTGACCCTCGGTTTTTTTTTTTCTGGAAGTGAAAATAATTTCAAAAACAGCCATATATAACAAAGTAGGTACTGAAAAACATTTTCATTTATTTTTTATCGTGTAATATTTAAAAATGTTATAAAAAAATAAAGACAATTTTTTTCAGTACTTTGTTATATATGGCTGTTTTTGTAATCATTTTCAATTCCAGGAAATAAATAAACCAAGGGACACAAATTCTTTATAACAAACTTAATAAACAATGAAATTATTGAAAAAACTAAAAAATTTAACCTATAGAGAAATGCCAATCATGATTTTTAAAGAGAAAACATCTTTCTCATTATTCATTTAAACAAATGAAATAAAAAAAAACGATTATAA
Source organism: Gonioctena quinquepunctata (assembly GCA_018342105.1). Taxonomy (NCBI): domain Eukaryota; kingdom Metazoa; phylum Arthropoda; class Insecta; order Coleoptera; family Chrysomelidae; genus Gonioctena; species Gonioctena quinquepunctata. The sequence goes on along the minus strand of JAFIRS010000775.1, from coordinate 362,180 downwards.
ACAATTACAAAATCATCGAAGGTTTTTTTAAATCATCATTTTGTTTTGACAATAAATGTTGAGAAATAATTTTTTTAAATGCAATTGTTTATGAACAATTTCTTAACAAATGACGTGAAATAATTTTTTCCCAATTCAATTATCGCCATCGTTAGATGCAGAAACAGCTATAAAACTTGTAAAAAAAAATTTTTAACAATTTTTTTTAACATTTCATTTTATGTTCATTTAAAAAAATTATAAAAAACAAAATATAAAGCTTTTATGAACTTTCATCACGTGATCTCGTTGAGTATGTATATAAAAAGGGCTCTAAGAAGCAAAAAATTTATAGGTCAATTATTTAAACTTTTATGTCGACTTTTGTAAAATCAGAGATAAGATAAAATTTAATAATTAACAATTGTATAACTTTTTGAAAAATGTACATACATTTTTTCCCAATGGAGCTTTATTCTTTCAAGTGTTCTGATGACACCTTGATTTTTTCAAATTTTTAAATCAATATTTAATACTATAAAAAGTTATTTTGTGTGATATACTGTCTCCAGCGGTGTCGCGCTCATAGATTCGGCGTTGAATAAAAATTATAAATAATGGAAATAGAATTCCAGGAGTCGGTACTTTTTTATTAAAAATTACCTCTTCTTCAGGGATTTGTTTTCAGAAATTCTTGAATATCAATAGTTTTTGAGTTATTAACCAAAAACTGAATATCTTTTTTTTTCATCATATTTTGTTGATTACAATTGCAATTTTTTATGTGCTAATAAATGCTCGAGATTCATTCTAAATCGAATGAGCTAACGCACATATATTCAGGACCAGGACCAAGAATTAACCCGTTTTTTAACTTGTTAATCAGACTAGTGGGCCGATTTTGATGATTCTTACGTCAATCGTATTGTCTTAATCTTGCGAGTGTCACTACAGACATGACAGTAATCAAAATTCAATATGGCGATAAACATACGCCACATTGTGAACAAAATTCAATATGGCGACAACCAGACGCCATATCGTGAATAACTAAGAAGTGTTAAATGAAAAAAGTAAATTAAAAAAATTAGGCAATAATATATCTTCATTGTTGAATTGAAGATGCCTCCGACTGCGTGATATTGTTTACAGTATTAAGTTTAATAGTTGAACTAATGAAACCTAATTTTCTGGTCATCTTGTTTCCATCTTTTTTAAAGTTCACTTTTTACGCAGTCGGGTTTTTTGATTTTTTAAATGAACTTTTTTTATTTTATATTTCACGCCTCACAATGTGGGAATCAATTCATCCCGTATCAGATCATAGTAAAACAGTGTGGACATGGAGAGATTAATATTGATTATTTTTCCGACCCAAATATCGACCAATAGAATTGCACCATTCGACGTCACGTGGTACAACCTACATGGTATTATACTGATAATTTTTTGAAAATTTTCTCTGGTAGTTGCTATATATAAAAAACAAAACATGATCCAGTCAAATTAACCACACTTCAAACTGACAGGTTGAATTCAATTGTGACAATTGGAGATTTTGCATGAAAATGAGTCGATTTGGAGTTTGTTCTCTGTCCACCATCGATAAAAAGTCAAAGGAAATGTTCCCATTAATACGGAGAAGGCAAAAAACAGTTTGGAACCAATTTACTACTTTTTTGTACTGAGGGAATACACATTGAGTGCTGAAACGAGTGAAGCGCAATTGGCAAACATTATGAAAGATTACGCTTACAATATGAAGAAAATGGATGGAGAAGACTATAAAGAAGGTACAATAAAACAATGTGGAATCAGACTGCCAAATTACTTCAAGAAAAGTATTTGAACGATTTCGACATCAAAATCAACCCATTTTCGGATGCTGCATTCAAGACCGCTCGAGGAGCTCGTGATGCCAAGCGTAAGGCTTTACAATCGATTCCGGAAAAACGGAGGGCAAGTGCAGCAGCGTTGGAGGAAAAAGATTGGGATGCAATGACCACTGTTTGGAAAAATAATCCCCCGAATACCACACGAGCTTCAAAATTATCTGGCATTTCCCTCAAGGTTCCCTGCAAACAAATAAAGTCGTCAAGTTTTTAACCTGAAAAACTTGACTCCTTCATTTGTTTGCAACGAACCTATCGGGAAATACCCGATAATTTTGAAGCTCTTGTGGATTATAAGTGATTATTTTTCCGACCCAAATATCGACCAATAGAATTGCACCATTCGACGTCACGTGGTACAACCTACATGGTATTATACTGATAATTTTTTGAAAATTTTCTCTGGTAGTTGCTATATATAAAAAAAAAAACATGATCCAGTCAAATTAACCACACTTCAAACTGACAGGTTGAATTCAATTGTGACAATTGGAGATTTTGCATGAAAATGAGTCGATTTGGAGTTTGTTCTCTGTCCACCATCGATAAAAAAGTCAAAGGAAATGTTCCCATTAATACGGAGAAGGCAAAAAAAACAGTTTGGAACCAATTTACTACTTTTTTGGGACGGAAAATAATCCCCCGAATACCACACGAGCTTCAAATTATCTGGCATTTCCTCAAGGTTCCTGCAAACAAATAAAGTCGTCAAGTTTTAGGAAAATCACTCGCGCTTCGCGCTCGTGATTTTAACCTGAAAACTTGACTCCTAATTTGTTTGCAACGAACCTATCGGGAAATACCGATAATTTTGAAGCTCTTGTATTATAATGATTATTTTCCGACCCAAATATCGACCAATAGAATTGCACCATTCGACGTCACGTGATACAACCTACATGGTATTATACTGATAATTTTTTGAAAATTTTCTCTGGTAGTTGCTATATATAAAAAACAAAACATGATCCAGTCAAATTAACCACACTTCAAACTGACAGGTTGAATTCAATTGTGACAATTGGAGATTTTGCATGAAAATGAGTCGATTTGGAGTTTGTTCTCTGTCCACCATCGATAAAAAGTCAAAGGAAATGTTCCCATTAATACGGAGAAGGCAAAAAAAACAGTTTGGAACCAATTTACTACTTTTTTTTGGGGCGGAAAAATAATCCCCAAACCACTACGAGCTTCAAAATTATCTGGCATTTCCCTCAAGTTTCCCTGCAAACAAATAAAGTCGTCAAGTTTTTCAGGAAAAATCACTCGCGCTTCGCGCTCGTGATTTTTTAACCTGAAAAACTTGACTCCTTAATTTGTTTGCAACGAACCTATCGGGAAATACCCGATAATTTTGAAGCTCTTGTGGTATTATAAGTGACAATCTTTCCTGATCAATTACAGTGATACAATAGGCATATGTCTGGGTAGTCGTAGAAAAACAACAATATATTCTATAGAGTTTATTTCTAAATCAAAAACTGGTTGTTTACATTCTTCCGTATACGTATAGAGGAAAATTGGGCATTGAAAGAAAATGTATCTACTGAACGAAAATCAATGAAAAAAAATCAATATATATATATATATATATACCTCATGAAAACGTTATATATATATATATATATATATATATGAAATCTCAAGTTGTGAGAGGTTGTAGTGATGAAAAGATGTAACAGTACTGCATGAAATTTTTCATTCCATAATATGGCCAGCAAGTCAAATAAGATCTCTTCATTGATTCATAATAAGATCTCTTCATTGAATTATACATACAGAATATTTTTCTACGATTTGTTCTAAGTTCTATTTGAAAAATCCAAAGAAGCTCAATTCATTCTTAGTCAGTTCACAAATTCCCTAATGAATAATTTTAGGGCAATAACACTAAATAAGATAATGATAAATATTATTCTATAGCGAAAAAAAATATAAAGCAGTATTTTTTCAAGCAGAAAAATACTATCAAATTTTGATTGTACTTCCTTTCGAAACGCTCTGAACAGCTATTTCTGGATAGTTTGGCAACACTAGAAGAACTTCTCTCCCATTTCCGTTGAAGATAAATGATATTGATTTTGTCCCACGAAAAAATTGGGTTATCTTACGCAAAAAATCAATGTTAGATCAAAATCAACTTCTTCTGATGACTATTTATAATTGAATTTCTGCATGAAAAATGGAATTTCAGAGATATGGATGCTTTCTGAACTGGCTGATCCTACTGATAGCTAGATCATTGTTAATGAAAGATGCAGTATGTCTATATCATAGTTCGTCAAGCTCTCGAAAAAGAGTGCATGTGACTGTCTTATGTATCTGAATGCAGTTTCCATATTTCCCCCTATAGACCAGGGTCGATAATTTTTGAAACCAAAAAAATTTATAGTAGAATGAAACTCATTGGGAAAGGGAGAGAATATAACAAAAATGAAAGACAAAATAATTTACGGGCGATCTGATGTCGGGAAGTGGTAGGGGGTGAGTTTTTAAGGGTAAAAAACGGTTTATCTCGATTTCCGGCAAAACTACAAGTCCTATGGAAAAGTTGAATGGCAAAGTTGTAGGTAATAAAAAGATCTACAACTTTGGTGTCGACACTTTTTCCACATAATCTCAAATTTTATGTGAAAAATTCTAATAACCAAGTTTTTGGTTTTTTATTTTTACCTTTTACAAAAAAAAATTTTTTTCACGAAATTTGGGAAAAACTTACACTTTCATGTCCCAAACACACTGTAATTTTTTTTATTTAAAATATTTATTTTTCCACCTTATTTTGACTTAACATCGAAAAAGCACCCTAATTTTCAATCAGAAATTCTCCCGTCAAAATATCAGGTTTTTGAAAAAAGTCGGTGGGCTTTCTGTTCGTTGAAATCTCTACTTTCTGATAGTGTGAAGAAATATACATTACTATGGTAAATGTTCTCAGAAAATGCAAAGAAATAACAGGTAGTAAGGCCCAGACTCTCCTAGCCCCTTCCCCACTTCTCTATGAACTACCTTTTGATGGGCTAAAATTTTCCGTAGGTCACTCAAGTATATAAGTTATCTCAAAATAGCAATAAATAGGCATCTACGCATATAATTTAAAGAAGATTCTACAACTTTCTCAAAATATTGTAGATGTCTTATTAAATTCGGATTCGAGTTTTTTTTGTTTCTTTGCATTTTCTGTCATAGTAATGTACTTTTTTTTATACCATCAGGAAGTAGAGATTCCAACGAACAAAAAGCCCACCGACTTTTTAAAGAAAGCTGAGATTTTGACGGGAGAATTTTCGATTGAAAATTAGGGTGCTTTTTCGATATTAGGTCAAAATAAGGTGAAAAAATAAATATTTCAAATCAAAAAAATTACAGTGTGTTTGGAACATAAAAAAGAGGTTTTCAACAAATTTCGTGAGAAAAAAAATTGTTGTAGAAGATAAAAATAAAAAACCAAAAACTTGGTTATTTGAATTTTTCACATACATTTTGAGTTTATGTGAAAAAAGTGTGCGAACAAAAGTTGCAGACCTTTTCATTACCTACATTTTTGCTATTCGAGTTTTTTCAATAGGACTTGTAGTTTTGCCGGAAATCGAGATAAACCGTTTTTACCCTTAAAAACTCACCCCTTCCACTTCCCGACCTCAGATCGCCCGTAAAATATTTTTCCTTTCATTTTCGTTATATTCTTTTCCTTTTCCGAAGGGTTTCATCCTACTATTATTTTTTTTCACTTTTTACCATTTTCAAAGGCTTCAGCACTGGTCTACTAGTTTTCCATTTTTCACAGATAAATTATTGAACGACAAAGGAAATCAAAGAAACAGCGTTGCATTATTTGTCAGCGTTGTTCTCCAAAACCGTAACAGAGTACTGCAAGTCCCCATCCTCGTCGCAAAACCCTTTTATCGAGCTGTGGTTGGTCGAAAGATACTTCTTTTCCATGAATATTTCATAATCACTATCCATTTGGAAACAGGCACCTTTCATCGTGATTACGTCGGTGTTTTTGAATCCCGAAAGGATGGAAATTTCGAATGAATACTGGTCGTGTATCAGGGGGCTTCCAATGTGATACACGGCTAATCGCATATCACCCGACTCTCTGCTTATATCCCAGGTGCAACGGAACAAGGTGTCGAAAACGCTGAGGATTATGTAGTAGTTCCTGTTCATCGGTTCCGCGAAGTTGAACACCATCAGTTTCTGCTTGTTCTTGAAGAATATGTTATCTGGGTGCTTCTCTCTGCAATGGTCCAATATTTTCGGCATCATGCCCCGCCACCTGCAGTTGTTGACCCGTAATGGGCACACGGCGAAAGAGTATTCGAAGAGGATTTGGGGGAATCCCAATTCTGATCCTTTACCAACAAAGTCACATCCTGTAAGAAAAAAAAACCTTTATTGAGTACATTAATCGGGAAACAAGATAAACTGAATAACTGTGAATTTATTCAATGTTTCAAACAGGTAAATACCCAAACATATTTTCTCTAATAGTAATAGTAAGAATAACATTCGGTGTTTAATAGTACATGGATAAAAAAAAAATAGCTTCCGAATGTACCTTACGATTACTTATACAGAGTGTCCGAAACAACACTACGAGAACCAAATAAACAGTCTCGAAGGCATCACAAAAACTATAATGATGAAAATTTCATGATCACAAGAAATACGACAATATGGCACAAGTGAAAAAAAAAACAACCTACGAATCTTCAACTACAAGGAAACTGTGGGAGAAAATTTGAGAGAAAACATAATCAAACTTCAATGCAAAAATGGCAATCAACATAAACGATGCCGATTAGAACTATGCTACAGAGTCGGAAAAAAACAGAAGCCCGATATAAACAAAGGAATTATAATGAAATTTGGAACCTATGAGATGAAGCAATAATTATGGCAAGAAAAATTACTGTAAGGAACCGGAGTCGTTGTAAGGGAAGATTTAACAAGTATTAGGTTGAAAATTTTTAATAAAGCTATTGGAAAAACATCATTACAGAACGTCTGGACCTACGAAGATTTTTTTTTGTCAATAATAAAAACAAGATTTGTATTTCAAGATCCAGTAAAGACTTTGATAAATTATTCGGTGCAGGAGACCAAATGACCCTTTACACCCATACTTACAATATTTGCAACAATTATTTTTCATACTAGCAACCATTTTTTTTAATTATTTATTTTAAATCATCGAACTGTTATTCTTATTGTAACGAACCTAGGCCGGACCTGTCGCCTCACGCGTTGCCATCGACAACGATGAGATCATCCCCGGAGATATTCGAGAACCATCCAGTCGCTCTGCCGCGGAAAACAACGGTCAATATTGGAAACAATTGGAACATGCCGGTCGCCAACTGCCAGAATTCGAAACATCGAGAATGCTGTATCGGAGATAAATAGGCAACCCTCAAGTGGAGTCGGACAGTCTGAACGAGCCCATACGATCGAGCTATACAGTGGCGTAATATAAATTAAGTTGTAGATTTAAGTGTGAAATAAATTATTAAAACCAAGTTAAGTTTATTTACGTTACAATTGGTGTCGGAAGTGAGATTTTGAAAATAAACAAGTGATCGTGGAGTGGATAGTCAGAAAAATAAATTGATAGACCTTTTTGTACGCCCAAAATAGACAGTGGCCCCACTGTTCGCGTGAAACAGAAAATAGACAGTGGCCCGGTTTTCGCGAAGTGGACAATTGTGCGTGGGAATATAAACTGATACACTCTTCGCGTGAAACAGACAATAGACTGGTGGCCCGTGGAAAAGAATTCGCGAAGTGAATTTTTAACAAACTGATAAACTTTTTCGTGTGAAACAGACTGATACCTCGTCAAAGACAAAATGTGTTCAAGAAAAGTGCGCCTTGCGGACTTGAAGGTAGCGGAATTGAAACAGGAATTGGAGGAAAGGGAACTGGAAACAACGGGTAAAAGCAAGTACCCCAGGAAAGACTTGCAGAAGGACTTATACAAGAAGGTGAGGACCCCGAAACATTTTTATTCGAAGTTCCCGGAGGTGATTTAAGTTTGGTAATGAATAAACTCGAAGAAACTACTAAATCCGTGAAAGAACCAACAATTTGCAAGAAAATTCTGAAATCTGGACTTAAGAAAATGCTAAAATCTGGAAGAGAAGCTTAAGAAAATTCTAGAAATCTGGAAGAGAAGCTTCTAGAAAATTCAAGAAGCTTGGAAGAAAATGCTAGAAATCTGGAAGAGAAGCTTGAAGAAAATTCTAGAAATCTGGAAGAGAAGCTTCAAGAAAATTCTAGAAATCTGGAAGAGAAGCTTTCAGAAAATTCAAGAAGCCTGGAAGAAAATGCAAGAAGCCTGGAAGAGAAGTTCCTGGAAAACACAGAAGGCCTAAAAAAAGAATTGTGTGGTGTGGCTAATTTTCTAGAAGAAAGAATGGGAACCGTTGAGACAGAGATAGATAAAATTAGGGAGCAAATGAACACGGAGGTAGATGAAATCAAAGATGGGGTCGAGGCAGAAATGGACAAAATAAAGGAAACGATCAGTAAGCTGGAAAAATGAATTAATAGTGCGCCCTCCACAGAGATGGTTAACGAAAATGCAATGCTGGACTTGAGTTTGAACTTGGATAAAGTTCAAGAGGGTATAAAAGATGTCAAGGTCATTTCAGAAATAGGGAAGCTTTCCATGAAGCCGCCTCAGTTCGACGGAAAAACTCCATGGGCAAATTACCGCCGGCAGTTTGAAGCAGCGGCCAAAGCAATCGGATGCATTGCAGGGGAAAGAGCTGTAGCACTGACACTTGCATTACGTGGAGAAGCGACAAATATTCTACAAACTCTCACCGCCCAAGAACAGGAAGACTATGATCAGCTGATTAAACATCTAGAATTACGATATGGCCAGGCCCATTTGGAACACGTATACCACTCCCAACTGAAAAATCGCTGCCAGAAATCGGGCGAATCCTTACAAGAATTCGAAGCTGACATTGCACGCTTGGTTCGTCTCGCATATCCAGCCACACCGGAAAATGTAATGGAGCGATTAGCGGTTCAGGCATTCTTGGATGGACTCCGTGACCAAGAAACCAGACAAGCGTTGACACTAGCTCGTCCAACACATCTCGTAGACGCACTGGCACGCGCTTTGGAATTTGAGGCAGCAAAGCAATCCTGCAAAAATCAAAGTAAAGTTCGAAGTATTGAAGAAGACTCACAGGAGCATGCTGACTTGGAAGCTGCCATAAGAAAAGTGATGAAGGAAGTTTTGCCTGAGAAAAGACAGATAAGATGCTGGAATTGTGGCAAAATTGGACATGTGCGTAGCAAATGTCCAACATTCGAAAACACGACTCCGATGCAGGAAAACTAAAGAAGGTCGACGAGAAGGGGCAATCGTCGGCCTGTGTCCAGCAAGCCCCGGTTAACAACGCATATGTCGCTATCCTGAAACGACAGAACAGAGGTGTTTTCGTAGACGGTCTCATCAATAACGAGCCTTGCACCATGCTGCTAGATACAGGTGCGACTAGGACAATTCTCGGACCTTCCTTTGCCAGAACACCGGAACGAATTGAACCGACAACTTGGAAGCTACGCACAGCAACAGGGGAGCCAGCTACTGTATATGGCGAGCTACCGATTGAAATAATTTTGGGCAGCACTAAAGTGAAACATCAGGCACTTGTAGCGGACATCGAAGACGATGCAATCATCGGAATGGACATCATGAATTCCAGAGGGTTTGAATTGGATTTCAAAGACGGCGTCCTACGTGTCAACGGAGAAGAGCTGGTACTTGATGGGAGAAGTGAAGAGTTGATCCGTGTGCTGTTGGCTGAAGATGTAAGCGTACCTGAGAGGGCTGAAACCATCCTAGAGGCTCGCCTGGACGGAAGTGCGAGCAGTGGAGACGTGATGATGTTCGAGCCCAAACTTCATGATGAGAAAATTGGACGAGGGATTGCCCTAGGGAAAACCCTGTTACGTGCTGAAAAATTTGTACCGGTAAGGGTCATGAATGTCAATTACTTTCCAGTGACCTTAAAGAAAGGAACAATTTTAGGGCACTGCTCGTCAGTTTCATCTGTGATCCGGGGCGTACGAGGTACGATTAGCCAACCCAACAACTTGCCCACAGAACTAGAAAAATTAGTTGCCATCTCTTCCAAAGACATAAAACCAGCTCAACAGCCCAAACTAAGAGATTTAGTCAAAAAGTACCAAGACATCTTCGATACCGGACAAGGAAAAGGAGGTCGAACTAATGTGGTCCAGCACAAGATTGATACTGGGGTGCCCGACCGATCCGGCAATCAGCAAGAAGACTTCCTCTTGCCAGAAGGAAGAGGCTGACAAAATAGTCAGCGATATGGGAAAAGAAGGAGTTATCGAACCATCTGACAGTCCCTGGTCCTCTCCAGTCGTACTGGTGAAGAAAAAGGATGGATCGACACGCTTTTGTGTAGACTATCGCCAACTTAATAATGTCACGAAGAAGGACAGTTACCCTCTCCCGAGAATAGATGACACCCTAGACACGTTGGCTGGTTCCACGATTTTCTCGACCCTTGATCTGAAGAGTGGATACTGGCAAGTAGAACTGACTCAAGAAGATCGAGAAAAGACTGCTTTTACCATCGGCTCAGGATTGTGGCAGTTCACCGTTATGCCATTCGGGCTCTGTAATGCTCCCGCCACATTCGAAAGATTGATGGAAACAGTACTGAAGGGACTCTCATGGAACACGTGTCTAGTGTATCTCGACGACTTAATTGTGGTCGGCAGATCGTTTGAGGACCATGTGAAAAACTTGGAGGAAGTATTCCTGCGACTGAGGAACTCCGGATTGAAGCTGAGCCCTAAGAAATGCCATCTGTTCCAAAAAGAAGTACGATACTTCGGCCACGTTGTCTCTGGGGAAGGAGTAGCAGTGGATGACCAGAAGATCAAAGCTGTTAAGGATTGGCCCATCCCAAAAGACATTCACCAACTTCGAAGTTTCCTTGGTTTATGCATATACTATCGCCGATATGTGCTGGGATTCGCCAACATCGCTAAACCACTGACCAAGCTCACGGAAGGCCAAACAAAGTTCCAGTGGTCCGAAGAATGTCAAGACTCATTCAGGAAGCTGAAAGGAGCTTTGATCAACGCACCTATACTGAGCTATCCCCTACCCAAAGGGAAATTCATTTTGGATACGGACGCCAGCAACGTGGGACTTGGAGCTGTCCTATCTCAGATCCAGGAGGGACAGGAGAAGGTCATTGGTTATTTCAGCAAGACGCTTAGCAAACCAGAGCGCAATTACTGTGTCACCAGGCGAGAGCTGTTAGCTGTTGTAAAGGGAGTGGAACACTTCTACAAGTATGTGTATGGAAGAAGATTCCTGTTGAGAACTGACCATGCAGCTCTCAAATGGCTCTTACAATTCAAAAATCCTGAGGGTCAAGTAGCACGTTGGATCGAGAGACTCCAAGAATTCGATTTCGAGATCGAACATCGAGCCGGAACTAGCCATAAGAATGCAGATGCCTTGTCGCGAAGACCATGTCCAGATGATTGCTCACATTGCCGACGAGCAGAAGAGAAAGGAACAACACTTTGTAGAGCCGCGGCAATGGATGACAACTGGAACGACAGCAATATCCAGAAAGACCAAGAGAAAGACCCCGACCTTGGCTTAGTCGTCAGCTGGAAGAAGGGCAATCGAAGACCATCATGGCAGGAAGTCGCAGGTTACTCGCCGGTTGTTAAGTCCTATTGTTCACAATGGAACTCTCTTATTCTGGACAATGGGATTCTGAAACGTGTGTTGGAGGCCGATATTGGTGGGGAAGACAGACGCCAAATAATTGTTCCCAGGAACAGAAGAGAGAAAGTGCTGCGGGAAATCCATGATGGAGTCGCCGGAGGACATCTGGGAGTGACGAAGACCCTGCAGAAAGTGAGGCAACGGTTTTACTGGGCCAATTGTCAAGCTGACGTCCAGGACTGCTGCAGGAAGTGCGCTGTATGCGCTGCTAGCAATGGACCTCGAATACGACCCAAGGCCCCGATGCGTCAGTACAACGTGGGCAGCCCGTTCGAGAGAATCGCCATTGACATCGCCGGCCCGTTTCCCGTATCCGACCACGGGAATAAATACATCCTTGTGGCAATGGACTACTTCAGTAAGTGGGCGGAAGCCTATGCCCTGCCCAACCAGGAAGCCATCACCGTCGCCGACGTCTTGGTGAAAGAATGGATATGTCGATTCGGTATTCCAATGGAGCTGCACTCGGATCAAGGCAGAAATTTCGAATCCAACCTTTTCCAAGAAATATGTCTACTGCTGAACATCCGCAAGACAAGAACCACGGCCCTACATCCGCAGTCCGATGGAATGGTGGAACGGATGAACAGGACGATCAACCGCCACTTGTCCAGGATTGTCTCTGACCATCAAAGAGACTGGGACCAGTATCTTCATTTGTTCCTGATGGCCTATCGATCCGCAGTACACGAGTCAACCGGTCAAACTCCTGCTAGTATTATAATGGGCCGAGAACTGCGACTGCCTTGTGACCTGAAGTTTGGGATACCGCCAGGACACTGCGGGAGAAGACTACGTCAGCAAACTTCGGCAGAGAATGGACGACATCCACGAACGAGTCCGGTTGAACATCCAGAGTGCCAGCGATAAAATGAAGAAGACCTATGACATCAAGGCCGACGCTGGAGGATTTAAGGTTGATGACCTGGTTTGGCTGTACAACCCCAAACGTCGTCGTGGACTATCACCAAAGTTGCGGAACTCGTGGGAAGGCCCGTATAAAATCGTGAAAAGGATAAACGACCTTGTGTACCGAATCCATAAGCCACCCCGAGGGAAACCAAGGGTCGTCCATTTCAACAGGTTGGCCCCTTACGCTGGAAACCATGACCAAGTTCGCACCCTCAAGCCACCGGAGGATGATTTGACGTTCGAGAAGTTTATGTCCTTGTATTCAAACGGGCAGAAAGTTCTACATGGGGTTACTAGAGAGGAGTCACGAGACCTTTTCGAGGTGCCTGCTGACTACGCACTAGCGCACTGTGTGGCAGAAGATCTTCGAATGTCCAGGGGCATCGCCGTAGTGTTCTCCAAGAAATTTGGTCAACTCCAAACACTGCGGGAGCAGAATCCAGAAGTTGGTGGGGTGCTACAGTTGAAGAAAGGCCAGAGAAACATTAACTACCTAGTTACCAAGAGGCATTCCCAAGATAAACCGTCCTATGAAGATGTCTGGAAGAGTCTCACCAAACTAAGAGATACTATGGTGGACCAGAATCTGGTGGATCTAGCAATTCCAAAATTATCCTGTGGTATTGATGGGTTGGACTGGAGAGTCATAAGAAGTATGCTGGAGGCGATATTCAGATCCAGCGGCGTCAAGATTTTGGTTTGCTGTAACCCTCTTCCACGACCGATCATGAAGACCGTGGAGTGTTACTTCCATCGAACTTCACGGTGCAGATATGGGGAGTCATGCAGATATCGTCACACTCCAAGGATGAAATTTCGGGACGAAATGTCTTTAAGAAGGGGGCAATGTAACGAACCTAGGCCGGGCCTGTCGCCTCACGCGTTGCCATCGACAACGATGAGATCATCCCCGGAGATATTCGAGAACCATCCAGTCGCTCTGCCGCGGAAAACAACGGTCAATATTGGAAACAATTGGAACATGCCGGTCGCCAACTGCCAGAATTCGAAACATCGAGAATGCTGTATCGGAGATAAATAGGCAACCCTCAAGTGGAGTCGGACAGTCTGAACGAGCCCATACGATCGAGCTATACAGTGGCGTAATATAAATTAAGTTGTAGATTTAAGTGTGAAATGAATTATTAAAACCAAGTTAAGTTTATTTACGTTACATTATTATTCCTCAATAGATCATAATATGATATTCACTTTTACTTCTATGAACTAAGGAGATTTCGAACAATGTCATTTTCGGTTACTCATTGAGAAACCATACTGATGTTTATATACACTTATACCCATAAGGTTATTCTTACTCTTATTTCAATAATATTAGACCATTTGAATAATCTCTTTGTACATATATTTATACTTTCAAATACTTCAAAACAAAATGATGGAATTTTTGGATCTATTGAGGATCAGAAGAAAATCCAAACACAAGAAATAGTGATTTTCGAATGTATCTTCATACAAAGAGTGTTCTAACCGTCATCCATTTCAATATCAGAAGTATCAACGGAATTTTCTATCTAGAAGAGGTAAATAAGCATATGGACATATTAGTTTTATCCGAAACATTGAAGGTCGAGTCGATAAGTGATTATTCAATACCAGGTTACCCAACATATTTCAATAATTCTAAGATAAATCAAGAAGATGGTCTATTGGTGTACACCAGAGATCATATTACTGCTAATGTCGAAATAAATCCAATAACAGAAACTAAATGAATACAAATCTCAACAACCGTTGATGATATTGCGATTGGAATAACATCATCTTATAAACTAACCTCATGATAAACTACATATCTGATTCAAAAAATAATAAAATTGACGTATTTATAGGCGACATAAATATTAATTCAATGGAGGAATTTTCTGGTTCTGTCAATGAATACCTCAACATCTTGGCTGGTTTCTGAAACCAGTAACAGAAAATGAGCTGATAGAAATTATATCCAAACATAAAACCAATTGTGCATCTGGTCCTGATGGCATCTCTTCGAAACTCATAGAGGATATTTATCCATTTATCATATCTCCATTAGCTCACATCATGGATATGATCTATAAAAATGGCTAAACTTCACGGCAATGGAAAGGGTCAATCATCACCCCCATATAAAACAGGTAAGCGTGAAGACATTGGAAACTATAGAAATATATATTAAAAATACTGCCAAAACCTTTGAACAATCCTTGAAAACTAGACTTGCAAACTACCTGAATGCTGAAAAAATACTGACAGACAGACAAATCGGCTTCATTAGCAATTCCAATACTTTTGAACCGCTGTAGAAACAGTTATCTTGCAAAATATCACATATTTTTTATAATGAACATAAAGGTTTCAACGCAGTTGTCTGTATGAAATAGAGTAAGGAATATAGATATAGTAGTATAAAATGTATGTACCAATCAATAAATCTAGCAGGATTGGTTTGTGGGGTTTCATAGTTTATGTTGTAATTTTTGTTTTGTTGAGTTCTTCATTATAATTTGGGAATTTATCTCCTGAATAAAATCCTCCAGTGGATATAAAAATTTTCAATTTACGTTCCATGTTACTAACATATTTCCATTTTCCGTTGGATATCTATGCCATTGGGTATTAGTTTCCAGATTCATTTCATGTTTCTTTATCTAAATAATCAGACTGTAAATGTATATACTTGGAACAGTTTGAATTTTAAATTTCTTAAATTATGTTCTGTTGCTTTCGAATTGTATAGTACCGAATTATCTTTTTCTGAGCAGTAAATACTCTTGTGGCATTTCTACTACCTCCCCATAGAATGATATTATACATAAGTATTGAGTGTACCATTGCATAATAGACATTTAACAGTGATTTCTCGTCAAGATATTCTTGAGTTGAAGAATAGCATAAAAACTACTATTTAGTTTTTTAAAAACATGACTAATTTGCTTATCCCATTTCAACGCTGAATCAATATATATATATATACTTCGTATCTTCAGATGGTTAAATGGTTTCATCGTTTACATTAACATCTATCAAACTGTTTAAATTTTTTTCCCAAAGAACGTAGTCATACTGTTTTGACAGCATTCACAATCAATTTATTCTGTTTACACCATGAAATAAACCTATTAGAGACTGCGTTCAGTTTGACTTGTAGTTCCTCAATGCTATCAGCTTGTTCCGCAATGGAGGTATCATCTGCAAAGAGTATCATACATTCTGATCTTACGTGAAAGGGTAGGTTATTTACAAATAGTAAAAATATTAGTAGGCCTAGGACCGAGCCTTGTGGAACTCCAAGGTCAACGTCATTTAACTCTGAATTTGCCTCCGATATACTAACATTTATTTTCCGGAAAGTGAGATATGATATTATCCATGAGAGAATATTTCCTCTGATGCCTATCGCATAGAGTTTATCATACACAATAGTGAGATCAGTCGAGTCAAATGCTTTTGACAGATCAAAGAAAAGCGCTGCAACGTATTTACCAGAGTCCATGTGTTTGTATACATACTCCATGAAGTCCATTGCTGCGTTCTCCGTTGATCTGCCAGGATAGAAGCCGTTTTGACAATCAGTTATGATTTTATATTTCATAAGAAATGGAAATAATTTATTATAAATGCATTTTTCTATTACTTTGCTTATTGCACATGGGATAGTTATTGGTCTATAGTTTAGTATAGATAGGTTGTCTCCAGTTTTTAGGATTGGAATTACCTTTCCTATCTTTAAATTATCAGGGTAAACATGAGACTCTACGGATATATTTATTATATATGAGAGTGGTTCACAGATGTAGTTTGCTAAGATTTTATATTTTTATAGGGAGGCAGTCAATGCCTGGAGATGTTTTATTATTTAATTGTCCAATTGATTCCAGCACTTCCTCAGGACTAACAGGGTAAAAATAAAATGAATTTACTGTATGGTTTCCAGTTGTGCCAGTTTCAGAGTCGAAATGTAGTTTTATATTTTCAGCCACAGTAGCTGAGAAATATTCTGCAAAGTAGTTTGCAATTTCTAGAGAATCTTCTATTGTTTCATTACCAATTTTTATTTTTTCCAGATGAAAATTTTGTCGATTAACAAGTTAAAAAACGGGTTAATTCTTGTTCCCGGTCCTAAAAATATGTGCGATGCTCATTCGATTTGGAATGGTGTCTAGAATAATGTATCTCGAGCATTTATTAGCACATATAAAATTGTAATTGTTATTAACAAAATAAGATGAAAAAAAAAGAGATATTCAGTTTTTCGTTAATAACTCAAAAACTTTCGATATATTAGAGTTTTTGAAAAAAGATGCTTAAAGAGAATGAAATTTCCTTAGTCGGGACTCTATCTCCATTATTTATAATTTTTAATCAACGCCGAAAATAGGTCTCCGCGCGGCCGTTATGGCATGAGCGTAGCACCGCTGGAGACAGTATATCACACAAATTATTTTTTTATAGTATTAAATATTAATTTATAAATTAAAAAAAAAAACTGATCTCATCACAATACTTGAAAGAATAAAGCCCCGTTGTAAAAAAAATTATGTTGATTTATCAAAAAGTTATAAGGTTGTCGACATAAAAATTTAAACAATTGACCTATATATTTTTTGCTTCTACAAAACCTCGGCTTATTTTTTTCCGGAAGTAAAATAATAACAAAAACCCCATATATAACAAAGTACTGAAAAAAATTGTCGTTAATTTTTTATCGTGTAATATTTAAAAATGTTATAAAAATTAAGACAATTTTTCTCAGTACTTTGTTATATATGGCTGTTTTTGAAATTATTTTTACTTCCACGAAGAAAGTAAACCAAGAATCACAAATTGTTTATAATAAACTTAATAAACAATGAAATTATTGATAAAAAAAAATTGTTAACCTATAGAGAAATGTCAATAATAATTTTTAAAGAGAAATTTTTTTGCGTATTGATTATTTAAACGAATGAAATATAAAAAAACGATTATAACAATTAAAAAATTATCTAGTTTTTTTTAAATCATCATTTTGTCGACAATAAAATGTTGAGAAAAATTTTTTTTTGAATATACTCGTCTATTTGTTTATAAACAATTTCTCAAGAAATTACGTGAATTTTTTTTCCTACCTTGATTATTGCCATTGTAAGATGCAAAAACAGCTGTATAATAACACAATTTTTTAACAAAATTTTTAATTTAATCTTTGTTCATTAAAAAAAATTATAACAAACAAAATATAAAACTTCAATAACTTCCAAAAAAAAAATATAAATTTTAAATTTAGTCGACTTTTGTAAAAACAACATAATGATTTGTTTCAAAAACATTAATATTTAAGACTATAAAAAAATATTTTTTGTGATATACTGTCTCCAGCGGTGTTGCGCTCATGCTGTAACGGCGGCGCGGAGACCTATTTTAGGCATTGAATAAAAATTCTTAATAATTGAGGTAGAATTCCAGGAGTCCAAACTTTTTATTGAAAATTACCTCTTCTTTAAATATTAATAGTTTTGGAGTTATTAACAAAAAAACTGAATATCTTTTTTTTTCATCTTAATTTGTTAAAAACAATTGCAATTTTTCATGTGCTAATAAATGCTCTGGATACATTTTTCTAGACGTCATTCTCGAATCGAATGAGCTATCGCACATATTTTTAGGACCGGGAACAAGAATTAACACGTTTTTTAACTTGTTAATCAACTATAACGTGGCTAAGATCAAAATGACTGGGAACGTTTAGCAGGTCTTGCCTTTTGCACATCAACCGCAATATTTTAATAGATATAGAGAAAGTTATGATTGTTTTAAAATTTGTAGAATCGCAAATTCAAGTTTGTCCTCTTGTTGTGATTTCAATCGTTTTAACAAAAATTTGGTTTATGTACTTTTTCATTAAGATTTTGTCTCACTAATATGGTTAAAAATTTGCCTCTGGAATTACGATTTAAGTTAGTGTTGTTCCTATTCGTTTCACACTGCATTTGTTAATGTTTTATTTTTCAGTTTCGAGTTACTTTGTTTACTGAAAACCCAAAATTTATGTGCCATTTTCTTTATTCTTAGCTTGTTGGTTTAAGGTTTAAAATGTATTCAATGTTCTATGTATTAATTTTTGTTAAAAACCGATAACTGATGAAATTATCAAATCGTTTTTATGTTTCTTGTTTTTCAATATGTATTTTGATTTGTTTCCAAAATTGGGGTGCACCCCCTGAATATGACTACCCCTCCTCGCCAGAACAGTTGCCTAGATCCGCCCTTGCAGAGGTACAGGCAAAATACAATCATAGGCGTAGATGTATATATATTGTTATGTTATGTTATGCCAATCGTAAATTTTAAAAGATTAAAAACCCACAAAAAAAAATAATTACTAGATGGTTAATGGTTTCAAGAGTTTGTTTGTGAATAACTTTTGAAATTCTATGTATATTGTGAGCCTAGGTAGAATATGGATAGATAAAAATGTCAAAATACTATAAAACAGTCAATTTCATACACTGTCAAAATTATTATAACTCATAATTGCTCAAAAGACAATAAAAAGTCTAAATTTACAAAATTTTCAGGAATAAACAGTAATCAACACATTTATAAATTTGAAACATACAGTATATGAAATTGTAGCTAACAAAAAGTAGCCAATGATAGAACAGCAAATGTCTCTATAAAAATAGCCAATCAGGGAATAGATGGTCAGGTGTAAAATTGGAAATTGTGGGAGAGTAGCAATGAGATGGTATCAGAAGCAATTATTATTGAAATTTGTAAATAATGATAAGAGTGGAAAAATAATTGTATATATAAATTATGCAATATAAATATAAATAGTGAAAAGTGTCAATTTAGTGCACCAATTCGAAAATTCAAATGAAAAAACAAGGAGAAAAAGATGTATCTAGGCGATAGAAAACAAAGCTTCAAGGAGATCGAAAATAAATTTCCAAGCGGATGCCACGCAAAAATTTTACTAAAAGAAAATTGGAATAATCCCATCATTTGGTAAACAAAACCAATATTACCTTAATGATAACATATCCACGGATCCAAGTGCTGATTTCCGCATCTATATAGTTCCTGATTCATGGTATTGCAGTCCTGACAGCGATTGGAGAGAGGAGACATCCTGATTCATGGTATAATTAGAACACCAACAGTTCCAACCAGATATAAAACTTCAATAGTGCTCTTCCGGTCCTGAACTATTTCACAAATAACATATTTCACATTCGAAGAACTTTATGTCACACTATTTTGAACAATAACAGAAAACGTCACTCTCACGGAAAAAGTGAGGTTCTGTTTATCTATCCATGATCTGATTCATTATTATTATCCGTGAATATTTGTTCGATTCACCCTAGTATAAGTTATTTCTCGTAGGCCAGGTATTATTAAGTCTTCCTGAATAAAGGAAATAATTGCTTTTTGATATTTTGTTGTTTGTTTTCTCACAATGATCAATAACATACCAAAGACCATTCAATAAACTGAAGTTAGCCAGCAGTGGCAGTGTCTCTATTGCCTTGAACCGGCCACCTCGAGATAAGGGCGTATCAACTGTTGCTTAGCCGTGGTGAGGAAAATAATAATTGTTGGTAGCGTGACGAGAGAACAGTAACGTTCGCTGGCAATTATTATTACAGCATACAATACAGGGGCAGAAATATCTATTTATATCATATCAATTTGGCTCACAAAGAATAGCAAAAAACATTATTAGCAATTTTCATATTATAACAACAATTCATATTTGAAAATATATCATAACATTACAAGTGGCGCCCAACGCGGTGCAAAAATATATTAATAATAATAATAATAATAACAAAATTCAATTATAAAATTCAATTTGATATATTATTCAATATATCATAACATTACAATATATATATATATATATATATATATATATATATATATATATATACATATATATATATATATATATATAAATATATATATATATATACATCTACGCCTATGATTGTGTATATGTTGTTCATTTGATCGGCAAACAAATCAAGTTTTAAATACGGAAATACCGAAAATTTAAGTTTGCTTCGTGAAAAACCTAAATGATAGACATCTACTGAAGCCACGGATTGTGAAGTTTACTACTAAAATCAGGTTAGTGCTGCAAAAATATTGATATTCCCTAACCTAACCTATCAGTAAACGCATGGTGATAAGAACCATTCAAGTAAATCAATAGTCGTCTCATAAGGGAATCATAGTTGATTGAGAATGAGTACCAAAAATGATAAAGACGGACAAAGTCGAAAGCAATTGAAATTTTAAGACAAGATATTTTAACAAACAGAAAGGAAATTAAAAATTCGATTGAAGCTAGTGAAACCAGACTCCTCATGAAATTAGAGGAGGTTAGCCGAAGAGTAACACATCTTGAGAAAGAAAACGAATATCTGAAAACAAAAATAAAAAATCTAGACAGAGAAAACAAAAAAAATAACTTATTAATTTTTGGACTGAATTACGATCAAACTGCCCTGGATGATATTGAAAGTACCTTCAAAAATTTACTAAAAATAGACATAGATACGAAGTATATGAATAATCATTATCAAATAGGCCAGTCCAATAATAAACCAATAAAAATAGAATTCGTCCCATAATTAAAAAAAGTCGAAATTCTGAAAAACTGCAAACAACTGAGAGGAACAAACATAAGCATTTCCAGTGATCTAACAGAAACTCAGCGAGAGGAAAATTTTGTCCTAAGGAAATATCTAAGAAAGGCCAGAGAAAATATTGAGATCATACATCAAAGGCAATAAACTGTACGTCGATAATGAATCCTATAAAGCTAGTGATCTGGAAGCAAGGGGCGAAGAACCCACCGGTAGTGCACCGTCAACACCAACAATAAAGAAATTTACAGAAGAAGAAAATACTGATACACCAAAAGAAACAATCGAAAGAAAAGAAAATCCTGCTGTAACTCCAACTAAAACCAAACTCCCTTTTCTAAATAACAAAGATCCCGAACAACAACCAAGAGCGGATGAAATGAAGTCAAGAACTCGTTACAGAAGCAGATCCTAGATTTTTCCCTCATTTCATTACCTTTCATTTCTATTTAATATATTTCTTATATCTTGTTTTCTACTTATTCTATCTATTATATTTATGGATCAATACATATGTGACATCAATTATGAACCTTATGATACTATTGAATGCTATAAAGTAAAGGAAGTAAATAGGCATTTCAAGGATGATAATAAGAATGTCAGTATAATACACCAAAATATATGCAGCCTCAATGCTCATCTCGATGAATTAAAATTATGTAGACAACTGGAATGTAGTTTGATGTATTGTACTACAGAAACTTCTCAAATTGATGATATCAGTCTCTTTAATTTGGAAGGATATAAAGCTATTTATAATTATGGACGATTGAATAAGAATAATGGTGTGATCGTACATATTAAAAATGAATTGAATGTTAACAGCACAACTATTGATATTGAGGATTCGAAAGCATTACATATCAAAATAGAATTATCCAAAAGTGAACATATTTTAATTACAACCATCTATCGCTCACCATCTAGTGCACCTACAGATTTTATTTTGGGCCTAGAGAATTATTTGGCACAAATTAACTACCCTGATATTGAATTTCATCTACTGGTTGGAGACATAAACATAAATATTAAAGGAGGAAACGACATTGCTTCAGACTATCTAAATTTATTATATGAATATAATTTGCGATCCATGATAAACAAATATACACGTGTACAAAAATATTCCCGAAGTTGCCTAGACCATATATTCTTTAAGGCAGGGACACAGTCTTCTGTTGATGAAGCTATTGCTGCTGTTTATGGAAATAATATAACAGATCATCGAACTACACTAATGAATTTTCAAATAAAAAAATTATTACCAGAAACTCTAAAGTAAGTACAAAACACACATAAATTATGTCCAAATAAAAAAGCTTAGATAATTATAACTGGGAAAGCTACTATAATATTGATGATGTAAATATGAGAACTCAAGAATTACTAAATATTTTGAAAAATTTTGTCAACAAAAATACAAAAATCACAAAACTAAATAAAAATGAAATCAAGCGAAAAAACTGGATTACCGCGGCTATAGTAGAGTCACTAAATCATAAAAATGAACTTTATAAAAAATGGCAAAGTAACTTGGATGATGAAATAAAAAAACAAACATACATCAGTTTCCGTAAGCATACAAACGACCTTATTGAAATTACTAAACGTAAGTTTTATCAAGTAGAAATAAAAAAAAATGTAAATCACAAAGATAAAACAAATCAAAACATAAATGAAATAACTTCAGAAGCAAGAAATTAGATAACGTGTAAAAAAGAAATTGCAGAAGAATTCAACAACTATTTCACTAAGGTAGGAGAAAACCTAGCTCGCAAGATATCACAACCAACTAATCCTCCTCCAGCACGAAATAAAAATCCTCACACTTTTTATTGGATACCTGTGACTGTAGAAGAAATTAGTGAGTATGTGAGATCACTAAAGTTAAATAAAGCACCTGGGATGGATAATATAAAAACTGAAATATTTAAAAAATTAGAAAGTCAATTATGTCCACCTATTGCTAGTCTAATGAACTTAATTTTCACTAGTGGAGTATGTCCATCTCACTTTAAAACAGCTCTTATTTCCCAAATCTATAAAAAAGACCAAAAAGAGAATATGTGTAATTACAGACCAATATCCTTAATCTCCACCTTGTCAAAATTGATGGAAAAGGCAGTGAAGAGAAGGCTAACAAAATTTATAGATAAACATAGTCTCATTTCGGAGCGGCAATTCGGTTTTCAAGAAGGAATCTCAACTGATGACGCCTTTCAGTGCTTGGTTTCCTCAATCTATAAATCTATTGATGAGACCCAACCAGTAGCAGTAGTGTTTCTTGATTTGGCAAAGGCGTTTGACACTGTGAACCATGCACAGTTGTTAGATACGACGCAGGTATACGAGGGTTGCCACATAAATTCTTCGAAAGTTACTTGTCACATAGAAAGCGGTGGTAAGGATAGAAAAGGAACTAAGTACTGAAAAACCGGTGTTAATTGGGGTGCCTCAAGGAACTGTTTTGGGGCCTATATTAGTCAATTTATATTTAAATGATATACTCTCTTACAACTCTACAGGCAAATTAATTGGTTTTGCAGACGATATGGCCGTAATATATAATGCTGAAACATGAGAAGACTTAAAAAATAGAATTGAATATGACCTAAAAAATATATTCAACATATTTAATCATAAGATACTAACAGTTCATCATGAGAAAACATACATCGTCCCTTTTACTAGCCACAAAAATAACTTACCTACATATAAGAATATAACTGTTAATAACATCGATATCTCTCTGAAAAACGAAATAAAATATCTGGGGATAAAACTAGATTCCCACCTGAGATGGACTGCTCACTTGTCAGACATTGCTTAGACCTTGAGATTTTTAATATATAAATTTGAACAACTGAGAAGAATACTCTATTTACCAAATCTTAAAACAGTTACTACGCACTTGTTGAATCTCGTCTAAAATACGGTATCGTCAGCTGGGGAGCAACCATGCCTAGTCATTTGAAACGGGTTGAAATACTCCAAAAAAAAATCTTAAACGCTATTTATTTTAAAGATATGAAATACAGCACAGAGCTACTGTTTAAAGAAACAAATGTTATGAATTTGAGGCAACTGTATATTTTTAGTTTGGTAATTTACCTATTTAAAAATCGTTCTAACTTGCAAACACATGATCATCATTACCAAACCAGAAATAAGTCCAAAGATTTTGTACAAACAAACCCAGCGAAAAAGTCTATAGGAACTAGACATTTTCAATTCATAGCACCTCATTCATTTAATTTTCTTCCAGAAATGTATAAAACCTATATAAGAAAATTGAACTCACCATCATTCTTGAAAACCGTCTTCAAAAGATATATAAAATTTTGATGCCGAAGACATTGAAACATTTCTCGAATTCTAAAAATAAAAAAATAAAAAAAAACAAAAATTTTAAAATTTAGAAAAAAACAGTTATATATATATATATAGACACGATAAATAAAAGATGTACAACATATATATATATATATATATATAAAAAATCTCAATACTGGTCAGTGTACCCCATGCTCAACCTTGACGGTCTTAATGGGTGCACTGATCAAATTATATGTACTTATATATACTTAGCTGTAAGTTTAGTGTATGTATATATATATAAATATATAAATATATGTATATATATATATATATATATATATATATATTCATTGAATGAAATGTTTTTCGATTGAACTCTAAATACATAGGAATATTTGAGAACCATAATGATGATGATCAGACGACCTTGGCTGAGATGTTACCGTACATTTTATTAAATATCGGTTTAAACCTCTCACCTGATCATTTCTCAGATATCAAGGTTGTTTAGTAAAAAACATTCTACTGAAAATATCCACAACAATTCGGCAATTAAAAGAAATAAAACCAAATGCACCTTCTTATGGAATTGGTGACTAACCCTTCGAAACCCTTCGACTGAAGATATATCGTCAATAATTTGACAAATGAAGGAATAAAACCAAACTGTACCTTATTTTATGAAAATGTTGTACATATAACTCTTCGAATCGTATCATAAGAAACCTTTTTTGCTAGTAAACAGCCAACTGTGAGTTTTTTAGAATTCTTAATCCTATTCATATCTATTAACAGATACCCGAAGACGGATGTAGGTATACAATATAATTTTATGTCCTTGGATTATATTTGCAGTTGTATATTTCGACAATCTTTGAAGAAGGAAGCGTACATTTTACGGCCTTGAATTATTGTTGCAGTTTTAAATATTTCGACATTACATTCAACCCTATCAGGTACCTAAGAACATCCTCTCTGTATTACAGGCATTATAGGATAGCAGCAATAAAGCATACAAAATATGCAAAAATTATTTATACGAGTGTCCTACCGAATGGCCATTTCCATTTAATTTTTTTATTACAGTAGTACATGAAACTATGATTGGCCAGGAAATAGGTTTCTTAGATATCGAGAGATTATTGAAATAATTAGTTCCTTATTGATTTAATCGGTTTTCAAGAATTTATTGGACATTGAGATATATTTTCATTTCAGTTTTTCATTTCTATATTCATGCTATTTTTTCTAAGTTCAAAACTGAGGGCGTACATCTGAAACGCTGAAATATCGTTTTTTATTATTTCAACGGTTTCCTCCACGATTCCGGCAAGAAATTAGATAATATCTGATATGAAGTTCCACAATTGATTGGAAATGATGAAATTCACGATGTTGTGTGGCCTATAATATTTTTTCAGTGATGACAATTCATTTTTAAAATATTTTTTTGTTATCTTGGGAGTGAGGGTGATGAAAAATAATTTATTGTTCGCACGCCTGAGCTGAGAATTTTATTGGTAAAATAGGTTAACTACGTTTTTTATTATTTCAACGGTTTCCTCCAACGATTCCGGCAAGAAATTATATAATATCTGATATGAAGTTCCACAATTGATTGGAAATGCTAAAACTCACGATGTTGTGTTGCCTATAATATTTTTTCAGTGGTGACAATTAATTTTTTTTTTTTTGTTATCTTGAGAGTAAGAGGGTGATAAAAAACAATTTATTATTCACACGCCCTAGTACTTCAAAATGTTAAATTATATAAAGTTGTTCATCCATTCGTGATACTTCAGGAGATACTACAAAACTGAAATTGTCAAGAAAAAGTCATTTCCTTCTTTATAATATTTCAGAAAAACTATTCATTTATTCGGGAATTTCACAGGGAAGTATGCTCGACCCACTGTTGTGTATGTTTTGAATGATTTGCTAGGCTTTACCCAAGTTGGTAGTTTTTAATGTTATCACATAACATCTTGGAGATAGCAACAGAGTGGACACGAATTTGAATTCCACAAAAAAAAATTATATGACTCATATTTGGTCTCAAATATTGAGAGGAAAACAAAATCTAACTTCTTAAAAAAAAAGGTAACACTTTTATAATCAATACATGTATTTAATTTTTTTTTGTACATCTTTTATATTTATTGATATGATGAGTTTTGGATATGTTTCATCTGCCCTGTGTAGTTCTACTATATTGATGTTCAGGGCAGTGCAATTTTTTATCAAAATATATTTCACCCTCGTAGTCCAAAGAGACATCAGTTCGGCCTGCGCGCGAATTCACGCAGTCAAAAGCCCTGCTCAAATCGCACAAAATAGCAGCTGGGCACTCGCCCACTTCAATGAACTCTATCAGAATTTCATAGAAAGTTAGTAGAGTAGTTTGAGTCGATTTTCCAGAGCGAAAGCCATGCTGCATGGGTATCAAGATTTTGTGTGATTCAAGAAAATCATTCAAGCGCTCTAGGAATGCATACTCGAAGACTTTCGAGAAGCTCTGAGGGACAGTGATTGGTCTAAAATTTTCTATAGTTGATAAGTTTTTGTTCTTACGCAGGGGAGTTACCTTTAGGGATGTAGGGAAACTGCCATTTGAAAATGAAAGGTTCACTAAAAAAGTTATCGGTTTAATAATAATGTGCAAAACTCTTTTGAGTAGAAACACTGGTATCTCGTCAATTCCTGATGATTGTTTGCTCCCTAGTTTACGATTGATTAAATTTAATAATTCTGATTCGCTAAATGGCTCTAAAACATTGTGTATGGATTTATATCTATTCCATTTTCATCATTTATGTTCGGGAGATGATAATTATTAATCGGAATATCACCTATTAAGGCCTGTGGTGCTTCGATGAAACAATTATTTGATTCATTCACGATCTCTGAAGGGTCTTCAATAACATGAGTTTTTACTTCTGTTCGTGAGTTCAGATACTACTTTCCACAAAATTTTCAGATCGTTATCTGACATCCTAATTTTGTTTTGGTAAAATTTCTTTTCTGTTTCGTTAACTAATTTCAGGTGTATTTTTTTGTTGTTACTGTATGTTTCAGTTGAAGCAGGGTTATTTTCTTTAGGTAAAATAAATGTTTCAATGAACGACTAGATTCTTTAACAAGATCATCATGAGTGCCATAAGTTTCTTCCTCGTGTCCTCGTCCAAGTGTTCCAGACTGAATCCTCTTTTGCTCCACTCTTTATCATCTAATTCAATTTTTCCAATCATGCTGTTGGTTGTCACCATTATTTCCTCCATAGTCCCACAGAAAACAGCTTTAGCCAGTTTTTGTTTCTTCATCAGTTAAACTTCTTTCTGGGAGACGTTCACCACCCGTATTCAAGCCTTTGTCGAATTTACCATCAGACAATTTGCTGCATGTACATAACCATTTCCTATGTCCACTGGTTCGCAGAGCACTAGCTCTCCTTCTATTTTTGTTCTTAGTTTTGCATTCACTAGCGCCTCAGTTCATGCGGGGATGATTATGTCTTCTTCCAGGACCATGTCGGTTTCTCATTTTTGTTCTTGATCACTGGAACAACCCGCGCTCTTTGTAGTGTCGATTGAGGTGATATCATGGAATACTTCTTCTGGATCCCTTGGTTGTTTCTCGGTTGATATCATTTCCAGACTTGGTTCAACTAGGTACTTGTTCTCCTGGATTTCCTGTTCAACGGGTGCCGGTAACTATCCTTTCCTTCTATTTGTTTCCCGGCATCCTCTTCCTCTGTTCCAGTTTAAATTTCTGTTACTACAATTTCTTCAATTTTTCCTTCCATACTCCTGGTTAGGTTGACAGTTTTCATCATTTGTTTGCTGAAGTTTTCTTGTTCGTTTTCTATCGCGTGAACTCCCAAAGAAACTTTTAACTTTTTGAACCCATTTTTTCCATTCTTCGATATCACTCTGGTGACGTTCCTCACAGAATTTTCCACTAGACCCATTGCTTCTCCGTGAATGTTTCCTTTCATGCGTTAGGTTTCTTTCGGCATCCCTTGATATGTCGTTGGTAAAGTATAGATTTCACGTCTTCTTACAGACTCCATTGACTCAATATATTCTGAATTTCTATTCACACCTAAAGAAGTTGTGATATATCCAATATTCTCGTCATGGTAGCCACCATCACTAGTAGGTCCTTCTTGGCACAAAAATCGGAATATCTCCCCCCTCATTTCCACAAATGGTTCATTTTCGTACCCGATACAGGCTTGACTGGCATAAAGAAAATCCCTTCCAAGTATCGCTCGAAAATTTTCCCAACGTTTCATTGTCACAAACTATAGCGGTCCAATTTATGTTCCATTTCCCATCTTCAGGACCTACTGAAATAACGGCGGTCCCCCAAGTTCATAGAGAATGTCCAGTCACACTGTTTAGTTTGTATTTGCCCGCGTCCCAAGTATTTATGTTATGTCTTTGAACCATCCCAATCGGTATAAGGTCACTGCCACACCTGTATCCACTCAACAATGACATAACTCTTCGTTTATTCTCAATTGGATTGTATGTGGTATATCTTGATTTTCTTCAGAAGCTACCTCCGGAATAATCATAGTGAATTGATCA
The DNA here is from genome assembly GCA_018342105.1 of Gonioctena quinquepunctata. Taxonomy (NCBI): domain Eukaryota; kingdom Metazoa; phylum Arthropoda; class Insecta; order Coleoptera; family Chrysomelidae; genus Gonioctena; species Gonioctena quinquepunctata. The sequence goes on along the minus strand of JAFIRS010000775.1, from coordinate 333,034 downwards.
CGTTCCTCCATTTTGTCGTTGCCCATCCTAAAATTATTCCGCCTCCGTTTTCGTTGTCAGCCCCCATATTGGCAGTAAGATATTGGCCTTCTCAGTTTAACTGCCTTTTGTTCTCTTCATTCCGGGAAAAACCTGATGCGGAAAATCTCGATTCCTGTCTCCGTTTTGGAACAGCACCTGAAGATGGTCCCATCTCCTCACGCCCCATTTGTTACAGAGCTTGGTTGTCTCGATCTCTTGCCATCGGTGGTCCTCAATTCCGTGAAGGTGGTCCCCAATTCCATGAAGGTGGTCCCCAATTCCGTGAAGATGGTCCCCAATTCCGTGAAAGTGGCCCCCAATTCCGCGAAGATGGCCCTGCTGCCCCTTGGAATCTTCTACCATAATTTTGGGATTCAGGTTTGCGTTCTTCTGGTGCCTTTCTAGGAAAGTCTCGTGCCCAGTGCCCCTCGTAGTTGCAGGAAAAACATACATTCGAACCCATGAGCTGCGTGCTCTCTGTCCTACGACATTCTCTAGCGATGTCCTGGTTTTTCACAGGTGTAGCAAACTCCTTCTGTTTCCACTGTCGAAATCTTGGAGTTCCACCAAATTTTCCGCCGTTTCCAAATCCAAATTTTCTTCCCTCAACAGCAATACTCCTGTTGCTTCCATCAAGTCCTTACGTAACCCGATTTTGAACTGATTCAAAAGTAGCTCCTTATTCTTTTTCCTCATTCCTGCTTCTTCTTCTGGAGTGGCTCCGCTCAAATGTTCACGTAGCAACTTTGCACCTATAATACGTAACCGCGTACAAAAAGACGATACTTCTTCATCGAGTCTCTGAAAACATCGACTGAGATTCCATTGACTTTCTCCCGGTAGCTTAGATGGAGTGAATTTTTTCAAAAATATATTTTTCAGATCGTAATATGAGAGCGAGTCCAACCCTGTATCTGATTTCAAATAGCTATAAGCTTCCCCGATAAGTTTGAATTTGAGTAATTTGACAGTTTCGTCTTCTGTCCACCCGTCTACTTTTGAACGCAATTCTAACTTTTTTAAATATCTTTCCGCGTCTTTCCCAGAAAAATTATCTAAGGTGGTAGCTACTATCCCTAGCGAATATATGGCTGGCACCCTCAAGCTTGTAGGTGCAGTCGTCGAAATCGGAACATTGCTTCCAATGGTGCTGGTACTTGTCGTCAAAGTAGTTGTGTTAGTGGTTTCTCTGAAAAAAAACCTCTATAATTCGAAGTAGCTCTATGTATCTACTTCTCGTAAAAAAAATACTTGCAATTCTTCAACTTGATGCAATACTTCCATAATTAAACTCAGAACTAATTGTTTCAACTTCAGTCAAAAAAATTGGAATGTGGAAAAGTTTACCGAATTTTTTTTTTCCGATGTAACATCTGAAAAAAAATTAAATCCACCGTTGGTACTGAATATATCAAGCTAACAGTTCTAAATCATCCTAATATACTCCATAATTTCTATGTTAACAAAAAGTTATCAAACTTCTTGGAATTCCAACAGAGATTCTGGAACCCGCAAAAAAAGGTCCCTTTTTTCTGAATTACCCTGTATATTAACTCAATACCTAACCAGAATAAAACAACAGCAATAAGCGCCAAAACTCAATTAAAAATTATGAACTTTTTCCGTCGGTAAGAGTCCGTCGGCAAAACTATAATCATTTGATTTTCTTTACAGGGATATTTACAGAGATAAAAAAAATATTTTTTTTTGTTACTTACTAGTAAAATCTATTCAACTAATAAGAGTTTTTACCGAATTATCAAGAAAATTGGAGATATTTCTTCAATGCCTTATTTCGAGCTACTTCGAAAAAACCGATAGAAATTATTTGCGCAGGGCTCCTTTCCACTCACAAAAATAAACCTTTTCTCGGCACACTCTTCAAATGAAATCATACCTTAATGAAAAAACTCCTTTAATCACATTTGGGCCTCACTGAATGAACAGACTAAATAAATCAAGATAGGGCCAGGAAATAAATTCAATCAACGTTATTCATTCCAAGTTTTCTACAGTAGAACTACTAATCTCTCCCTCAGAAAAAAGTCAAAAATTATCCCACCGCTGTCACCATTAGTTTCATCTGCCCTGTGTAGTTCTACTATATTGATGTTCAGGGCAGTGTAATTTTCAATAGAAATATATTTCACCCTCGTAGTCCGAAAAAACATCAGTTCGGCCTGCGCGAGAAGGCAGGTCTTTTAGATCTCACTATGACTTCTCTGAGGTAAGAGAAAGAAAAGGCAACTTAAAAAATATATATATATCTATAACGAAAAGAAGGAAATAAAGCATAACAAAACAAATTATTGATTGAAGAAGAAAGTGTCAAAATATTTTAGTAAAAATACATATTAAAAAAAACCCAGATATGATCGAAATATCAATTCCAGGAGCTCAGTATAATGTGAAACAAATGTGTAATCATTTATCAGAATGGAGTGGAAAGAGACAAGTACCCTGTATCGATTATTCTCAGTTGCAAAACGCGTACTTAGGTAAAAATTAAAATTGAAAAGAAATCCTCCCCAGAGATTATAAGTGGTTAGTTACATTAACATACAGCGTCAAATCGCTTACTCTGTGTGCTGAGCTGCTATTCCCTAACCGGTGGCAGATAATCCAGAAAATTCATCAGATCCCTGAATTCATGAATTGTTTTCAAATGCACGATCACCGTCACTATTTTTCGTTCCGTAGCGGGTTCTACGCTAGAAACACGCGTGTACTAATCAACACCGGAACGATACTTAACCCTTAATCCAGGGCGTCACGACGCAACCTCGCCTTAACTCTCGACGCGTTATCGCCGTCTCCGTATTGCCCACTTAACCGTCCAATCTCGCGAACCCTGACCGACTCTCCTGCCCGCCTTCAAAAATAATATTAACTCCCTTTGTTTTTTAAAACGTTCAATTAGGCCCACATTTTAATCCCAATTTTTCTCTCACAGCCCCGCCTTCAATGCAATGGCGTTTGTAGTTTTTGATTTTATTATCCCTTCAACAGCGATCTGTATAAGTCCCACGCAAAAATTGATTATCTTGAAGTTTCGTTCCCAGCGTTTTTCAGTCGGACGAGAAAAATTATGTTGATATTTTGTGAACGATATTATATTTTTCTTCAGTTTGGGAAATAACATCAACCCTTATCCTTGTCCTCATATAGTTGTTTGATGAACATGTGACAATCGTAACCGCTCATATTATGAATGAATTTCGGTATCTTGAAATGCAAATTACATATAGAGTGCGCTGCAGGACATCTTTTTTCCCCGCTGACGTGACAATGGTCTCGTACCTTCACATCCCCTTCAGTAAAAGATTTTCCGCATATACCACATTCAGTAGCATCATGGAATTCATGTTCCTCAACAGGGGTTTGTTTGGTCATAGGTTTCACATACCTCAAATGATTGTCGAACACATTTCCCAAATCGTTTTCCAGTCTCAACCTGAAAACCTTTGCAGCATCTCCACCTCTATATGAAACTAATTTTGAGAATTTATCATCGAAGGAGCATTTTATGAAATAAGCAAACGAGTATGGTTCATGTTGAAAGGTTCTATTTGTGTAGGGGAGTTTGGGATCTGGTTCACTAGTGTGATTCAAAATCTGCATACATAACAAGTGACACTTCCATTTGCCTTCCGAAATTTCCAAATATCAATGTATTACCTGCTTTCATTTTTCCATATTTGTTAACTTTGAAATCAGTTTTTGGCATTGTAGTGCATACGTGATTACAATCATGTATCTGATGACGCAGTAGTACTCGCTCATCAGAAAAGTACAATAAACATTATTCGCAAAAATATTTTTTGTGTTCATGAGCAGAAATCTGACTTGATGCTAATCGCGATAAATCTTTTATCCAGCAATAATGACTGTTTCCTGTAACATCTGTGATAAGCAACAAATTAACATGTCTCCGGAGTTTTCTCTGAGAGTATCGCAATAGTATGATGACCTCATGTTTAATTCTTCCATTTTCTATTTTGGATTCCAAACCATACACGTTGACTGAAATGTCATTCAAATACTCAAACATTTTGATATCTCGTAATTTGATTGGGAAATTCACACCTGTCACATCCAAAACAGTCTCATATGGTGGGTATGATGAAACCTCCAATACATTACGCTCAGCTGGAAATAAGGCTGATGTAATAGCCCACGCAAAGCAGTGCTGGTCTTCGTTCTTTACATTTACAACTCCCTTCTTCGTTTCGATGTATTCCGATAGTTTGATGTATGAAGAACCGCCAAAGGGGCTGTATTTGCTTCATGTTCACCACCAGGAATAGAATTTTCTCACAACTTCATCCTAGAGCAGAAAAAAAAATAGATTCTTCAAAACATTTGAAATATTGTTTTCACCAACCTGAATCACGCTGCTCAAAGTCAGTAGTTTGGGCAAATGATGATTTGGAGAGTTGAACCACTTGATGTCCGTCACTTCCTGAGTTTGGATGATGTAGCTGCCAAACACCCCCATGTTGACCCATGTGCACCTTGATGACTTTCTACAGAAAAGCAACTACTTTGCTCTTGATATCTTTGAAGAAGGGGCCGTACTCAGTATAAATATTGGTACTACGCACTCTGTAGCTGGCGATACGGCACTTGAACGCATTCTCGATCATATGAACACCTTCACCCATTTTGACACATACATTCGTTCTATGTTTGAGAGTTCTGTTGTGATTGTTGACTTGACATTGTTGGATTGTCACATCACAACATTCACATGTGTAAAGTGATGCAGGCTGCTGTGGCGAGTCATTGTTAACATCGTCCAATTTGACCCGTTTTGCTGAAGGACCTACCTGGCAACTGTCATGTTGATGTCGTAGAAGATTATCAGTACGAGTGAAAGATTTACCACAATTGCACGAAAACATCTTTGAAGTATACTTGCGATAGTTCACTCGAGGAGAAACTGACACACTCTACCCAAATCCTATATACATTATACCCATACAGGAGTGGGGGAATTTATGAAGGTTACGTTTCATCTTACGACAACTGTCGAATGCGAAGCGTTTCGTGCAAGATGCATTACCATTCCGGACACAGGAGGGAATGGATATCACCGCCACATCGTCATTTCAGCCAACCAATATGCAATGTTATTTTACCCAAGGTCATCTTGCAATTAGAATATTTTTCAATGTTACATACAATCCAAACATCCCAAGGTTATACACTGTCATCTTCAACCCTGACCACAACCACCGCAATGCTATTTCACCCAAGGTCATCTTGCAAAAGAATATCTTTTCAATGTTACAAGTGTGACATACAACCGAACATCCCAAGGTATCATCTACAATCCTGACCACGACCACCAACACCCCAAGGTCAAAACTCCAAGGCCAAACTTCCCAACACACCTCGAGGGTCGAACTTCATGGACAAAGTCAAAGTCACAACCCTGGAACACGACCACCAACACCCCAAGGTCAAAATTTCAAGGTCAAACTTTACCAAAACACCTCAAGGTCGAACTTCATGGTCAAGGTCAAGGTCGTGTGACGTCATAGTGGTGGGGGGAGAGCCAGAACCGGCTCAAACCTCTTACTCAAGTCTGGAGAAAATGGATTTGAAAGATGGTAAAAAAGTTGGTTTGGAAGAAGGTGCAGAAGGTAGAGAGAGGGATGATCAGGAACAAGGAGAGAGTAGTAATGTGAGAGGGAGTGAAACACAAAGTGAAAAGACAGGTTTAATAAAATTATGGATTTTATGAAAAAAGAAATGAAAGGAAACCCAGAGAATATGGAAAGTATGATAGAGGATTTGAAAGAAAACACAGAAAGAACAAATGAAAATATGGCGAATAGGAAAAATGAAATGAAAAAAAGTATGAAAGAGGATTTAAAAGAAAACACAGGAAGGATGAATGGAAATTCAGTAAGAATAGAAGAGAAAATGGAAAGTATGAAAAATGGAATGATAGAAAGCATGAACGATGAAATTAAAGAAAACACAGCAAGAATGGAAGAGGAAATAGAAAAAATAAATGAGGAATGAGAGAAAGTATGAGAAAATGGAAAAAAGAAATAAAAAGAAGAAAATAAAAAGGAATTTTAGAAATGCACAAACAATTAGAGACAAGAATAGAGCAAAATAATGGAGAATTGTATGTATCTATCACTCAAGAAATAACTATTCTTAACAATCAAGTAGAACAAAATATCAAACAAGTAAAAGATATGAGAGTAGATGTTGACAGTATAATGAAAAATTTAAGAATGACATAAACGTGCTTAACAAAAAGGTTAACATACAACAAATCTAAAATGTATTACATAGAAAATGAAATATCAAAATTTAAGAATATAGAAGAGAAAATACAAGCATTAGAGTCAAGGAGACAAGATATCAATATAGAAAACAGGATGATTCATACTTGTCAAGGGGTACAAATAAATAATAAATTTGACGGTTATATAAAAAAATTACACTTTCATTAAAATTATTGAAAACAAAACAAGAAATATAAATTCAATAGAAAAATTAAAAGAGATTATTAGGCAATATTTGCTCAATCAACCCTGTTTTATTTAACAGTCAGGAAAAAAATATAAATAGTTTCCAAGTTTTTGGAAATTTATTTCTGACACAATATTGGGGGGAAAATTCAAGAAAAACTGCAATTTGGTGAATTCGCTGAGAAAAGAAGCATAAACTATAACAATTATGCCATACAACTGTTTGCAATGTCGCAATACCTCAACCCTATTATGAGAGAAGAGGAGATAGTAGATAATATTAGTAGACACTTTAAAAAAGAAATATTTGAATAATAAATATGCACGAAATAAAAACAATGGATAGATTGAGTGAATATCTATTAAGATTAGAGAGAACCTTTCCATATAGAAGTTGGGAAAATAATAACCAACATAGGAATATACAAAGTAATTACAGATACCAAAATTACAATGATCTAAGTAATAGGTACATAAATAACCAAAATAATATGGGAAAATATAATGCATGAAAATAATTATAGAAACAATAGGTATAACAATATAACAATTAAATCCAGATGGAATATAAATTATAATAGGCAGAATAAAATACTGACAATCAAAATAACCAAAGGATTTATAGGAACCAAAATATGAGTAATAAAATAAACAATAGAAATAATTATCAGAATAATAACCAACAAAATCCTCACCAATACCAAGGGCAAAGAATAATTCATAATAGACAAGCGCAACAAAATTCTTTTATAAACAATCAGGAAGCTAATGACCAAACGAAACATATATATTTTCATAGAAGAAGCCACAGCGCAGAAAATTCAACTGAAGGGAAGGACAAATAGTAGACCTGTGGAAGACAATCAGGTCAATATACCATCAACGAGTACAACAGAACAAAATTTTATTAATAAACCATATGTGAAGCTGGACAATACAAATCATGAACACCCAATAGAATTTATAATGGTAAATGAAAATGTAGGAAATGAACAATTTATAGGGCTCACAATATTAACATGTAGTATAGGAGAACAAAAAAGTAAAAATTTTAATAGATACTGGTTCAGAGGCATCTTTGATTAAAGAAGGTAGTTAGAAAAATTTCTGAAACCATTAATTAAATACAGTGGTAAAAATGCCTGAAACAAACTTATAGGAATTAATGGAAAAAAATAAGCATAAACAAATCAATATATAAATTTAAATTTGGAGCCAGATAATAAAAATATTGAATTACAATTGCTGGTAGTTGAAGACATGGAGTTGGATGTAATTATTGGTACAGATCAGTTAGAAAAAATTGAGGCTAAAATAGACTATGAAAGAAAAGGTATGGAAAGGATAATAAATGGTTTGAATTAAAAAAAATGAAGTAAGATAAGATAAGATAAGATAAGATAAGATAATTTTTAATTTCAAAGAATTGTAAATTACAGTTACATGTACATTAACAATTGAATGAATGTGACGTCAAACGGGTTAAAAGAGTAGAAACAACTACAATATAATATAATACAATAACATCCATAATGACAAATTACAAGTGAAAGTAAAAAAGGCATATTTATATAAAACTATCGATACTACGTAAATTCTCGAACAGTGTAAGGTTCTATCTTTAAAATGTTATTAAAAACAAGTTTTATTGAAAATTTTTAAAACAGGATTTTTGCTGTAACTCTTTTGGCAATGAGTTGAAGAATTTAATACATGAGTATGTAGGAGCTCTTTCTGTCTGTGCCAATCGATGTGCTGGAAAGTTTGAATTTAGACTCTTTGTGTTGATCTCATGTTTTATTTCGAATTGGTCGAATTTTTCTCTATTTTTAAACAGAAACACCAAGCACTCATACACATATACCCCAGGTAGTGTTAATACATTGAATTTTCTGAAATTTCCTCTACAAGATTCATTGTGTTTAAGGCAAGTAATATTCTAATGGCTCTTTTCTGAATAATAAAAACTTTTTCAGCATCACTGCTTCCGCCCCAGAAAGCAATCCCAAAACGCATCACTGAGTATATGCTTGCGTAGTGAATAGCTCTTAAGCTACCATTATCTAAATATTTGGCAGTGATTCTGAATGAGTAGCAGGCTGAGTTGAGTTTTTCACACGTTTCTAAAATATGTGTTCCCCAATCTAAGTTTTGATCGATGTGGACCCCTGAGAATTTAGTGTTCTCTGCTAAAGTTACCTTTTTGGACTGTAGAGTCATATCTTCAGCAATACTAGAATTTTTTATTCTTGTTCTAAAGCAAATGTGATTTGTTTTTTCCGTGTTCAAAATCAATTGATTTTTTGTGAACCATTCCTGTGCCTTGCTCAGTGTGTTGTTCGCAATATCTAGTAGTTCGTTAATGGAAGAACCCAGTATTAATATGTTTGTATCATCTGCGTAGTTAATAAGATGTGTTTTTTTATCAATAATTTCAGATGCGAGATCATTAACATGAAACACAAAAAGTAAGGGCCCTATCACACTCTCCTGCGGAATGCCCACTGAAAGAGTTCCCATTTCAGAGAGGTGTTGTTCTTCATTTTTTTCTATTACTGTAATTTGTTTTCTATTCGTCAAGTAAGAGTGTATCCAAGCAAGTGCTGGTCCTCTTATCCCATATCTCTCTAATTTTTCCAACAATATTGTATGGTTTAGGCTGTCAAACGCTTTGGATGAGTCCAAGAATATGCTCAATGATAAATCCTTGTCCTCATATCCTGTAATTATTTTTTCAATGAAACTGTATACCGCAGTTTCTATTGATTTTCCTTTCAAATAACCATGTTGGGAGTGACTAAGCAAATTTTCTGAATAGAAAAAAGAAAGAAGTCTTGTGCACATTGCTATTTCAAAAACCTTTGAGAAAGATGGTAAAATGCTAATGGGACGGTGGTTTTCTATCAGGGATGGGTCCCCTTTCTTAAAAAGTGGTTTGACCATTGCAAGTTTGAGATCTTCAGGAAATATGCCCTATTGAAATGAGTTATTGATTATGTGAAAAAGTGGAATGGCTAGCTCGTAAGCACAACGTTTTATGACTCTATCTGATATTTCGTCAAATCCTGCACTCGTCTTGTTTTTAAGTTTGGTAATTATATTTATAGTTTCATCAAGGGTCAAGGGAATTAGGAAGAAATATTTTTCATTGTATGGAATTTTGCAAAAAAATTCTAAAGTAGGCAAGTCTTTCAAGAGATTTGGAGCTGCTTTAATATAAAGTTATTGAAATTATTACTCACGGCGTTTGGGTCTCCCGGTATTTTTAGTTCCTTTTTTCTGTTGGGATTTCCTTTTATTTCGCTGACTATTTGCCATACACATTTTGTTTCATTGTCGCTTTCATCAATGCGTTTCTTATAGTGTTCTTTACGCACATCTACTAGAAGACGGTTATACCTTTTTTTCACCTCTCTGTATACTTCATTATACCCTTCCGCTGTTCTAGTCATGACCAGCAGAATGTCAAGAGTGTTTTTGCAGTCTATGAGTTCGGAAGTTGGAGGATACTTTGTTTTGCCTTTTGGAGTACTGGACTTGAAAGGGAAACATTGATTGAAAATGGGTATTAGGATGGATATAAGACATTTCCATTGTTCATTGACACAGTAATTTGGGATTGCAAGAATGCTATCCCAGTCTTGTTCTGTTAAAATTTGTTTGAAGTTCTCTTCATTTTCTTCGCAAAAGTTTCTTTTTCTATTTTTCTTGGAATTATTCTTATTCAGCTCAATATTGAAAGAAACTTTTTGACCTGTGTGATCAGATATATGTGTGTTTAGAATTTCTGCTGAATAGGATATACTATTGCTAAATATGTTATCTATACAGCTTCGAGAGCTCCCACAAACTCGAGTATAGTCTGAGATAGTGGGAAATATTTGAAATGAGCTTGAAAGAGACAAAAGCTTTACTGAACTTTTGTCAGCTGATTTGCTATCTATGTTAAAATCACCTGCTATAAAAAACAAATACTTTTCGTTAAAATTATCAACCAAAACCTTCTCTAATTTGTCCAAAAATTCTTTTACTGGCGAACTTGGTGTTCGATATATGAAGTAAATAAAGATAAAAATATTTTGTGTATGAGAAGAATGAATGAATGAGAGAAATGGAAGTGATAATGATGATAAAAATGAAGGTCATATTAATGAATTATTAAATAAATATGAGAAGTTAATTATGTATGAATCAAGAATAGTGAAAGAGTATGTACACAAAAAATAAAAGAAACAAGAAGTTCAGATCTAAAAATCATCCAATTTCATATAAATATAGGAAATAAGTAAAAGAAGAGCCAGGAAAAATGTTAAATCAAGGAATAATTGAAAGAAGTACCAGTAATTATATGAATCCAGTAGTTGTAGTTGTAAAGAAGAATGGTGAACTCCGATTATGTTCAGATGCCAGAGAACTGAATACAATTACAATACCACAATATGTATTTCCATTAAATATAAACACTATTTTTGGTAAAATCACAAATGATATGATTTTTTCCAAAATTGATTTGAAACATAGTTTTTGGTCGATACCATTGCATCAAAATTCTAGAAACTATACAGGATTTTGCATAGAAGGGGTAGTTTATAGGTTTTGTGTTGTTTCATATGGTTCACAATCTGCCTGTCCAGCATTAGAAAGAGTATTACACAGAATATTTGATGAGTATGAAGATTTTGCAATACATTATATTGATGACATTTTAATCTATTCTGAAGACGAACAATACATAAAGAACATTTGAGAAAAATATTTCACATACTTGATGACGCAGGTCTTGAAATAAATACAAATGAATGTGAATTTTTCCATAAGAAAATCAGTTATTTGGGGTATAGAATAAATGAAAAAGGTATAGAAATGGATCCTGAAAGAATTGGGACAATATTAGGCCATACAATTTGGAAACTCTAAGAAGATTTTTGGGAATAGTAAATTATTTTAAAAAACTAATTCCAGACCTAAGTAACAGAGAGTTACCTTTATTAGAACTTGAAAAAAGAATGTTGAATGGAAATGGGGTAATGAACAAAAAAAGGCATTTTTGGGATTGAAGGACAAATTTGAAATTAGACATATACCAGGGAAAAAACATATAATAACTGATACATTAACAAGAATGGAGATGGAAAAATCCCACATTCCTAGACAAATTGAAATAGGGGTCAATGTATTCAAAAATAATATAGGGCCATTTTAGGACAGCAAAATAATAGAAGATCAAAACAAATTATCAAATTAAGAAAAAAGAGGCACGGTACAAATAAATGGTATAGTGATTAGAATTATTAATGGTGAAGAATGATATGTAATACCAAAAGAGTTGTCAGAAGAAGTCATCAAATATATTCAAGAAAAATAGGAAAACTTGGATGATATTCAGGGAAAATTACATAAGTTTACAAGATTTGGAATTGACTTGAAATTGATGAAAATGAACCCAAAAGTATCATCACAAGCAAACCATTACAAATTATTTCGATAGATTTTGTTAGCAATTTGATACAGAGTCAACAATAATAAACATATTTTAGTAATTGTGGACCATTTTTCAAAATTCATTAAGTTATATCCTACTGAAAAAACTAATTTTAAAACTGTTAAAAATTTATCAACAAAAATCATAGTAGAAATAGGAAAACCAGAACAAATTATTCTTGACAATGCAACATATTTTACCAATGATCAAATGGAAAAGTTTACTCAGGATATTGGTGCACAATTAAACCTTCACTAGTATCAGACATCCTTCATCAAACCCTACAGAAAAAAACATAAGAGAGGTGATAAAATATTTAAGATTAACATCACAAGAAAATCCCAAACTATGGGATGAAAAGTTAGATATAATAGGAAAATATTTTGATGATGTTCCGAGCACAGTTACTGAAGAGTGTCCAATGTATGTTATGACTGGGAGAATGCCTGATAGGGAATGGAATGAGAGTTTTGGAAAAGGTAATGGAAATGGTCAATATGAGAATTCAAAGAAATGCTATGAAATATATCAAAAAAGAAAATAAAAGGGGTTCAAAACGAACAACATTCACGAAGGGAGATTTGGTCTTAGTAAAAGCTTCAAGGGTGCCAATAGTAGACGAAGCATATGTGCGAAACTACAAATGCCATTTGAGGGACCTTGGGAAATAGAAAATGAAAATACTAGAAATATTTATAGATTAGTAGATCCTCGTAGTGAAATGTTGAAAGGAGTTTTCAATCATGTATCGACCATATATTTGTGAATAATAAATCTGAAGACTTTAGCAACGTGATGCCAATTATTCTCCGCACCAATATCACAGATCACTATTCGACCCTTGTGCAAATAGTCTTTCCAAATCAAAAAGAAATATTTGAGGAAAAAAATAAATATTTTTCCCAAATAAATAATAAACAACTTTTGAGAAAAATTAGTAAAATATCTTGGAGAGAGGTTTACTCGATGCCAAACATTGAATCAGCAACAAGTAAATTTATAGAAATAGTACAATCTTCCATAATGGAGTGTACGAAAAAAATTCGAATCAAAAGTAACGAGAGAAAACGGAAAAAATGGATAACCAAATCTCTAATAAAATCTGTTAACAAAAAAAATTATATGTACAATCAGACTTTAAAGGATCCTTATAATGAGGAATTGAAACAAGAATATAAAACCTACAAAAATACTTTAGACAAACTACTGAAGAATAAAAAAAAATATTATTACAAGTCACGCATTAATGAAAATGCAAACGATGCGAGAAAATTATGGAGTAACATCAATGAAATTTTCGGTTCGTACAAAAATAATGAAATACACCGGATTAAAGACGCTAAAAATAATATTATTACTAATGACGAACAAAAAGCAACTATTTTCAATAACACCTTCATAGAAATGGGAACAAACTTAGCAAAAAATATTGTCAAGAACGGTTCGAACGTACTGAAAGAGAAAACCACAAATAATTCAATTTTCATTTCTCCTACATCAGAAATCGAAGTTCTTGAAGTTATAAATCAACTAAAAAATGGCAAATCTCCGGGTGTCGATAACATAAAGGCAGAAACTCTCAAGGAAATTGCACCTCACATAGTCAGTCCACTCACTCACATAATCAACAGATGTATAGAATCCGGGAAATTCCCCGATGAATTCAAAATTTCAGTAGTGAGACCCATTCACAAAAAGGGAGATATCACAGACGCAAAGAACTATAGGCCTATTTCTCTCATCACAAAAAAACAGAATCCGGGAAATTCCCCGATGAATTTAAAATGGCTCTGTAGCTATTTACATAAGTATAGGCTACTATCTGATATGCAGTTTGGGTTTAAGGAAGGTAAATCAACCGAAGACGCTATAATTGAGCTTACAAATTATGTTTACGGAGCCTTGGATGAGGGTAAACCTTGCCTTGGTGTTTTGTAGATCTTTCGAAGGCGTTTGATACCGTGAATCACACCATACTACTATCGATACTTGAAAATAATGGGGTACGGGATAATTGTCTGAAACTTTTCAAAAGCTACCTTGATGAGCGCCAACAATGTGTCAAAATCAATGAAACCTACAGTGAGTTCAGGAAAATCGAGTGTGGTGTGCCTCAAGGTACAGTGCTGGGACCTATAATTTTCTCGATTTATGTGAACGGATTATTTTCAATACAGTCTGAAGGAAAAATAGTTAGCTTTGCTGATGATACGGTAATTCTATACAAGGGAAAAGACTGGGTCAGTCTGAAAAACGATGTAGAAGTAGATATTTCTTTAATAAAAACATTTTTTGACAACAGATTACTAACTATCAATATTGATAAAACATTTTTTCTGCCATTTACTACTTATGAAACCACTCGGCCAGACTTTCAACAGCTCACTTTGCCAGGTAACCTACAGATTTCTTCTATAAATACTATCAAATACCTCGGAATTATGATAGATACACATATGCGATGGGATCATCATGTGAAGTTTGTCCTCAAAAAACTTCGGTTTGTTCTCCATAAATATAGACAATTAAATGATATTCTTGACCTGAAACAAAAAAAAACAATATACTACAGTTTAGTGGAAAGTCACCTAAGCTACGGTCTTCTTGGATGGGGGGGTATATATGAAACTTACCTACGCCCACTCAGGGTTATTCAAAAGCGCTTCCTGAAACTGATGTTATCCAAAAGCTCAAGATTTTCAAGTGAACGTTTATATGAAGAATCTGATGTACTAGATGTCAGGAAGCTACACTTTAAAAAGAGCAATATCAGACAATATATGAATAGGGATAAACTGGTTAAACTTACCCACACTTATAATACAAGGCGTAACCTTCAATTCCAATGTCCTCGGACACACAGATCCATTGGACAAAGAAGTTATCATTATTTGGGTACGAAATTGTACAATAGCCTACCACTAGACATTCTAGAAAGCCGATCTATTTATTCATTCAAGAAAAAATTGAAAGACCTCTTAAAAAATACTTCAACACAATTGATACACGTCTGAAGAATTTACAAGTTTTATTGATAAAGGAGCATTACGCGAATCCATGTTTAGACGACATACCTATATGTATGTTCGTGAACAAGTGTGATTTCATCTATTCATCTATTTATATAAACCCGTGTGTATAGTACATTTTTATCTATAATTTATATTAATCTTTTATATAGGAAATTTTTATTACAGTAGCAAAATCCCATAACGTAGGATTCTAGATTTTATTCTGCATTGATAATGGAACCATTGTATGATTCCATGTCAGTATATATGTATGTTCGTGGAAAAATGTGAGTATGTCTTGCTATATGTATAGATACTACCTCTTAAGTGTTATTTATAATATTCAAATTCTTCCAAAATATTTATATTTATACTATAATGACAAAAACGCTTCCTTAGAATTAAGTAACTACTATCATCATATTAACTCATTTCTTTACACATATGTGAACCATCCCACAAACAAGTGTCAACTTCAGTGGGACATTCATGTGCTTATTTGCTACTTGTAGTCAATTACTGTAACCTGTAATTCATATGTAAACACCCGCAAATAAACACTATTCTATTCTATTCTATTCTTATATATATATATATATATATATATATATATATATATATATATATATATATATATATATATATATATATATATATATATAAATTTAGAAATAACGACTGAAAATTGGTATGAACAGTGGGGAATAACGGGGATCTTCAGTCAGCACAAGTGTTGAACTATGAAAAACTCTTTAATACGATGGACCGAGCTTTCGTTTCAATTTTGAAACATCTTCAGAGTCAGTAATCTGAGTGGATGATGAATGAACATTAACTTTAAAGAAAAAACAAAAATTTAAGGTTTTTTTGAAGCGGAAGATATTTTATACTGATATATATTATATATATATTAGTAAAATATGTAAAAATTTTCTTAATAAAAAACTCCAAGTCAGGTGGTTTCTGAAACAAAAGAAAATAATATTAGTAATTTGAAAGAATAATAAAATTGATATTCAAATTTTTCTCGCAAGTATTGAAATCTTGAATATAAATTTTAGGGAAATTGTTATGATGAGAAATATTAGTTCAATGTAGAAAGAATAATAAGTGATACAATGATACTTATATATCACATAAATACCTGCTATGTTTGTTTTACAATTTTTCTACACATTTTACTTCTCTGGAATCTCGTACCATTTTCTTGTCAACGCACATGTCTCAAAAGTTCAGCAATGGAGTTTCTCTATTATCATAAGTATGTTGCCAAACAATCATTCAATTTGCACAACCTATAAAAAATATAGAAATAAAAATTCATGAATAAACTTGGGATCGCAAGTAGACAAAATGGTATTCAAGTTGGAACATCCTGTATGGTAAAATCAAATCAGAAGGAAACTTAACAGCGACATGTCAAAAACATTTTGATGGACTTTTGTATATATTATATAAGCTATAGAAATGTAAATTGTGAATAAAATCCATATAATAGTGTAGAATGAGAAAAAGTGACCCAGAAAAAGAGCAAAAACCTTAAATTTGTGGAAATAAATTAAAAGTGAGGGTTGCCCAGAGAAGAAATAACAAGCTTTGAGGAGATGAGAAATTATGTTGAAATTGAAAGCCGTACACAACAACAATAAATTACAAAATACAATAAAAACTGAATCAAATCATCCATTATACAATATAACCAACGACCAGAGACAAATAGGAGTAGAAATTGTCAAGGAAAAACCACTCACTTTTTGAATTCAGCCTAAGTCATATCCGTGACGTTGCCATTAACAAAGGGGCCTTCCACAGAGAGCTGCATTTTCCCATATCCGAACAACACTTCCAGGGTTCACGAGAACACCCAAGAGAAAAAAAAATTACAGGTATTTTTAAACCAGAACTTAACAAAGTGAGACACTTATTTCGGGTATTTTGATTACTTTTATCCACTGTTTTGAACATTATCTTTTATTCGTGTTCATGGACTGAGTATAACCTTCAAACGTATATTCGCTCGTTACTTTATTGAATATGAGCAAAGGTTTGACGAATTTATTTCACTGTTTATTAAATCAAGATATATTTCGCAGGTTAGGTCGTTTTTGAAAATTCATTTGAATAAAAGAAGCATTCTTGACCATGTTCTGAATTCATTATTTATCTGTTTTGTTTGATCACTTAACCACAAATCTTTGCACAAAATAGTACACTTGGTAGAAACGACAAATCAACGGAGTCAACAAACAGAAGCCAGCCGCTCATTTGTGGTTTCGGTCAGCGACCCTGCATTCCAGCGCAACAACCACGTCACCACGGAGGCAGCTATAGCTACCTGCGTGACATCCGAGTCCAGGAATATAAATGTGAAAGAGAGGAATATCGAAGGGACTGTTAAAAACAAAATGGAAGGAATTTAATGGACATAGCCCTCAGAGGAATATGTTAACCGTTGACACGTGTTTCGGGCTCTCGGCCCTCATCAGTACGGTGGAGAAGTACAAGGATAAACAACACTTGGTAGAAACGACAAATCAACGGAGTCAACAAACAGAAGCCAGCCGCTATGTCCATTAAATTCCTTCATTTTAATCCTCGATATTCTCTTTTTATATCTGATGATAATATCCCTCTGTCGATATTCCCAATACTTTCTCTATATCATTCATATTACTACTTCCACGTACTATAGTTAACTTTTCTGAGTTTTCATTTAATTCTTCAATTTTGTAACATCCTGATATCTTATATATATATATATATATATACTTTCTGTTTTGTTTTTTATAATTGTTCAAAGTTAAAAAATAATGAAATATTCAAAAAATAATATTAAAAAAAATGATATGTTATCACCGTTTTCGCATTTTACGATAGAAATAAAGAACTTTTATTAACTTTCATCAGGTGATCTTCACAAGTATTATATATATATATATATATATATATATATATATATATATATATATATATATATATATATATATAAGAAAGGTGCCTTTCTTATAGCAAAACATTATTTAAACTTTTATGTCGCCATTTGTGAAAAAGGATGTTGGAAAAAACTTGTGTAAAAAATGTGTTCATATGACAGCATAATTTTTTCAAATATTGAAATTTTTAAATAAAAAAATTATTTATGGTATACTTTTCAGCGGCGGAGCCCAATTTTCGGCGTTAATTTAAAATTATAAATAATAGAGACAGAGTTTTGAGAGTTGGGACTTTTTTATCAGAAATTACCTCCTCTTTAAGAATCTTTCCTAATTATCAATGGTTTTTGGATTATTAGCGAAACACTAAATGCCTTATTCTTCTCTTAATTTGTTAATAACAATTGCAATTTTTTATGTGCTGTGAAATCATCGAAATACATTTTTCTACACGTTATTACGAATCCAATGAGCTATCTCTCATATTTGTAGGAGCTTTATCATTAATTAACACCATTTGGAACTTGTTGATCAGACTATACCATGCAGGGATTAGTTCAAACTTTATGAAATTTTAACTCTTCAAGGTATATTCACTATTGAAACTGTGTGTCTTCATTATATTGATAAAGTGAAATTTCATAACAATTGTAATGATTTTTATGTAAAACCCTATGGATGTAATATCAACGACAAATTCGTCGTCCTACTTGGGATTGGAGATAAGTATATAACACACTCCCTTGACAAATAAAAAAAGAACTGAGAAAATTCATGTTTTCAAAAGAAATCTCAGAATGTATAGGTATATTAGATATAAACTTTTGTTACACAGATGGATTGTTAATATCCTATAATTTTTATGTCTGGATGTGACTAAGGTTGATTTGTTATGTTTTCTTTTATCATATATTGATAAATTTTTCAGTGATTATGACTAATACATTTTGTAAGTCTTCTGGAAATCAAAGATTATAATTATCATCATCATTTCGTTACTAACATGGGTCTAATCTTTCAAATAAAATTTGACCCATTTTCACTCATGCTCAATTTGAATTTTCAGTCTGGCTTTGATATTGAAATATTACGTAAAGGTCAATTTGTTTCTGTATTCCGAAAAATGTATTCTCTGTACAAACGTTTCCATTTAAAAGCCACGAGTCACCGAAATTATCAATTCAAAAATAGTCTACGGAAAGCTTTTTATATCCCGATAGAGAAAATATTGGTTGCTTTGACAAATGTTGTTTGTTTTCGGTTTGAGTGCGTGAAATCGTTCATTAGATTCCTACACTTAAAGATCTCAGTGTTATTTATAGTTATTAAAATAATATTTATATTTCGATGAATTCATAATGTGCCCACTTCAACTAGTGGTGGTATTTATAAGTAAGTTTCCATCTCTCGAGACGCGTGACGAAGAATATTGATGAGAGTATTTGGTATTCCATATCGGAAAATGGAATATAAAAAGTAGACGAAAATGTATGAAAAAGGGCTAAAAATAGCGATCAATGCGAATCCACACATTTTTCTTGGAATATGCCACGATGTTTAGTAACAAACTAAAAATCATCAAATTCAATCCTGTGCAAGAAAAAACCTCACGGATTACATGAAATCCTGTTTTTTTACACTCAGATATGTTGATACATATTTTCTCGGTAGGGGATATACACTATAGATCTACAGGTTGGTTCGCTAAAGCAGGCGCAAATATGGTAAAGGTATACAGCCAAGTATATCTTCCCGTATATATATATATATATATATATATATAAATATATATATATATATATAATATATATATATATATAATATATATATATATATATACAGTGCTTCTCAAAAGCCCCTCTCCCCCTCTTATTTTTGGAACGATTATACATGAACAAGTGAAATTTGGAAACTGAATATAAAAGGTTGTAAACTTCCTACTAGTGATGATAGATGACGAAATCGTCAAAGATGACGTCACAGGGCCATTGTGACCAATAATTTTAAATGGAACCCTATGGCAAGTGACACCTCTTTTAAAAGGTATCGAAAAAACCTATTCAATTATACTAATTACACGCTTTATATTAGCTTCACTTGTATGTTTGTTTTGTAACCGACTCCTTTGGGCGCGATTTTGACCCACTTCCAGACGTCCGAATGATTTGAAATTTGGCAGGTGTACATAATTCCGGTGACAATGCATTGTGAAATTTTTGTGTGGAGAAAAAACAAAATGGCGGCTCCAATATGGCGTACGAGTTTTGTGATTATGTTCCGATTCGCTTCAAAATTGGTATCCGAAAGTTTTTGTGGTCGGAAATTATGATTCTTTCGTCAAAATTGAAAAATTCAAGATGGCGGCCTCAAAATGGTGGACGAATTTTGTGATTATGGTCTGATTCTATTCAAAATTGGTATGTGGAGGTTATGGGTCAATATTATGATTCTTTTGTGAAAATTTGAAAATTCAAGATGGCGGCTTCAAAATGGTGGCCAAGTTTTGTGATTATGGTCCGAATCGTTTCAAACTTGATATCTGAGGGTTTTCGTGGTCGGAGATTATGATTCTTCTGTTGAAATTGAAAAATTCGAAATGGCGGCTTTGAAATGGCGGCCGAGTTTTGTGATTATGGTCTGATTCTATTCATAATTGGTGGTTTGTGGGGGTTTTTGGGGTCGAATATTATGATTTTTTTGTAAAAATTGGAAAATTCAAGATGGCGGCTTTGAAATGGCGGCCGAGTTTTGTGATTATGGTCTGATTCTATTCAAAATTGGTATGTGGGGGTTTTTGGGGTCGAATATTATGATTTTTTGTAAAAATTGAAAAATTCAAGATGGCGGCTTTAAAATGGCGGCCGAGTTTTGTGATTATGGTCTGATTCTATTCAAAATTGGTATGTGGGGGTTTTTGGGGTCGAATATTATGATTTTTTGTAAAATTTAAAAATTCAAGATAGCGGCTTCAAAATGGCGGCCGAGTTTTGTGATTATGAGTCTGATTCTATTCAATATTGATATGTGGGGGTTTTTGGGGTCGAATATTATGATTCTTCTGTAAAAATTTAAAAATTCAAGATGGCGGCTTTAAAATGGCGGCCGAGTTTTGTGATTATGGTCTGATTCTATTCAAAATTGGTATGTGGGGGTTTTTGAAGTCGAATATTATGATTCTTCTGTGAAAATTGGAAAAGTCAAGATGGCGGCTCCAAAATGGCGTCAGAGTTTTGTGATTATGGTTTGATTCCATTCAAAATTGGTATGTGGAGGTTTTCGGGGTCGAATATTATGATTCTTTTGTGAAAATTGAAAAATTCAAAATGGCGGCTTAAAATGGCGGCCGAATTCTGTGATTATGGTCTGATTCTATTCAAAATTGGTATGTGGGGGTTTTTGGGGTCGAATATTATGATTCTTTTGTGAAAATTGAAAAATTCAAAATGGCGGCTTCAAAATAGCGGCCGAATTTTGTGATTATGGTCTGATTCCATTCAAAATAGGTTAGTATGGGTTTTTGGGGTCGAATATTATGATTCTTTTGTGAAAATTGGAAAATTCAAGATGGCGGCTTCAAAATGGCGGCCGAGTTTTGTGATTATGGTCCGATTCTATTCAAAATTGATATGTGGAGGTTTTTGGGATCGGAGATTATGATTATCTAATTTGATAAGATTATTCCATTTTTCAATTTGCAAAAAATTAATGAAAATAATAGTTTAAAAAAAAACTAAAAAACACGCTTTTATAAATAAACCACACTAAAAAGTAGAAAATAAATAATAGTTTAAAAAAACTAAAAAACACGCTTTAATAGAAAACCAGACTAAAAAATGAAAATAAGAAAAAAATTAATTTTATTTAAAAAAAAGCGTCGGTGCATGGTATCAATAATTATATAGTATATTACACACCGAGGCGATACCATGCACCCCACGCTTTTTTTTAAATAAAATAAATTTTTTTTCTTATTTTCTATTTTTTTAGTCTGGTTTTCTATTAAAGCGTGTTTTTTAGTTTTTTTAAACCATTATTTATTTTGTTTGTGTTTATGGCAGTTTTAATGGCTCATTAGTAAACATTAAAATGTAAATTCCATTAAGTATGATATTAATTACAGATTTAAGAATCAGTCTCTACTCAAAGAAATTACTCGAAGTGACCTCCATTTACTTCCTGACAGTGAAATATCCTATTTTTGAACTCTTCTCGTACTTTTGCAAATGTGTCTGCGGAAACAGCCTCACATTCTGCAATAATACGTTATTTTAAAACGTCAATATTGTCAGGTTCAGTGGCGTAAACCTTCGATTCAAGGTACTTCCACATAAAAAATCCAAAGGTGTGAGGTCCGGTGATCGAGCTGGCCATTCCGTTGAACCTCGTCGTCCAATCCATCAACCACGATACTCCTCATCTAAATACCGTCTTACTGCACCGTAATAGTGTGGAGGAGCACCATCCTGTTGGAATGTTATTTCCAAATTGCCGAATTCATCTGGATTATCTTCCAAAATTTCAAGGATTAACGGTTCTATTGCGTTTTGCAACAGCTCCAGATGAACCTCACCAGTTCAATTAGTATTTGAAAAGAGAGGCCCAACGATGTGGTTTCCCAGGATACCTGCCCAAACATCCACCTCCTGAGGTCATTGGGTATGTGTTTCACGAAACAGGTGAGGGTTTGCGTCACTTCAATACCTCACATTCTGTGTATTTACATTTCCATTTAGATAGAAAGGACTTTCGTCACTAAAACAAATTGTTTTGACATAGTCTGGCTGTTGGTTAATTTTCGTTTCCATATTTTCACAAAATTCTAGTCTTCGGTCTGAGTCGTCGTATAAGAGTTGATGAACCATTTTCAATTTGTGTGGATAAAATTTGTTTTTTTTCAACACCCTGTGTACTGTACTTCGACTGACTTCACAGGTAGATGCAACGTGAGTTGTTGAAGAAGTAGGATTAACTATTACTTCTGACAGTATATCAATTTTTTTCTCATCAGAAATTTGTGATCTGCCAGATCGTTTCGCATCATTAAAACTACCCGTTGTTTCAAACTTACGAAGAAGCTCCCTTAAATAAGTCCTCGAAACGGGGCGAAAACTCTCATTAGAAATGCGTTCTGCTGCATGAATATTTTGTCCAGTTTCACCAAGACTTAGGATCGCTGCTACTTCATCACCTGAAGCACGTACCATTTCGCTTCTTGAAGCACTTAAACGCCGAACGTTTAAGTGCTTCAGCACTTAAAAGTTCGGCTCACAATAGTTTTACAAATCATTAAAATGTACAGAAATATTAAAAGTACCAGAAGCTGCTGAAACAGTTAAACGTTCGATCAACAATACACAAATTATTAAATGTACAAAAACTTGGACAATTACAAAAACGTCAATTAGGAAGACTAACAAAAACGTCAGCTTATTTGACAATTATCCAGAGGCGGAGCTTGAATTTGGAATTTCATATTTACTGATTCAATTCATCCTAGCTTTGCGTTTTTTAAAAGCGAGTTGCCAAAAGTGCCATAAAGACGAACAAAATTAGTATCATTGAATAGGTTCTTTCGATACCTTTTAAAAAAGGTATCGCTTGCCGTAGGGTTCCATTTGAAATGATTGCTCACAATGGCCTTGTTACGTCATCTTTGACGATTTCGTCATCTATCATCACTAGTAGGGAAGTTTAAAACCTTTAATATTCAGTTTCCAAATTGCACTTGTTTATGTATAATCGTTCCAAAAATGAGAGGGGGGGAGCGGACTTTTGAGAAGCACTGTATATATATATATATATATATGGGAAAAAAAATTGTTATTGAAATTTCTGAAAAACTCTAATGGCGGTCCGTTCCTGCATGTCTGACAACTGAAAAATCCGTTGGGACGTGACCTCAACTGGGCGGTAATTTAAAAAAAAGTTGTCTGTGGTGCCGAAAAATGGGTCAAATTGATAAGATATCAAAAAAATTCATTGAGAAAATGTGTTTGGAGTCCAACGAAGATCCCATGTACCAAATTGAAAAAAAAACAAAAATACCATTTTATTCCTCTGTCCTTACTCAGAAACATTAAACATTCTCGTTTTATCTGCTTCAATAACCTAAATCACATGAGTTTGGGTCAAAACTAATAGAATATTTGTGGAATAGACATTTTGCGGCAGATTGATTATGGAAACACACTTTATTCTTGTCACTAGGTGTAGTCATGCCCTGTATATTGATGCACATGAGCTTATTCAATATTCTCAAACCGTAAATGAACTGTGAACCAACTAATATTTGTAATCGAAACACAATAAAACATTATTAATCCCAATTGATTTCAGTATTGTTTAGATGGATGTGGAAAAATAAAAAAAACTCGATAAACAAACAATGTACAAATTTTCAATATTCTACGTGACCACCTTCGCGCTCCATACATAGAATTGTTCTGAAAAACATTTTGCGGCGAACACTTCTCAACATAGTTCTGTTGATCAGTGCTGCACAATTCCTTATACAAATTTCTAAATGTTCTACATTTCGAAATGGGCGTTGTTTATAAACATTGCTTTTCAGGTAACCATTACTAAATTTAGCAAGGATAAATAATGTATTATTAAGTTTTGATTACAAATATTAGTTGGTTTACATTTTATTTACGGGTTGATATATTCGAATGGGCTCATGTGCATCAATATACATGGCATGAATACGCCCACCTACTGACAAGACTAAATCCTGTTTTCATAATTAATCTCCCGCAAAATGTCTATTTCACAAATATTCAATTAGTTTCGACCCAAACTTATGTGATTTAGGTTATTTAAGCTGTTTCCAGATTGAACAGGAATGTATGTTTCTAAGTAAGGGTAGAGGAATAAAATGATATTTTTGTTTTTATCTTCAATCTGGTTTAAAATCGGTATATGGCGTCCTCGTTGTATTCCAAACACTTTTAATAATTTTTTTCGATATCTTGTCAATTTGATCCATTTTTGGAACCACATATAACTTCTTTTAATATTCCCGCCAAATCTGAGGTCAAGGTTTTTTTGTCAGACTGCAAAAACGAACCGCCATTGGAGTTTTTCAGAAATTTCAATAACAATTTTTTTCCCATATGTACAACTTTATGACGGCACTGTATATATATATATATATATATATATATATATTATATATATATATATATATATATATATATATATATATATATATATATATATATATATATATATATATATATATATATATATATATATATATATATATATATTATGATGGGATTATAATAATATTTTTTTGATAATGATTGTTATTGCATTTTTTTTTATTTTTTTTTATTATTTAATAACTAATCATAATGAAATATTTGTTATGATAGATTTGTTTAATTGCTTTCTTTTTTTATTTGTTCATTTTTACAAGTAAATGCCTATCATAACAGTAATGCATATCCGGCTATGTTGTTCTTACCCTTTTTCACACTCTTTCACCTGAACTCCTCTACCTTATCCCAGCTCAGTCGGTACGCGTATGGAGTATGACGTTTCTCCATTCTCACGGTAGGATTCAGTAGTGCCAGCTTGTTGCTCTGCTTGAAGTCAAAAGTACTGTTTTGTGGGAAGATTTGTGGTTAGGTGATCAATAGATAAACCATGAATTCAGAAATTCGTCAAATAGTTATTCTTTTATTGAAATAAGTCCTTAAAATAACCTAACCTGCGATATCTGAGTTATTTCAATGAAACAGTGGAATAAAGTGGTGAAAAACTTGCTTATGTGTGATGTTTTTCTCCATGAATTTTGTTTTCTATATTATTTTTATAGATTGTGCAAATTGAATGTATTGTTGGCAACATACTTATGACAATAGAAAAACTTCAGTGTTTACTTTTTTAGACTTATGCGTTGACTAAAACTATGTACATAAGCAATTATCAGACATACTGTGGAGAAAAAGATAAAAAGTTCAAGTCTCAACCTCAAGGAATATCCTTTCTACAAAGTTTATTTCAAATTCATAGTTTTTTTTATATATATATTTGGATTGTGTGGGTTCTTGAACCATTACGTTTAATATTCTTCTGTGGATTTTCTTGGGTTTCTGGTTCGTGAGAATAAGAAAAATTCAGTGATTCATAATTGAATTTTCAATACGTTTCGTTTCGGGGCTCCAAAACTTCTTCAGTTACATTTGTTTTTTCTGAAAAGGGGGGTGATGATGATTATGGCATGGTGTAAATTATATTTTTTTGTTTCCTCTTTCTTACCCAGAACACAATTCATGGAAGTTCCACAGGTTGATATGTGATTGCTGCTTTTTTTGTGGTATTTCCTTTTTTTTAATTATTTTTGTGGGTTTTCAGGTTATTTGTTTTAAAATCTGTGGCCAATTGGGCGGTTATGGTTGATTGGGCACTCATTACTTCCTCTTTAATTTGACATTATTTGTTCTAGTATCAAACATGTTGATTTACCTTATTTTCAACTTTATACAAATAAGTGATGCTTATTGTCCTGTGAAACATGTAACTTGGCAGATCGCAGCGTAAAACTAACATTCATAGACAGCTAGATGTCTTCATAAGGTTCATGACAGTTGTCATTCTTGGATTTAGTGTGTGTTGCCCTCTCTGTTTCTTATTTGAACTTTGAACATAGGGGTGGTTGTCATTTAGGATTTTTTAAATTTATGAACATATAACACTGTTGTTTTGGGTTACATGTGGACAAAAGTCAACACGAAGAGATGGTTCTAGTTTTGAAATACTCTGGTATAATGTAATGTGTTTTGTTTGTGCTGCCATCTGTTGTTTTTTTTGTGGTTTCATTTCGGTGATTGTGCCATATTCAAAATAATGAAAAATAATTATTATTCTTGTGGTTATGAATTATGCAACAATTAAGACAATCAAGACAGAAAGATTGATAGTTGGCATTTTGATTTTCAATAATATTATGGTATGTTTTACTGAAGTTTTTTATGTCAGTTTTATCGTTTAGTGAATTTGGGTCTAGTTTTATGTGTATCATCTCAAAAAATTCTCTTTTTTTGATGTTTTTTTTTCAGTTGCTAGTATTTTTTTATCCTTGTAGTTGAATTCATGATTGCTTGATTTTTATGTTTATTCAACGCCGTTGCCGCATTTTTTGTGTATTTGTGTCCATTTATTCTGGATTCTAGATATTGGGAGGTTTGTCCAATATATATTTGGTTACAATTTTCTTCGTTGCACGGAATTTTATGAATCACATGGGTTTTTTTGTTTGTTGGATTGTCTGTTTTTAATTTGGAAAATGTTGTTTTGTTAAGTGTGTTATATCCTTTGTGTCCAACTTGTAGATTGTAAGGTTTTAAATTGATATTTTTTTTCGATATGCATTTTTGACGGTGTTTTGGGTTTTCCCCCCTGGTTATAAAATTTATGTATTCTGTTTTTGAAAATATTATTCATCATGTTTGTTGGATAGTTGTTGTTACCGAAAGCTTTTTTTGCTTTTTCTATTGCATCGTGTCGAAATTCGGGGTCGGATAAGAAATAGCTCGGTCTGCCAGGTCAATTATAACAGATTTTTTTGTGATGAAGGATGGTTAGATTTGTAGTTGAGATATCTGCCAGACCACGTGGTTTTTGTATACCAACTTGTTTCTATTGTATTGTTAGATAGGTGCAAAGTTAAGTCTAGGAAATTGATTTTATCATTTTCTTCTGATTCGATTGTAAATTTTAGTTTGGGATGAAAAGAGTTGAACATGTCTTGGACTAGTTTGATTTTCCACTTGGATAATGAGTATGCAATCATCAACATATCTACGATATAGGGGCAATGTGAAATTCAATTTAGGTATGATGTTGTTTTCAAGTTCCTCCAAGGACAGTTTTGGAGCCCCGATAAGTGTTGATATAGTTTCTCAGGTTTCTGTCCGCGTTCTGTATTCTTGGTCCTCAAAACGTCCGATTTCACGGCGTTTCGGCAAATTCATATTTGCCATCTTTAGATGATATCTAGAAATTCGATTGTTTCGAACTCGATTGATCTTTTCGTTTTGTGCACCTCAATTTATAATTACAATGAGAGACAAACAGAAGAAAAATACAAATTTTAACAATTTAACGCGACCCAAGTCGCGGCTACCAACTTAATACATATACGTTTACATGTTATAATGCATTTGTAGCAGGTCACTAAGGTAGGAGTAGAAGTGCATGACTATGTCTCAACAAATTAACAACACAGGAATTAAAGGAAGGTTCAACAAAGTCATTGTAAACGTACAGAGATAGTTGTAACAGATTTGATATTAAAAAAAATTACATGACGAACACAGTTTATCACATATCATCATTGCTAAATTAATGGGTTAAAAAGTCATTTTCCGATTGAAAACAGTTCTTCAGTAGAAAAGATTTCAGTACCCGTTTGAAATCGTGAAGGTTAATATTTCTTATTTCGAGAGGCAATTTATTGTATGACTTATATTCAATGAATTTTTCTGTCTACATCTTGGCGTCCTCAAGAGGTTTCCTGTCAGGTTTTGATGCGTGTCCGATTTTAAGAGCAAAATCTGATCTGTTTTGCTGTATTTCGAGCGGAGTGGCGTATGTGTGAGCGGTGGGAAGAGGCATGATCTGGAGATCAATAAATAGAGCATGGCAGTGGACTCTATAACCCCGCCCCTGATATTATTCGAATAACTCTTTTTTGTCAAACAAAAATTATCTCTAAATGGGTGGAATTTCCCCATAGACAGTGACTCATTCCAATATAGCTGAATCTGAGAGTAACTGCAACAACTAGGTTTCTCAATCTGCGAGTCAAGAACGTGACACTTGACAATTTATTGGACAGTTTATCCACATGACACACAATTAAGTTTGTCATCAATATCGAATATTTCACCTTCTGTTACCGCTGAGTTTGAAGATATAATGAGACTCTGATTTTTTGCCGAATTGAGCAAGAGGTTATTAGAGCAGATCAATTCATTGGCCAGTTATATTCCCGGTGAGTTCGGAAGAGTCAATCAATGCCTCTAAGTTGTTGTTTCGCTATATCAGGGTGGTGTCATCAGCAGAAAGGGTGCATTTTCCGGTGAAATATGATAATATAAATCATTGATATACAGAATGAATAGGGATGGACCCAAAACAGAACCTTGAGGATCACCATGAACGTTTCTCATTAGTACTGATTTGGTGCCTTCGACCAAAACACACTACGATCTCCCATGTACATATGACTCGAAAAATTCCAAAGAAAGTCCACGAATGCCATAACAGAAAAGTTTATCAAGTGAAATATTATGGGATACACAACCGAAAGCTTTCGAAATGTCACAAAGCGTTAACAAAGAATGCTCACTCTTCTCCAGTCACATTATAAATTACACTCAAGATTGCTCTAGTAGTTGATTTATTTTTCGAAAAACCAAATTGCTCAGTAAACAGCAAAGAATTTGTTTCCAGGTATGAAATTAACTTTTTTTTGACTAGAGCTTCTATAATTTTCGCAATAACGGGAATTATGGAAATGAGGCAAAGGTTTTACTCTATATATATGTATATATATATATATATATATATATTTATATATATATATATATATATATATATATATATATATATATATATATATATATATATATATATATATATTATATATATATATATATATATATATATTATATATTTATATATATATATATATATATATATATATATATATATATATATTGTAATATATTGATAATATAACAAATTATTTTTTTATAATTTAGCCCACGATTTGGGTGCCAATTGTAATATAATGATAATTTGCAAATATAAATTGTTTTTATAAAATGAAGATTGCTAATAATTTTCGCTATTCTTTGTAAGCCAAATTCTTATGATATAGATAATTATTTGTGCCCTGTATCTTGCAATGTAATAATAATTGTCACTGTTCTCTCGTCACGTTGCTGCCAATTTCTTTACCACAGCTAAGCTCAGTTGGTACGCCCCTTGTCTCAGATAGCCGGTTCAGGCAATTTAGCCACCAGCCTCTGCTTGATATGTCAAATTTCTATTTATTCAATGGTCATAAGTATGATTGTTGATCATTGTAGAAAACAAACGACAAAGTATCAAAAAGCAATTATTTCCTTTATTCAGGAAAACTTAATTTTACCTGGCCTACGAAAGATAACTTACTCTAATGTGAATCTACAAATATTCATGGATAATCATGAGAAAAGTTCATTGGTCAAATATACACAACCTCACTTTTACCTTGTAAGTGAAAATTTCTTTAATAGTTCGAAATCAATTGAAATAAAGTTCTTTCGATGAAATATGCGTTATAAGTGAAATTGTTCAGTTCGGAATGTGCACTATGGAAGGTTTATACCTGTCTGGAACTGTCGCTGTTCAATACACACCAGGATTTGGATTCCCTTTCACTCCAATGCTATCAGGAACTCTAATACCAAATAGAAAAGGAACCATACAAATTAAGCAATCAGCCTTGGATACTTGTATACGGTGTACAAATAAGGTAATCTTGGTTTCCACTTATAATGTGGAAATTGTTCCATTTTTCTTTCTCCCAAAAATATAACGGGGCATTCGTTTTCAAATTTATTTTCGATCCCCCTTTTGTGGCTTTGTTTGTTGTCACCTGGATACCATTTTTGTTCCTTCTCTCTGATTCGAATTTTTGAATTCGCGCACTATATCTCATAACTTATACACTATGTGTCATAACTTATACATGAAACTATTTTTCTATTCTTATTAACTATGTACAAATTTCAATAATAATTGCCTCTGACACTTTCCCGCTCTTATTCTCTTACAATTTCAAATTCTACATGTGACCATCTGTTCCCTGATTGGCTATTGTCATCAAGAAGTTTGCTGTTCTACCATTGGCTACTTTTAGTTAGCTACAATTTCATATACTGTATGTTTCAAATTTATAAATTTGTAGATCACATTTTATTCAGGAAAATTTTGTTGTCTTTTGAAGAATTATGGGTTGTAATCATTCTGACATTGTATGAAATTGATTGTTTTATAATTTGGACAATTTTATCTATCCATATCATGCATAGGATATATATATATATATATTTTTATGATTTTGATATTATTGGATTTGTGATAATAATATTGGTTATATTATCTAAAATATGCCCGGATACGGAAATACTCTTTCTTGTAGTTTTTTACCTTCTCACTTTATCTTTTCCAACTCGTCGATGATCGTCTTAATCTCAAAAGGGTTGCAGCTGGGCTTTCTTCTGTGCTTGATGTCAATACAATACTATTTTCTTTTTTATATGTATTGATAAATGAATATAATAGACCAATGAAACGATTATGTAGTTTCATTTAATAGAATTCACTCAAAAAAATGTTTGGATTCCATATTATATCTCAGTATTCAAATCTGGCCAGGTTTCTTGCATCCGCATTTCTTCGTGCAGAACTTGCGGCACCTGTACGATACAAGGTGAGGGAAATATTCAGGAGCAGGGAAAGCAGAGATAGGATAGGCTCCATCCCAATTCCTCAGGTATCTCCGAGAAGGTGATCTGCCCCAGCCACAGTTGCCCCTGCAAATATACTCGCAATAAATGCTTGCGAGCGGCAGCCTGTGTTGGGGGACGAGAGGCGATGTTTGAGGCCGACTTGAACATCTCATCTCACTCAATTACATCGGTTGTTTCTGAGATGTGTACAAGGCTGTCTCCAGCCTTCATGAGGTCCTGCAAATCTGCCTCAGGATCTTTGAACACTCTGAGGTAGTATGTTGTTCAAAAACTCTCGATCGGTATTTGTCCTACAAGAGAAGCAATTAAATATGGGTAATTTGGTAATAAGCCTCGGGATTTCAATAATATGAGTGATAAGCATATCCTGCAATCAACATTTAGATTCTAACATATGGAAACATTTAACCACGTAAATTTGAAATATTTTCTGAAAACGAGAAAGAAATACATAAGTTCAACACTGCGTGTCTTGGAAACGATGTACGGAACATTTTATTCGCCGGGAATATATGCCTGGAAATTTTTCAATGTTACTTAGGTGCCCGATAATGAATGAATAACGATTTTCATAACAATACCTGTCATCTGTAAAGAAGGAATTATTTGGTATTGCTCTTTCTTCGAGAAATGAGTAGCTTATGAGTTATCTGCGAACAACCGACAAGGCACGCCATTTTTTGCGAAGTACATTAATTTCGTACATTTCAAAACTCGCCCTAGCTCCTCACCCTTTGGCTGTGTATTCGTTTTTTTTTATTTATGGAATAGTAAATTTTGTCGTCTTTAACTTTGTAAAGAATGGTATTTTCGATATAATGCATAGTTTCGAAGTTACGGGCAAAAAACTGAATACGGTGCAAAAATGTTGTCGGCAAACCTCAAATTTGGATTCATTACCCCAAAAAACATATAGAACCGCAGATAAACCGACTACTTGAATTTTGTCCATGAGAGGGGATTTTTCGCTTCAATTTAACTGGATTAGAGACAAATATGCAATTCTGGGCAAATAGAGTAATCAATGGAATACCCGGTGTGGTAAACCGAAGATTAATCATAAAGCGGTGAGTCTTTCATATATCAAATCAGCATTTTATCAGGGAGGCGATTTTAAACTGTTCAGTATTTTCTTATCCCGCGTCGATTCATCATTCTATGTTATATTTTCCCATACTCAGTGAATACTGATATGAGGAAATGAGGTAAAGGTCAGTTTAACTTTATGAGATGATCATTTGTGATAATGTACTAGAAAATTCATTGATACCGATATTCACTGTTATCTTTGCTGGACAAAATTGAAATTGAAATTTTATTCAATTTTTTGTTCACAGTGCATTCAATTAACTGCTTACTTTGCAACGATTTCCTGAAGTGATAACGGTATATACGGAATCTTTAAAATGGACCATATTCATTCACTACATTTCACCTGGATATATTTCCAACACAATAGTTTTAAGAATATTTGCCAATAGATCTGATGAAGTCTCATTTGAACACTTTGTATATACGGCAGGAACAGGAAATAATCCTTTTACATTTGAGAATCATTGCACACTTAAGAATAATCCTATGATTGAATGAATCTTGAGTACAATAATAACTGACAATAGTTTCATACAATTTCACTTGCTGTGAACTCAAAATGTTTATTGCTGTGAACTCAAATTGATTCAATTTCAAACTTAATTGCAAATAGTCCGTATGCTGCAGCTCATACACACGGGTATGGAAGGTTCTACAGAGTCTATAGAATGTTTTCCTACAATCAGAATCCTAACACCGTCTACATTTGAATAATTCACTACCATCCTCATTTGTCGACCACCCACGGCTTACCTTTTGCTTTCAGCTGGATCTAACTCGAAGGGATCATTGCACCTATATCGGGCCAGAGTTTGAATGTACAGCACATCTTCTTTGAGTTTGGCTGGATTCGAAACATAAAATCGTCCATTTTTTTGTTCTCCCAACGAGGATCTTTCAATTTTCCGAGTATTTTGGATTATGACTTTTGTGAGGGTGATACAGCCAAACGCCATCTCCAACCCAGCTTTTTGTCTTACCGCTATTCCGTTCTATCATTTGTTAGACTAGATGTCATAAGTCATCTACCAAATTTTTAATGTGGACCAGTATTTGTTTGAGGTCCTCCACGGACTTCCTTTCCCAATATTTGGGTGACAGCCGAACTAGCACGTCAAATCACAATTTCATTGCGCTTCCTGTGACCACCTGTTGATTCGTGCAAAGTGATTCCACATGATAGAATGGACTACCCCAAAACCTGATTCCTTCGCAAGGATTTGACTGAACATCCACGCGAATAGACGGACAATTCTTTCATAACGTTTGACCATTCTTTCTGACTGCAGTGAAATTCTGTCACTCCAGTTTTTTCTATTCCCAAATATATCAACTCCCATCATAATTCGGATTTGATATATATTTCTCTATGAGAGTGCATCGAAAGCTGTGCAGAGTCAACCAGCACCAAAGTGAACCCTATCCAGGCAGAAGAATTCAGATGGGGTGAAAGAGAGAGTATAAAAGGAACGAAATCCCCGAAAAAAAATCAGTGCTGGAGGAGAGCGGGTCCTGAAATACCATAGGATTAATCGATGATTCTTACAGCCGACGAAGGCAATGTCATGATCATTATGGATACACAAACATATGTTGTCGAGATGGAGCCGGTACTCCTCCACATAGGAAATTTTAGGAGAATTAATCATCCTGATACGACCCCTATCGGAGATGAACTGAACTGTTGAGAGTAGGGTTGTTTATATTGCCGCCATACGACTGTTGTGTTATTTTCACGATTTGCTGTGTAAATAACAAATTGGATTTTTTTTATACCAAAGACAATGTCGAAAGTTCGTTCGTTGAGCCATATATACTGTGTGCGTTTGGTTGTAATAGCAGGAGAAGCGTGTATTCTAATCTCTCTTCTTACAAGTTTTCTGAAAAGAATAGGTATTCCGTATATAGAGTCACTAAACTTGAACTCCGGGCAAAAATTGACCCAAACTCAAAGAACCAGGCTCCAGAGTGGCAGTGGTATGTTCTCTTCATTTCACAAGGGATATCTTCTTGCCAGGTGAGTACAATGAAATCTGATTGCCAGTATGCCTATATATTCATTTCAATGTATTCTTTGTGAAATATTTCATTTGTATCAACAGACATAAATAATAAGATTAGGATAACGTAGTTTTGTAAAATATAATTTTTTCACCACTTGAAACTTCTGTCAATGTCTTTTTTGTAGACTGGTCTAAAACAAGTTTCTCATTGTAAACTAGGAATATAATTTATGGCAGTCATCTGGAGGAATCTTATTTCGTTTTTCTACCTCTTCATATAGGAATCAGATAAAGGTAATGATGATTTCAGATTGTGCCACTCAAAAGCCTGGGCTGAAAAAATAGCGGTTCTGAGTTTAAATTTGCAAAACGACAAGAAGGGATCAAAGCGTATAACTCCAAAAAGAAGACCAGCACAGGAAAGAACTGATAATTCTCGTTCAAGTATAGAAACTTTAGATATTACGGAACGAAGTGCCACAACACTTGTGAATGAAGTTTACAGAGAAGGTAGGTTTAGTTTAAATGAAAGTTTATTTCAATCTGAAGTGCAGACAATACATATGCTATTTTCTAAATGCAAGTAGGATAGTGCTTTGGAGTTTTCTCAATCAAACACGTGTTTCATGGTTTTCGAAAATTCAACTCTAAAGCGGTTAAAATGGAGGTCACAATTTTGTATAGGTGTACCGTTAGTTTTTAAGTTGAGGTTATAAAAATGGGCATTCGAGGTGTTTGTTACAAATGAAGGAATACGTGTTTCTGTGTTTTTGAAAATTCAACCCTCGGTTAAAGGGGGGTTAAATGGGGATTGGCAGTTAGTATGAGGGTTCCGTTAGTTTTTAGGTTAGGGTCATGAAAATTGGTGTTTGGGGTCGTTGTTACAAATAAAGTAGTATGTGTTTCGGTGCTTTTAGAAATCAAACCCCTAGAGGGGTGAAAGTTTGTATGGGGGTTCCGTTAGTTTTTAGGTTAGGCTCATAAAAATTGGTATTTGAGGTATTTGTTACAAATGAAAAAATACGTGTTTCTGTGTTTCAAACTTTTTTCAAGCTAGGGTCATGAAAATTTGGATTTGAGGGGTCATTGTAACAAATAAAGGAATACCTGTCTCAGTGAATATAGAAATGGGGTGAAATGGGGAGTGAAATATGAATGGGGTTTCGGTTAGTTTCTGAGTTACGATCATGAACATTCGTGTTTCGACTCTATTCAAATGAAAAAATCATGTTTAACCTAACTTGAAAATTATGTTCCTAAAGGGTTGAAAAGGGGTTAGTGAATTTGTAATAGTCGTCATAGAACGTTACTTCCGCTGTAAAATCAATTATGGCACCCAAACGAGATTACGGCATAATGGGAGACGGAAAGCCACAGGCATAAGCTAGATGGAACAACACGAAAAAAAACAGAAGAAAAATACAAATTCTAGGCGGACGAAGTCGCGGGTACCAGCTAGTATATATATATATATATATTTATATATATATATATATATGAATTTTGTTTTCATGTTTGAGCACATGCACAGTATACAGAATATATCAAAGAACTGTGTAATCCCCGAGATCCCAAGCGTCCTTTGATTGGCACAGTTTTTTTTTTTTTTATGTTCTGGTTCCCACGAAAAGGGATATCCTGTAATGTTCAGAGAACATCGTGGGAACCTAGGGAAAGAAGGTAGGGTTGGTGTTCTTCTTAAATTTCTGAAGGTTGTATGCCTCGGGGAACACCTCCCTAGGAATGAGTTCCAAAGCCTCCTTCGTTGGAGCGAGTCTTTGGAAAGGATTTCTGCAGGTCTCCAAATGACCACGAAGGGGTTGATGACTGAACTTGACGGGTCAATCTCGAAGAACTGCCAAAGCAGGAACGATTGTTGATATTTCAGAAGAGCATCGCCCATGAAAATATCTATAAAATAGAGACAAATCGCCAAATTTTCGCCGGTGTTCCAGACAAGTGAGCGAGTTTGTAAGCGAGGCATCACCGACGAGACGAATTGCCCTTTTTTGGACAGAATCCAATAGCCTCAGGATATGTTTAGGTGCCGCACTCCAAATATGGGAACAGTATTCCAGGACAGGTCACAGATCATAAGCAGCTGACTGGGGGTGAAATAGCTCTTGGCACGAAACAAAAAACCAAGTTTTTGGGTTGCACTTTTGGCAATGGACCTCACGTGATTTTCCCAGGAAAGGTTATTGCTGATAGTAATACCAAGCATCGATATGGATGACTTCAGTGGTATGGTTACTCCTGACAAAGTTATGTTAGGCACAGTGAGATCGGCTTTTCTAGAGAAAAGACATGCTTGTGTTTTGTTTGCATTGAATTCTACCAAGTTATTAGATCCCCATTCGAGAATTGTTGCTAAGTCCATATTTATATTATTAACATTTCTTCCTCGTTCATTTCTGGTTTCACGGGCTGATATAGGGGCCCTGGAAGAGAAAGCGGTATGGAGGGTACTATCATCGGCAAAGCTGTGTACTGGACATGAAGTTGCTTTCAACAGGTCGTTGATGTGAAGTAGAAATAGTGTTGGTGCGAGAATAGATCCTTGCGGAACACCAGCATTTATGAGTAGAGTGTCAGATGAAACTCCATCGACCACTACATGGAGAGACCTGTTTGAGAGAAAACTAGCAAGCAGAGAACACAGCTGAGGGGGCAAGCCATAAGACGGAAGCTTGGCGAGGAGTCCCTGGTGCCAAACTGGATCGAACGCCTTCGAATGCCACAGCTAAAGTTTCTCCATACTTTTCAATAGATAGCTGCCATATATGTGAGACGTAAGCGAGCAGGTCACTAGTTGATCTCTGATGGCGGAAGCCATATTGCCTATCGTTGACAATTCCTGAGTCTTCCAGATATTTCATGAGCTCGATGTTGATGGCTTTTTCCATGACCTTTGAAATAATAGATAGCAGTGCGATAGGTCTGTAGTTGCTAGGTAGGGCCTTTTTGCCTTTTTTAGGGACTGGCTGTACTCTTGCAATTTTCCAATTGGACGGAAATACCTCCAAATTGTAAGAGTGGTTGAACAACTTGCAAAGAACAGGTGTTAGTTCGGGGGCACATTTGCACAGTGGAGCATTTGCCAGTGAAGGTGAAGATTTAGTTATTTTATTTTTTCAAAACATTCTAAAATTACTCCAAATGTTATTGGTTAAATAATACTTTATATGAAAAATTTAACATGGGATACCTCACAACCCCTGGTTATTTCATCAGAAATATAAAGTGAAAATGCTTGATTTTTTTCAAATTTATATTTTAAGCATCTTTGATTTTCCATTGAAAAAGTTATAATATTGTTTATCCCTTGAAAAAAATTATCAAACTTTTTTTTTCATTAGTAGGAAAAATCAAGTCTGGTCCACAGTAAAAGGCATTAATTTATAGAAAAGAAATTAGCAAGGCATTTCGGCAAAGTATTTTGCCATCTTCAGGCCCTCTGAAATATACACAAAAATGATACAAGAATGGCCATCGTAAAAGTTGATAGAAGACTTACCACAAAAATAAACACCATAATAACATCACTGACACAAACATTGGAGTTCAAATGTCAACTGATTATTATAACAAAGGCTATCGACTAAATTAATGAGTTGACATTTTAACTTCAATGTTGGTGTAAGTCAGTGATGTTTTGTTTATTTTTGTGCTGAGTCTTCTATCAATGTTTACCATGTTTACCCTTGTATCGTTTTTATGTATATTTTAGGGAGCCTGAAGAGCAAAATACTGAGGAGCAAAATACTTTGCCGAAATGCATTGCTATTTTCATTCCTAGAAATAAATGCTTTTTACTGTGGAGCAGGCTTATTTTTTTTTAACTAATTAATTAGAACTCTACCTGGCATAAACTACTTCCATAATCTTCCTTTTTTTTTCATGTTCATCTAGCATCTGTACAGTTCACACAGAATGGATGGAACAACCAAATAATTCTTCAAACTGAAGTGGGGATATAAGTTTCTGTTGAACTTACCTTCATCCATTGGGGTATTCGCCGAATTGAATGGATTATTGATGTACCAATATATGTTCTAAATTTACTGTATTGATATTTTCATATTTTGAACAAAATTTAAGGTGTGGATATTCTCGTTGTTAGGATTTATCATTGATGTATTGAATGGATTATTGCATTAATCAAATATTGCCTATTGTATCAATATTTTTATTTAACCTTTCTAACTTTATTTATGATGTAGATATTATTGATGTTGTTTACACAGAATGGATGAAACCACCAATTAATTTCTCAAAATGAAGAGGGGATATAATCTTCTGTTGAACTTACCTTCATCCATTGGGGTATTCGCCGAATTGAATCGATTATTGATGTACCAATATATGTTCTGAATATTACTGTATTGATATTTTTATATTTTGAACAAGATTTAAGTTGTAGATATTGTTGTTGATTCATCATCAATGTATTGAATAGATTTATTGCATGTACTAATAGATATTCCAAATATTACTGTATTAATACTCGTTTCACCGAAATTTAAAATGTGGATATTCTTGATATTACAATTCGTCATGAATGTATTGAATGGATTATTGCATGTACCAATTAATGTTCCAAATATTATTGCAACAATACTTTTTTTTTACTTTTTTACAATATGTACAATGCAGATATTCTCGATGTGCGGTGCTTATTTAGATATAATCATATAGGCATCATACTGTGAACTCATGCTTCATCTGTTTTTATTATAATATAAATAAATTCATATTATGTACCTGTTAGTGTTTCTTTAATATGCAGAGTCAAATATTCATCAAGTTCGAACTACTGAAAATATAATTAATAATTTAGAATGAATTGACTTGAAGTTTACTCACACAGATTTCGTAAATTTTTTGCAAAATTGTTATTTACTTATTTTACACCAACTCTTTGTTAAGGGATGCTAATTCAAAGGTAAAGATGTTTTTCTCATCCATTTTTTACAAATACAAGTTTACATTTTCTATAGTCAAAAATGACCCTAGGGCCCTGCTATAGGACTTTTGTACCCATCAGGGAGGGATTTGAAAATTTCCCTATGGTTACAAAGCTGAAGAAAAAAATTTGATTTCTGAAGATATTGTGTCGAGGGAAAACTATGGCATTTCGTATCATCCCTGTAGGTACTTGGCATTCATGAAAAGAATGTGACAACAAACCTCACAAAACGTTGACATAATTCTGCACATTCTAGTTATTCAAAGTATTTTTGAGTTCCAATCGATCAAGATTAATGCAATAAAATAGTTTTCAAAAGGGGAGAAAATCTCGGAGCGGAATATAATGAGCTATGAATTCGTATAACACTTTGTTTTGGCATTTTAAAAAGTTGGCTCAAACCTCTCATAAGATCTCGTGGCATCGTCTTGAGAGTCAACCGTCCAAAAAATCGGTTTTTCGTAAATATATCGCTTTCTATGTTTTAAATGATATTTGCATTCATTATAAAAGTTGTAGAGCATAAAATTCTAAAAAAAAAATTTTGCAATTAGTTTTTTATACATTCAACCGTTTTTGAGATAGAGGGCGGAGACTACGGAGCGCTCAGTCATACATGTCTTAACACAAAGTCAACCGTGAGTCCCAATACATAGTATGGCTTATAAAGTTAATTATTCACATATTCGTTAGTGCAGCAGCCCATCAACATATGAATCGTGTCTACTACTAGATTTAAACCCGGTTAGGGAACGATTTAGAACCTCAGGTATGGGGTTGGGTACTACAAAATGAAATGCTGGAACCGACAACTTCGCCCTCTTTCTCAAAAACGCTTAAACGTATAAAAAATTGTTTGAAACGAAATTTGTGGAGGATTTTATGCTCTACATGATGAATGCAAATATCATTGAAAGCAAAGGAAGC
The DNA here is from genome assembly GCA_018342105.1 of Gonioctena quinquepunctata. Taxonomy (NCBI): domain Eukaryota; kingdom Metazoa; phylum Arthropoda; class Insecta; order Coleoptera; family Chrysomelidae; genus Gonioctena; species Gonioctena quinquepunctata. Next base: position 292,567 of record JAFIRS010000775.1, on the reverse strand, counting down.
GAGATATTTACGAAAAACAAATTTTTACGACATTTGACCTAGAATATCTTGAGACGCGGACACGAGATCTTATGATGATGATCTTTTTAACAACAACTCCATCTGAGCAATAAGCCAGCCATGGCTGCTCCTTACAAATTTCCACAACAATTGCTTTGACGTAACTATTCCTCAGAGCATATGAGGCTCTTGCCTCTGATTCAGTATTGACCCCATGCCTGGTGGACCTATTCATAAAAAAAATTAATTGGTGTTCCCAAACAAATTTTTTTTATATATCACACACAAACTTGTTCTATGACAAGGGCCCAAAATGACCAAGAAAATTGTAGGTGTTATTCAGAGTTAGATTGAAATGGCTGAAAATAACAAATGTACTTACTTATTTGTGAATCCTTTGAGCCAAAAATATTTTACTGCTTTTGAATGCCTATTATTTCCTTCATGAGCATTAAATCATCAAGTCCGCTGCTTTCCAAACAGAAGGCAAATAGTTCGAGACTTCGAGGATTTTTTTCTGTAATGCCACACATGACAATTTGGCCAGCGTTCAAAACTGCATGCCCTTCTTTGATAAGTTTGGAGTAGCCTCCAAATACATGAACAACTTGTCTATTCCTAGGTAGAAATCTATGTTAATGTATCTAAAAAATATATAATATCAATAAATAAGATTGCAATTAATCAGTTATATACCTGCAAAACTCGAAAGAAAATGAATATCGAAGTCAATCCACCAAAACTTCAGAACAAAAATATAAAATGAACAGGTTGGGAAAATTGAAAATTTCAATAAATAAGGGTATTGTCGCATCTTCAATCACACAAATAGATCTGTATTAAAAGTTTCTCAGTCACAATATATTATCCACCACTTCACTAAAAAATTCTAAATGTTAATAAACGCACGAATAAAAATGTAAACACAACATTCAAATATTACTGGAACCTACTCATTGCCGCCATTCGTAGAAAACGGTGGCGCCCTCATTGGTCGATTTCCTTCCCAATAAACTTTGACAAAAGGATCCAACACTCACTATAAAAAGACAGATCTACAACACTCTGGGGAAATATAAAACTTTCAATCCAGACAACGAACAGTCACACCTGCTCCGGAATAAAACCCGTTGAGCCAGATACCATTACACTCACACATGTGCTCGGAAATAGAACCCGTTGAGCCAGATACCATCACACTCACACATCTGCTTTGGAATAAACCCCGTTGAGCAAGATACCATTACACTCAAACATCTGTTCTGGAATGAAACCCGTTGAGCCGGATACCATTACCCTCACACATCTGCTCTAGAATAAACCCCCGTTGAGCCAGATACCATTACACTAACATCTGCTCCGGAATAAACCCCCTTTGAGCCAGATACCATTACACTGAAACATCTGTTCTGGAATAAACCCCGTTGAGTCATATACCATTCACTCACACATTTACTCCGGAATAAACCCCGTTGAGCCAGATATCATTACACTAACACATCTGCTCAAGACTGAATTCAGTGAAGACAGATTTACACTAAATGTAATGTCACACCTGAAAGGCAAGAACTGGGAGACAGGAATACCTCAGTAGATATTGCGTGATTCTACGAGAAGAAATCAGATATGTAATCAATGAACACCTGAATACTCTATTAAAGATTATTTCTTTCAACTGTTTGTTGTTTAAATCATCTAGTTTGATGTTATACTAACATATTTCTCTTCCTAGGTACTGGCTGAAGGTATGGGAGTATTTTCTTAAGATGGGATCCACAACACCGAAGCACTTACCTTTAGAGAGTCCGGCTCCGTAACTATTAAAATTAAATATGCCTCGAGTCTACATTCTGCATTCTTCATTGTTCCTATCAGTCTGATAAAAATAGTGGTGAGATAAGTTCAAAAACTTAAACACGACTACTGAAAAATCACGCTTCAAAAAGTATGAAACAAGAAAATATTCTGATCTGAAATTGTTATGTACAAACTATTCAATATTTACAATCTATTACATAAACAACTTACACGTAATGAATTTCAATGTATTTTATACATATCCATAGTGATGTTCAGAGGATAGCCGTGGTCATATGCCACCTACCCTAACAAAACAGTACATTCTGACATTAGTAAGCTATCATAAGCTTCACGACAAAGTGGCAAATGACCACAGCTATCCTCTGAACAACTTTATGAATATGTATTAATACATTAAAATATATTGTTTATTTTATAGATGATGAACATTGAATAGTTTCAGATCAGAATATTCCCTTGTTTCATACTTTTTAAAGAGTGATTTTTAAGTAGTCGGGTTTTAGTTTTTGAACTTATTTTTATTTCAGACTTTTTAGAGCGTGATTTTTCAGTAGTCGGGTTTGAACTTACTTTTTATTTAAATTACTTTAGGGTTATAATTTCGTAATAACGTATTTTGAGAGCTGCTTAACATTTTTTCTTTGTTTAGGTTTTATTGTCTTACATGTACCTAGGTAATATACCGCTTGTAGGTACCCTCAGCTTATGTCATTATTATTATACATGTTTTGTTTTTACACGCTTTATATTAGCTTCACTTGTATGTTTGTTTGTTTGTAAACGACTCCTTTGGGCTCGAATTTGACCCCCTTCCAGACGTTCGAATGATTTGAAATTTGGCAGGTTTACATAATTCCGGTGAAAATGCATTAATAAATTTTTAAAACCAAGGGTACGAGTTTCGTTTATGGTCCGATTCGCTTCAAAATTGGTTCCGAGGGTTTCTTTGATCGGAAATCATGATTATTTTGTCAAAATTGAAAAATTCAAGATGGCGGCTCCAAACTGGTGTACGAGTTTTGTGATTATGGTCCGATTCAATTCAAAATTGGTATGCGGGGGTTTTTGGGGTCGAATATTATGATTCTTTTGTGAAAATTGGAAAATTCAAAATGGCGGCTTCAAAATGGCGGACGAGTTTTGTGATTATGGTCCGATTCGATTCAAAATTTGGTATGTGGGGGTTTTTGGGGTCGGATATTATGATTCTTCAGTAAAAATTGGAAAATTCGAGATGGCGGCTTCAAAATGGCGGCCGAGTTTTGTGATTATGGTCTGATTCTATTCAAAATTGGTATGGGGGGGGTTTTGGGGTCGGAGATTATGATTACCTGATTTGATAAGATTATTCCATTCTTCAATTTGCAAAAAAATAATAAAAATAATAGTTTTTATAAATAAACCACACTAAAAAGTAGGAAATGAATAATAGTTTGAAAAAACACGCTTTTATAGAAAACCAGACTAAAAAAATAGAAAATAAAAAAAAAAAAATATTTAAAAAAAAGCGTGGGGTGCATGGTATTAATAATTATATAGTACATCACACACCAAGGCGATACCATGCACCCCACGCTTTTTTTTAAATAATTTTTTTTTATTTTATTTTTTATTTTTTTAGTCTGGTTTTCTATAAAAGCGTGTTTTTTTTTTCAAACTATTATTTATTTTTATATAATTTTATTGTGTACCATAGCCCATAATGAAGAATTTATTTTCATATTTGTATTAAGGGTAGGTTTAGAGAGAAAATATGTTTGGCTCACGTCTGAGGTGCGATTTTAGAAATTATTCCCAATTATCGGGTGCATGCAAGCAAAGCCGCGAGCAACATCTAACAATATATATAGTTTTGGAATGTGCTAATCAGGCCGTTTCATTTGATGCCCACCACGGCATATTAAAAAAAAATGACTTTTAGGAAATGTCAATATTGATTACAAACAAAGGTGATATACAGCAAAAAATATATAACCATACCTATACATATATACTTAAATATTTTTCATATTCTTCTAAGTTTAATTCTAAGAAAAATTAATACTAGCGGTGATAATTTGTTTTCCAAATGATTCAGGAAATCGGTATTCTTTATTCTGAATAGAATGTTGGTGGCGTATGTTGCCGGTTAAAAAATATTTTGTAAAGTTAGCCATGGATTTGATATTTACTAAAATGGAAAATACATTCAGACTATCTTTGTGGAAGACTCAGAGCTCTTTTGTATGTTTTTCGAACACTTAAAAATATACTGAGTATCAATGATCTGCGCAGTACATATTTTTCGTTAGTTCAGTCTGTCTTAATGTATGGAAATCTAGGATGAGGTGGGGTCTATAGTACAACTGTACAACCGCTTATGGTATTACACAAACGATTTCTCAAAATTATCTTTAATTTAAATTTTCGTTTTCCATCGGCACAAATATTCCAATATTGTGAACTGATGAGTTTGAGATGTCTTTACTTTAAACAATTATTAATATTTATATTTCACAACAGAAATAAGTTCAAAATCATCAACATGGACATGAAACCCGACTAAAAACGAGTAGCCTAGATATACCGAAAATGAACAAAGCTATTGGACAAAGATCAATTACATATATTGGACCCAAATTATTCAATCTTGCTCCAGATCATATAAAAACGGAATATGTGTTTAAGTTATTCAAGATTTCAGTGATCAAATGGCTCAAAAATGAAAATATAACATTACTATGAACAAATGTTACTGAATTAATCTCTTAATTTTCACATTATTTTTACATCCCCACCTAGCACATTGAATACTTTTAATTCAACACGAGTTTGTATTTTGTATTTTATATTGTAACATTTAATATTTTTATACGTTTACACATTCAAATTTTTATGTCTTACATTTTTACATTATCTACACGTTTAGAGATTTTATACTTTTAGATTTTATATTTAATGTGTCTTTTTTTGTAGTATACTAAGAATATTATTCACTAATATTGATATTGTTAATACTATTTAGAAATATAAGCATTATAATGTTTGCCCGAGTATCTCAAAATACATTATATCTTGACCATCTTCAAAGCAAAGAATTACGATATTGATGTTTCACAGACAAGTTTTCCAAAAACTTAAGTGAATCGTCAATACCTATGTTTCCGCTGATATAAATTCAGTAATAAGACTCGGTTTGACAAACCTTTCCTTCTACCTATATTAATCGCCCATTTTTCTTATTGTATGCTTTTATAAATTCATGTAATTTGGTGATTAATAAAATACTACTACTACTCCTGTCAATCAATATTTTATTTGTGGCATTATAAGTTCCTCATAACATTGTATACAATCATAAGTTAGTAAAAAAGTGATAATATGAAATGAACTTTCAATCGTATGAATTGTGTTCCTTTTGCAAAGAATCACAGCACATCAAAATGTACCATAAAAATGTAAAATATCTAACATACCTAGTGGAAGAATCTGGATCAAATCCTGAGCAAGAAAACTTATTCAAAGAGATTGGCAACATTCTGCGTGATATTGTGCCTTCTTTTGGACACAAATCTGATACTCAAAGAGGACGCCATATTCAATTCGATGTGCCGTCACACAGCCTATAACCAGCGGACGATCAAGATGCTTCCAACGATATCTCATTTGTCAAATTAGGATAAGTAGTTTAGAAGTTATGAGGAAACAGATGTACATACAAACATACCCACGTACCCCATACATACCGGTCATAATCATAACCCTCCTTTTTGCCTCGCCGTAGTTGGGTGAAAATGGAAATTGTCAGATCATTTAGTGTCACCATCAAATCAGTACAATTAATTATAATAATAATAATAATAAACTTTATTCATGGTAAGTATAAATTTCAATTGCATACAAAACGATTAGAACAAGTTGAGGTGCGATAAGTACTGTTGTACTTGTTTCGCAATAAAAATAACAGAGGTAGATAATAATTAATCAATCTAAATAGACAATAAAATTTCCTAAATTACCTAAATAATCAATACATTTTCCTATCTGTGACATTGTGTAAAAAGAAGAAAAATGAATGTATAAGCCATTTAACAAATTCATAATAATATAGATAAAATTTGTTTAAAAACAGGGATAGAAAATTCATAAACATATAGATACATCAAATGGAACGATTATAGAAAATACATAAGATTGGTATAAAAACAGGGATAGAAAATTCATAAACATATAGATACATCAAATGGAACGATTATAGAAAATACATAAGATTGGTATCAGCTTGCCATAGGATATTCATTCAAGTAGATTTATTACAAATTGTTCTTTTTCAAAGAGGAATAGTTTCAATTTATTCTTGAACATAGGTCTCGAAGTTATGTTTTTCATTAGGCCTGATAGAGTCAGCATTTTCTAGTTAGGTTGTTTATTGGTTTTATAAACCTTGGCAACTGTAAAATAATGGAACTGAGTATGTTAGCCTTGTCCCAATGTTACTTCTTGCCATAAATAAATGAGTCCCGGTTCTACCACTTCGCCAAAACTTCAACCTAAAGAGTGACCGTGGAAAGTAACGGGTTTGTCTTTACGGGTGCACCCAAAAAGATTCCGGCTGTGTCAAGACAAATTCCTTGTTTGTGGCAATGTGAAGATACTGGAGGACTATTCACACACGTTCTCGGAAATACATTCTAGAGAATATTATTAAGATCCAAGACTAATTAATTGTTACACAATCTCATTTGATTATAGAATACATAAAGTAACAAAAACCTCTTGTAATGGAAATTAAAGAATGAAGTATGGTTAGGAAAATATAGATATTGGAATCGTCTCTTAATCTAAATATGGACTAAGGACTTTGAGGAAAATAAAGGATATCAAGTGAATTGAATCAGGTCATTATAAAGGTTGATCTATTACGTGTGCACACAAATAGATTTTGTCCGGTCACTATGCCAATGGTCATAGACAACTCCTTGGTTGTGTGGTGTAAATGTACTAGAGACTTCATTCTCCCAATTGGCGATGACAAATCTATGAATACTTCCACCCGCGAAATATACCGGCAATATATTTTGGAAATTGACCAAACTAGGCAATACAGATATATTTCTGTCACCTGTTCATTTGGTTCAAGTCTTATAACATAATAAATATATTACATATTTGAACCACATTAAATTTGGAACAGGAGACGACTTCATTATAAGATGAACTCTTATAATTCTTGATATTGCCTTATTTGTTTTCAAACAAGTTGAGATTATAACTTTTGGCTTTAATATATGTATTCCATTGTCTCTGTGTCTTTTATTTCTCTTCAGCTGAACATAACTTTGTATCCTAAAGAAAAAAAATATATGCATGTGGGAAAATTGATGGTCTATAATGTCAGGGGTCTATCTATATGAGGCTTTAAGCCGAAAAAAAACAAGCTATCATTTAATAGCAGATGGATTGCAAACATATCCTCTTCCAGATCCTGGCACCTTAACACTGGAGCTGAAAAAAAAGAGGAGGTTGAAAAAAATAAAAATATTAATCATAAATGACAGGGGTGAATTCGGTAACAACACGATGAATGTCATACTAGTAGGGTTCCATGAGTGTACTATTTCTGGTTCGCGATTTGATTTTTTATCACAATCATCGAATCGTCGAAATAGCATAACCGTTCTCTATAGAATTTGTCTTCGACTCAGTCATGTAATACTAAAATTAAAAATATCGAGTTTGAGACATATTTAACTCAACACAATATTTAAATGTATGCACTAAAATAATTGTTGAGAAGCATATGGTTCGAAACATAACACGTTATTTACTACTGTATAAAGATATCTGTAATATATGTGAGTATTCACTTCCAAATTATTCTATTTGAATTTCTAAGTTCGCAATTATTGAGAAAATGTGTTTGGAATTCAACGAGGCCAATTTTGAGCCAGATTTGAAAAAAAAATACCATTTTGTTCCTCTACCCTTGCTATGAAACAATATACATTCTTGTTTTATCTGGAAACACCTTCGTTAACCTAAATCACATAAGTTTGGGTCAAAACTAATCAAATATTTTTCTAATAGACATTTTGCGGGAGATTAATTATGAGAACACGATTTAGTCTTGTCTCTAGGTGTAGTCATGCCCTGTATATTGATGCACATTAGCTTATTCAATATTCTCAACCCGTTAATAAATTTCAAACCAACTAATATTTGTAATTAAAACTCAATAATACATTATTTATCCTAATTGAATTTAGTATTGTTTAGGTGAACGTGGAAAAGTAGAAAAAACTTCATTGACAAAAAATGTACAAATTTTCAATATTCTATTGACCACCTTCGCGGCGAACATTTTCCAACATAGTACTGTTGATCAGTACTGCACAATTCCTTATATAAATTTCTGAATGTACTACATTTCGCAATGGGCGTTGTTTGTAAACATTGCTTTTCAGGTAACCCCATAAAAATAAATCACACGGCGTTAGGTCTGAAGACCTAGCAGCCAAGGATTACCTGAATATCGACCTATCCACTGCTCACCAAACTAATTGTTCAACCAATTCCGCACGTCATTCGTAGAATGAATAGAAGCCCCATCTTGTTGAAAGAATAAACAAATCCGCTCTGATAATGGTAGGTTGTCGATAAATGTAGAATACCGTTCGCCATTTAAATTTTGTTTAAAAAAGAAAGGACCTATAATTCGCTCATTTAAAAGTCCACACCATACATTCACTTTGAAACTATATATAATGAAATTAGGATTATGATCTGCCCACCATCTACAATTTTGAGAACTGACGACACCATTTGAGGTAAAAGTTGCTTCGTCAGAAAAAAGCATATTTTTTGAGAAATCACGATTGTCTTCTAACATTCCCTGGAACCATGCACAAAAATAAAATTCAGCGTCATAATCCCTGTCCCGCAGTACTTGCACAAATTTTGGTTTGTATGGGTGAAAGTGATTTTGCTTTAAAACAGAGGTTTGAGGTATTTCTGCCTTTTCTGCCATAATTTTCGTCGAAACTCTTGGTGACTATCAGTAAAACATTGTTTACATTATTTTCATTATTTACAACAGGCTCAACGAGAACACTTTTATATTTGTTTTCAACCGAACCAGTTTCCTTAAATTTTTGCAATAGAAATTTCAATAACAATATTTTTTCCCATATGTAGCCAACTTTATGTCGGACATTATATATATATATATATATATATATATATATATATATATATATATAGAAGGGTTGACTAGTTGGGAATGAACTAGGTAATAGTGGGGAATGCAGCAATGTCAATAAGATAACTCTTTAAATGTTGTCCAAGCTTTCGGACATTATTTTATTTCCATCATTAGGGAAACTAAAATGAATCAATACATGTGTGAATATTCTCAATTAACAATTATTCAGGTCCTAGTTAGATCTTCGTTGGGGCTGGTTGACAAAATAATAAAATTCATTATAAACATGACACTAGACTGGTAAAACAGTATTGTAACGAATGTTTTACCAGCCTAGTGTCATGTTTATAATGAATTTTAGAATATTTTCATCGGATTCTTATTTTTCTGATAACGATGATAATATGATCGACATCTCCGTAGCAGAGGCCCCCAAATTTGAAGAATTAAATCCTTCATCAATGTTTTTTTTTTCAAATAACTCTCCCAACTTGCACAATACTACATGATATAACCCCTTTGAGAGGAGTCCAACGATATATCCAAATCCCAAATCAAATCAGTTGCAAGCTTTTTAGACCAAAAAAATTCAAATAATTTGTTGAACTATAATACGAAATAAAATAATTATTATTGAAAACTTCAATTGTATCCAACAAAGTGCAATACCACTATTTCAGTCCATACAAGCCAATCTAGATCGATTTGTTTGGAAATATGGACAATGTGTCGTAGATTTTTGAATTTTCTATTCAATTCAGAATGTTTCCCTATTCAGCACTCTGGATATTAAAATGAAATTGAGAAAAAAACATATTGGCCCACAAATTGAAAAAAAATTTTTCGTTGATCAAAGTATATGAGGTTCTCTATTTGAAATAAAAAATGTCGGTCTATTTCTGGTGAAAAGTTCCAAAAAATGACAGATACGTCAAAATGTCCTTCGAATGTACATGTATATCAAACTCACCAAATTTCATTTCGATATCTCTGAAAAGAAGCCTTGAATAAGGGTGCCAGTAAATCCGTTGACATCCGTTTATACGAGGGTAGTCCCAGAAATACTCGACCTGATGTATAGGTGGCGGTTGTTGTAGACTATGGTAGAAAGTACCCACTTTATAAAGCTTGAGTTTGAAGTTTGACGACGATACATTGTTTAGTATTTGTTTGGCGGCCATTGATAGTGAACGCTCTCAGTAAATTTGTGAAAACGAAAAAAATGTGATTATCGTTAAGTGAAGCATACTTTCATTCGAATGCATTTTCAATATCAAAGCGAAGGGGAGTTGAAATGAAGCCGTACGATCTGCCAAGACGAACATCGCAGTGATCGACCAAACGAGGTGACTAACCCAGAAATGGGGAAATTAATCCACATAATGGTATTGGATGACCCTCGACTGACAGTGTGCGAGCTAGTAGATATTGTAGACATTTCCAAAAGTGCTGCGAAGTTATTATTGTATCTTTGAACCAATCGAATGGCCAAAATTTCAAACAAGAGGACCAATCAGGTCAGTTTTATAGTGATAAAACGTCTTCTCGCTGTTTTATACTCCACTCATGTGTTAAAATGTCCATAAGAGGTGTGGAATTAACGCTGAATTACAGCGGTAATCCACCTACTATGTGGATTATCGCTGTAATTCAGCGCGCTAGGTGACCATTCAACTGCAGTGACAATATTACTTACAATAATTATAATATTAACTATAACAATAAATAATATGAATCATTTTGTATTTTCGGAATTTTCTACAGAATACCATTCGTGCTTTAAAAATTAACCAAATAATGCTGAAAAAAACGTGTTTTTTTTAAAAACTGCACTCGGTAATTTTTTTCGTTGTTTCAAAAAACAATCTTGCTTTGAAACAACGAAAAAAATAAACTCGTGCAGTTTTGAAAAAACACTTTTTTTTCAGAATTATCGGTAATTTGTAAAGCACTTATAGTATTATCCTCGATAAAACCACTATTGTTTTGCGATAATACGACAGACTATCAGAGTTATGTCAACACATTCAATTCCTATATAGGGAAAGAGGAAAGGCAGAATTGATTAAATGAGGGATTTTCAACTCACTATTACAATGATTTGATATTTTAATTGGAATATACCTTTGTCAGCACGTTAAAAACCTCAGATTTTCAAGTAAGGCAATGAATAATTGAAATCCGTTATTTTCATAACATCAACAATAATTCTCGAGGACTAGTGGATACCTCATCAGTCTCTCACCCGGGAGGCTTGGGTTCAATTTCGTATCCTGGAGCTCTTCTTTCAATCGGTTTCAGATACAAACATATTTGATAGTGAAAAATTTATATATATTTTAGGTTTTTGGGCAAGTTCACGAGCAATGAATGATCACTGTTAATGAATGAATCTGTAAAACGAAGCATTTAGAAACGGACACACGATTTTCAATTGATATATTTGTCTTGAAAAAGTTATTTACCCGTTTCTTTAAATTATTTAATATTTTATTTTGAGAAGAATTGTAATTCCTCCCGTTGAAAATTCAAATATAACGTGAATTCTGGTAATTTTATGCAGTTTCAAATGTGATTCGGGATTTTTTTTTAATATTCCCTCAAGCAATTCGCCTCTAGGAAATTCAACTCGTGCAATTTGCGTCCTTTTTATCAAACATTAAACCACTCAACCCTCGTTCTCGTGGTTAAATCAGATAATGAGACCGAAAATCACACTCAGTCAAATTTCCAGGCAAAATGCTTTCTCGAAAATTTCAAAAACCCCTAACCCCTAGCACATATGATATAACTTTCGATTGATAACCATGGATAGAACATGCGTCCATCAGTTTACAACTGGGACGGAGAAACAGTCAAAACAATGAACAGATTATGGTCTCCAAAGAAGGCGAAGACATTTCCAGCAGTATGCAAGTTCTAGTATTATGCGAACTTATTGCAACTTCTGAATGAGGAAATCAAGAAAAAAACGGCTGCGTTTGACGAAAAGAAATTTTTGTTTCAACATCATAAATTGAAGTTTGCTTTCTCACGTACCCCATTCGCCTGATTTAGGCACTGGGATTATTTTGTGTTTCCAAACTTGGACAATGTAGATATGAAGTCTGCGGTCGACAGCTATTCTGAGGAGCTTGACGATTCTCACTATAAAGAGGGTAATAAAGCTCTTGAACATATCTGGGGCAAGTGTATCTAGCTAAACGGAGACTATGTAGAGAAATAAAGTTATTTTTTTCCATATTTCTTGTGATTTTTTGTTAGGTCGGGTAATTCTGAGACAACCCTCGTATATATCGAATGATGTAGTTAGTTCCACACTGTGATATTAGAACGGAATGACAGGGTACGTTTTGAATACATGTGTGTCCTCTATTCTGGAATCGCTCATACCAAGTTTATTCACAGTGAATAAATGAATTTTAATGACCTACTTCATGCATTTTTCAATACCATTTTGACAAATCGAATCCATCAGTTGTTTATTGCCGAGAATTTCGCAAATACATTTAGGCGACGCCAAGTTATTGGTGTATTGAACCATCTCATTCACCGAAAATCGAAGAACCGCCACATTCACCATAAAGAATAATAATCCAGTTTATATACCTCTAAGGTCACCCCTATGCATTCTTTATTATTGAAGATAGAAAAACGATATTTGGGGGTTGTGTATTATAGTTCAATTAACATTTTTTGACATATTTACTTGCTTTGCCGTACTTTGACCGGAAATGACTCCAGCTTTCGATTTTTAAATGGGACATCCTATATATTTTTACTTATTTCGATCGAGAATGACATTCTAAATCCAACAACAACTCACTTGTCAATATTTGACAAATAAAGTCATTTTTATTCCAATTTTTATTTTTCGATCTATGGATCGTGTAAATTGCCTAATTCTTGATCAAATAACATGGGGAAAATACGACTTTGACGCTTTCAAATAGAAAGGGTTTGGCTCGTCGGTTTTTTGTGAAAGTTCATTCTTTTACTCCACTTTATTTTCACTATTTTTCTGAATAATTGCAAGAAGCAATCATACCTGATAACAAATAATACGTATTCAGTATACTTATGCACTAAGTCCTGTTATTCTAGTTATCCGTGACAAACAATTGAAGCTGTTGCTAGGACTACCTGAACAAATAGGCAAATGAATATGCTGTCACTTTAAAAAAATTATTTGTTGCGTAGGTTGTAATTTGATATGGAAAATCATATTAGAACTGAGAAAATTGACATGTTGCTAATTTAGGGAGAAGCAAAAAAGAATGCAACTGATGCAGCTCGAATTTATGCTCAGTGATTCCCTAATCGTCGCATTATTTTCCAAAACTGGAAAGGAAAATGTGAAATGAACCAGAAGAAAATGTCAATAACTTCATCGAAGAAAAAGGAGTAAATGTGTTGGCCTATGTTGAAGTGAATTGTACTGCGTCAATTCGCCAAATTGTTTCTGAGTGTGATATAAGTTATTCGTCTGTTTGGAGAATTCTTCACAAATATAATTATCGATCATTCAAGTATCAACTACACCAAGATCTTTACGATAACGACCACAACCGAAAATTAACTTATTGCAACTGGTTTTTGACTAAATACAAAGAAGTTTTCCATTTAAAATCATTTATTCAGATGAAACTCGATTCACCAACTTGGGTATGTTCAACCGAGATAATAAAAGGTACCGGTCTCAAACAAATTTACATCTGATGCAAGAAGGAAATTTTCAAGAGCGATTTGGTTTCAATTACTGGATGGGTATCATCGGAGGAAAACTTTTGGGGCCATTAATTTTCGACGGACAACTTACTGCGGAAAGATATACAGTGCGCGTCAAAATTATGGAACAAATTCGATATTTCGCAAGCCATGTACTTTTGACAAAAATCCTAAAATAGGTCGATTTTTATTTTAAAATGCCGATTTTTTTATGTATATTCTAAAGAGGTTATGTCACTGGTTTTGACATGGTGACGTAATCGGTAATTTGTTTAAATTGGAATAGATGTCTTGTGATACCTTATCTGAAAGGCCTTTCAATACTACATTCAATGATAATAATTAATCAGATATATTTTCACATGGTGAACAAAAATTTATATTTTATTTCAATAAGATAATAACTTTATAACCAACAAAATAGAACAGTAAAATAAGATGTTCGGAATGCCATCCACCAGTCTATTGACAATAAGCAAATCTACGGACACATTCCTCTTGCACATTGAGAATAACTTTCGGAGTAATTCTGTTAATTTCGATCCTAATTCGATTTTTCAACTCTTGTAGATTTTGCGGCCTATCTACATAGACCTTCGATTTCAAATGACCCCACAAAAAAAAATCCAGGGGCGTAATATCTGGACATCTTAGGGGCCACTCTATCGGTCTGCGTCTACCAATACACCTCCTAGGAAAACGGTTACTCAAAAACTCGCGAACATCACGTGCATAGTGCGGGGGTGCACCATCTTGTTGCAACCAAATACTTTCATTTGGTGAGTTAGGATTTTTGGCGTTTGGAAAAATATATTTTTATTATTATTACATTATGATTATGAAATTCTTGTATTGTCATCGGTCCTTGATATGTGTGACAAATTTCAGATTATTCGGAAGATTGGAAGTGGGTGAATATTTTCTTCCAAGATTTTATTATATTGTGAGTTATTTAGTTACAAGTAAAAATAATAATAGCGTGTTGAAAAATGCAAAATTTTATTTTTTTGAGCCAAGGCTCTAATCCCTCAGACTGCCCTGGCAGACAAGTGAGTCAGTGCTCTACTACACCGATGGATCCTTTCCAAATATTAATAGTTAGCTATTTCCTAGTCTAAAATGGAAACAAAAGACAATCACAAATTAATGCCATAATAGGCAAGTTAGTGTCAAATAAATGTCAGTTGAAATATCAACAAATATTCTTCACAAATTCTAAGTGAAAAGGTTCTATGGCTACTTTAAGTAAAACCCAACGCATAGAAATTTTATTTTTTATTGGATGCGGAGATAGAACCAGAACTCGGCAAGAGGTATGGGACTTCTTCAATGCGAAGTATGCAAATAGATCAGTCGTTCGACAGTCAGTAAGATTGAGAAAAAATTTAGAGAAACTGGTCATGTCAACCATATTCCGAATGCTGGACGTCCTAAAATAGAAGAAAACGTGAAACTTGATGTTCTATTGGGAGTAGAGAATAATCCTCACAATACTTCACGACAAATTGCAGCAGACCTTGACATATCCCAAAGTTCTGTATTACGTATTCTAAAAGCAGAAAAGTACCATCCATACAAAGTACAGCTACATCAACAACTCAATGAGGATGATCCCGATCGCCGTGTGGAGTTCTGTGAAATAATGCAGGATTTGTGTAACCGCAATCCCCGTTTTATAAAACAAATTCCATTTTCCGATGAGGCTACGTTTTGCCTAAATGGTTCAGTAAATCGTCAGAATTGCAGATATTGAAGTAGGGATAATCCTCACTGGATGATGGACGGGCATACTCAATACCCTCAGGAAGTCAATGTTTGGGCAGGGATAATAAACGACAGGATTATTGGCCCGGATTTTTTCGAAGGAAATCTCACAGGGGAGCGTTCCTTGAAATTTTTGAGAAATGAACTCATACCTAGCCTTGCCGATATTTTTCCAAACGCCAACAATCCTAACTCACCAAATGAAAGTATTTGGTTGCAACAAGATGGTGCACCCCCGCACTATGCACGTGATGTTCGCGAGTTTTTGAATAACTGTTTTCCTAGGAGGTGGATTGGTAGACGCGGACCGATAGAGTGGCCCCAAGATCTCCAGATCTTACGCCCCTGGATTTTTTTCTTGTGGGGTTATTTGAAATCGAAGGTCTATGTAGATAGGCCGCAAAATCTACAAGAGTTGAAAAATCGAATTAGGATCGAAATTAACAGAATTACTCCGGAAGTTATTCGCAATGTGCAAGAGGAATGTGTCCGTAGATTTGCTTATTGTCAAGAGACTGGTGGATGGCATTTCGAACATCTTATTTAACTGTTCTATTTAGTTGGATATAAAGTTATTCTCTTATTGAAATAAAATATTAATTTTTGTTCACCCTGTAAAAAATAACTAATTAATTATTATCATTGAATGCAGTATTGAAAGGCCTTTCAGATGAGGTATCACAAGACATCTATTCCAATTTGAAAAATTACCAATTACGTCATCATGTCAAAACCAGTGACATAACCTCTTTAGAATATACATAAAAAAATCGGCATTTTAAAATAAAAATCGACCTATTTCAGGATTTTTGTCATGGCTTGCGAAATATCGAATTTGTTCCATAATTTTGACGCGCCCTGTATACAGTTCCTTAGAAATCAAATTAATGATTTCATTGAAGATTTGCCACTGTCTTACCAAGTTGATATCTATTTTCATCGAAATGGAGCGCCACCTCACAATTCTCAAGTCGTAAGAGAATATCTGAATGATACCTTCCCAGAGAAGTAGATTGGCACTTATAGACCCATTCAGTGGCCTGCGAGGTACATTCTAAAGTTGTCATATTTTTTCATAATGTATTATTTATTTTTCATATTCTAGATCACCAGATATTACTTCCCTAGATTTCGTTTTCTGGGGAATAATACAAAATCAGGTGTATAACACAGCATCAGCTAATCCTGAAGAACTGCGGAACAGCTAATCAATGTGGTGCGCGCAACAATTGAAAAAGTTGAACTTTGCCGTGATCAAGGACTAGGACTAGGAGGTCATTTTGAAAATTTAGAACCTTAATGGACCAATTTGCGACTTTCGAATAATTCTCAAAACGACTGTGAAGTCATAGGCCTCAAGTCGTATTTTTCACATGTTACTTGATCAAGAATGAAGCGATTTACACGATTCATAGCATACTAGATCGAAAAATAAAAATTGGAATACAAATTACTTTATTTGTCAAATATTGACAAGTGAGGTATTGTTGGATTTAGAATGTACTTCTCGATCGAGATAAGTAAAAATATATAGGGTATCCCATTTAAAAATCGAAAGTTGGGGTCATTTCTGGTCAAACCGGAAAAACGGCAAAGCAAGTTAATATGTCGAAAAATTCAAATTGAACTAAAATACACATCCCCAAAATTTCATATTTTATCTTCAATCATAAAAATATAGGGGTGAGCCACAGGTATACAGGGTGTAATCCAACCACTTGCACGACCGCTAACAGTTGATAGTCCATCAAAAAATAAAAATATTTTTCCTTTGAAATTTTTACGATAATTCCTCAATAAACCAGAAAAAGAAATGTTCTACCTACCAATACTTCGCTGTTCCGCGGTTCCCAAAATTTGGACAAATTTGACAGAAAATATGTTTTTTTTTTAATTTCAACCACTGTAATTCGTTATGAAATATGGGATAACGAGCGGAATAATTTTCAATTCTTCTGCGTGCGATCCTAAAACATATTATACATTACAGAAGTTTGATATTGTACCTAGGAATATCATTCATAAACGTACAACATATTTGAAATATACGCAGTTCATAATTAACATTGACATTTTTTCAAAAACATGTAATTGGGAAACTTCGAATGATGATGTTAGTTCTTATTGTAATTGAAAAACTTCGAATGATGTCAGTTCCTATTGTAGGGCAGAACAATTCCAACTGATACTATACCAATTCTCGGAAAGAGCTGTTTGGGACAACAAGGAAAATTGTTACGTCAAAAACACGACCTTCATGAATCCAGTGTTTCTGCTATAAATTCAAGGAAAAACTGAACCCATGAAAACTCGAAGTTCTTATAAAAAAAATGGAAAGTCATAGAAAATGTATCAGGTGTAGTTATGATTTGCACGATAAGTTGTCCAATTGTTCAGCTAAAAATAACAAATGTGGTTTCCGTAAATTTAAAGGGCACTGTAGCAAAATGTGCTTTTGGAAAAAAAATCCACGAATAGGAATGTGCAAGCTGTAGAGAAAGAATCCCAGTCCGAGAATGATGAGCAATGTTATGTTAATGGAATCAAAGCAAATAATGATTCTAATGCATGGACACAAGAGCTGCAAGAGACTTGTGAGGAAAAAACTTTCGAACCCAAGACATTCAAATTCGACATACCAGCTGACAATGTTGCCTTTGAATGTGCTGGAGTATGTGATAGCAGAAGTACCTCTAGGAACATAAGAAATTAAGTGTTCAGTGTTGTGAAACGAGACCATTTCAACATTCTGGGTACGTTGTACTGAAGTACAAAAACAGAGAAATAGTTGAAAATGTATTCGTTCCGGAAGATATTGATATCCCGTTGGTGAACAGGAAAGCTTGCCAAAATCTGAACCTAGTGAAACGTATTGATACGGATGTGAATTGGTTCGAGAAGTATTCCACCCTTTTCATGGGACTTTGTAACATGCAAGGACAGTATAAAATAGAAATAAGATCAAATGTAATTCAATATGTCATCTTACCGAAAGCTCTTCTTGTTCCACTCAAAACTCAACTAAAGGAAGCTTCAGATGATATGCCAAAAAAGTGTTATCGTCCCAGTAGACCATTTCACAGATTGGTGTGCTCCAATGGTAGTTACTATGAGAAAATGGCGATGTACGCATCTGTATGGACCTGTCCAGATTGAATGGAAGCGTCAATTGAATTATCTCTAGCAGAAATTACAAACTTCATTTGAAAAAATCGAAGAATCACCCACTGTTTTACCCTCTTCAGCAATGAATGATTCAAGTGAACCCACTATTTTGCCATGTGATTATTCAATTCAAGGCTTGGGAGCTGTTTCACTCCATTCTTCTCTCCATTTGCTCTGACCTGGGCTAGTGATCGACTAAAAAATGTTCTACTTGGGAAACGGTATACAATCGAAACATACCACAAAATTCTTTTCCAAATTTTCAAGTCGAAAAATCTCGATGATATCTCACCAAGATCTCAGCATTTCAGGATGCGCTATGACTAGCAGATTAATGAGGCTCTGGCAAACAGACCTGGATCCAAGCTCTGAGCGCCATGGCGACGGATGTATGGCACCGTGGTCTCAGAAGAAACGCTGTCGATTTTCACTAACGTTCGAATAACATATTGAAAATCAACTTTACCCATATTTGATGAGACAAATGAATATATTCCATTTAAGTAGGTCGAAGGTTGGGTTTCAATTTGAAAGGCGAATAAATTATCTTTTTGGACTATGACTACTAATTAAACGTTATTATTAATAAATTTCCTTTGTAATTTTATGACTAGATTTGCAATGTCATGTTCAACTGATATCGAGTATTAACTAAGTGAATTGAAAAATTAATCTCATAGAATAGACGAGGATATGTCAATATGGTATTGAAACATAAACATAAACTAAAATATTACAACTTTAATGTTCAGATAAGTAGCGATAAGACAATTCTTCAACGTGAAATTTTGAAAAAGGTTCTTGTGCAACTTAAGGAACGGAAACAAAATGGCGAGGATGACATATATATCGAATATGTGTATGGCGTTCCATCCATCAGCAAATCAAAAAACTCAACATAAGATTCGGTCACGTGAATATTCGTTCCTTGAATGATTGTTTCGGTGACTTCAAAGACTCTATTAATAGTAACAAAATTTAAATAATAGGAGTCACAGAAACTTGGCTTGCTCCAGAATATCCAGATAAATTTGTTACTATACCTAACTACAACTTGATACGTATGGACCGTGCTGGTAGAGGTGGTGCAGTGTGTTTTTTCATCAAATCACAGTATAATTATAAATTATACCACTCTTCTATTTCGACAAGTGATCTAGAGCAGTTATGGATTATAACCAATATGAACAAACAAAAAATAGCCTGTGGAGTTGTTCATCGTCCACCAGGAACAAATGTAGAGGTCTGTATGCAGGAGATAGGTGATGTACTGGAACGAGTGTATTTGGAAACATCTATGGCGGTGTTAGTTGGCGATATTAATATTAATTTTCTAAACTGTGACTCTCGCGATACTCAGCTATTCACTGCCCTAGTTTCTTGTTTTGATATGAACCAAATTGTAGAACATTCTACTCGGATAACAACAACCTCTGAATCCTTGATTGATGTTATTTGCATTAGTAAGGATGTAGTGGTAAGAAATTCTAATACACTTGATATGAATGGTATAACTGATCACCTGATGGTATATTGCGATATTGATTTCAAAGGTGAAAACACTCATGATGACTTGATCTTTTACAGAAATTTTAGGAATTTCAATCATGAACTTTTTTCCCTAGATGCTGATAAATTACCATGGGGTGAAATTGTGACTATGCAAGATATTAATTCCAAAGTAAACTTTCTCAATGAATGCTTCATTATGCTATTTGACAAACATGCTCCTATTTGCACTGTGAATAGGAAACATAAAGCACCCCCTTTTATAACTTATAATATCAAACTGATGATGAAAACCCGTGATAGAGCTCATGCCAAATACCTCAAAGAAAAAACAGCAGCAACTAGACAGTACTATGTAACTTCACGCAACTACGTCAGTGATGCAGTAAAACGTGAAAAAACAGCATACATATAATTTGTCCTGAACAAAAATAAAAACAACTCAAAAAAGACATGGAGAAATCTTGCAGATTGGGGTGTTACTACAAAATCATCATCACAAATTAATAGCCTGCCAATTGAACTACGTAGACCTGAAAAAATCAATGACTATTTTTCAAATGTGGCTGGACATTCAATAGTAAATAATGACACTCTCTCATTCTATAATAGTAATAAATTGAATGCTCCTTTGAACTTCTCCCTTACCGATATATGTCATGCTGATATTTTGACTGCTATCAAAAAAATGAAATCCAATGCTTTGGGAATTGATAAATATCAAGATGATTTCCCTAGTGATACCACACTGTATTGATGAAGTTAAACATATTTTCAACGAATCCTTCAGACAGGGTATTTTTCCTGATGTCTGGAAGGTTGCTAATATAATTCCAATCCCAAAAAAGAGTGACCTGTGCCCTATTAGCATTCTGCCCTCATTCTCTAAAATATTCGAGAAAAATGTTTCCCGTCAAGTAAGAGCTTTTCTGGAAGAAAATCGAATACTTCCGAACGAGCAGTCTGGGTTCCCAAAAAAACACGGAACACAGACTGCCCTCTTGAAAGTGATCAACGATCTTGCGAGAGCCAGACATGAGTCAGAAGTCACCATTTTAGTACTGCTTGATCAAAGCAAAACTTTCGATTTAGTTAATTTCGATTTGCTCATTGGCAAACTCAAGTTCATAGGATTCGACGACATTTCTCTTGAATGGATCACCAGCTATCTCACAGGCCGATAACAGATGGTCAAACTGGATGATAACTCATAGTCAACCCTGAAAGAAACCTCCTCAGGTATACCACAGGGAAGCATTTTGGGGCTCTTGTTGTTTTCAATGTTTATTTTTGATTACCCCACTTTCCTATAACATTGTCAGGTACATCTATACGCAGATGATATACAGTTATATTTGTCTTCCCATAACACTGATACAGAAAGTTGCGTAGCTAATTTAAACTCAGATTTGCATAAAACATTCTTTTACTCGGAGCATCATGGACTGAAAATCAATCCAAATGAAACCTTGGCTCTATGCAAAGGATCTCAGGGACAAAAAGTTGAAACCCAAAGAAACTTTAGGCTCACTCTCGATAACGCAGACATTGACTGGGTAGATAGTGCTAAAAATCTTGGCGTAACCATAGATAGCTCTTTGTCTTTCGATGAACATGTGAAAAACATTTTCAAAGTATCATTCTTCAAACTCGAATCGCTATATAAATTCAAGTATCAGTTATCTGAAGACATGAAACTCAGGCTAGTTAAAACTCTTATTTACCCCCATATCGAGTATTGTTGTTCGGTGTATTAAATTTTTTTGCCGCAATATAATAAATTGAAGTAACAACGCATACAGAATGCTTGCAGGCGATTCGTATGCTGCATTCCATATGGTGAACATGTCACGCCATTGTTAAAAACGAAGGAGTTGAATGTGAGGTACAGAGTCCAATATTTGATAACAATTTTTCTGTTTAAGTTGCTCCAAACTAAAACTCTTAGTTATTTATATAGTCTATTAAGCAGGCATTCTGAAATACATTCGGTCAATTTGAGAATTAACTCATTCAACATACCTAGGCACCGTACTTTCAAATATGAAGGATGTTTTTCAAATATTGCCCCTAGTTATCTGAATGAAATTTTGCCCATTTTACATCATAATATTCATCAATTCAAGAAAGAAATAAAATCACAGCTGCTTATTGCTCAGTGCTAATATAAGATTCAATGTATAATATTGTAATGTATTCGTTAAGTTGACCAATGGAATGTCAAGAATATTAATAGCTATTAGCACATTTATGATGGTAATTTTAATTTTTATTTTTCTTCCTCTTTTCATTATTGATTTCTTTCTTTTTTTCTCTAACATTGTTTTGGTAGTAAATAAGTATTTTCCTTTTCAATTTTATCATTATTTTCTTACACACACTATATAATTTTAATGAGGGGTGGAAGATAGCCTTTGGCTAACCCTTTTCCTTTTATGTATAAAATGTACTTTATGCATAATAAACGATATTATTATTATAATTATTAATTTGGATAGATTTTTTTTTATTAAAAAATCTTCACGTTGTTTTTGCTACCTAGTTTTCCTTTGGATATATTTGAGGAAAACCACAGAGAACGGTTCATAACTTCTCATGTTTCAAGAACATTTTGAAACACTCTTTCCAATATTTCTGTTTACCATCGTGCTAATTCAGCATAGGTTCTATCTTACCCGGAATCAATCCACTATATATATATATATATTTATATATATATATATATATATATATATATATATATATATATATATATAATGTATATATTGTTATGATATCAAATATATGTTAACTATTGAAAGAATAAAAATTTGATAAAATGATACTTCTACATCACATGAATACCTGCTATAATGGTTTTACAATTATTCTGTGCACTTTGCATTTTGAAACCTTTTACCATCTTATGTTCGACGCAGATCATCAAAGAGTTTAGCAGTGAAGCTTTTCTATTGAACTCAATAGGTATCCAATTATCCATTTAGATTGCACAACCTATAAAAAGAGTAAACATCAAAATCTACAAACAAAATCTTTCAAAAATTCAAACTGATAAAAATTATATATAAGTAAGAACATCCTGAATGCTAGCTTAGAAACTCAAAGGAACATGAAAGGGACATGTCAAATAATTCGTAATGAAAAAATGATAAAATATCAAATTTGACAACAGAGAATGGTTCAATAAGAATTTATAACCACTTTGTATAAATATTATTAAATATAGAAATATAAGCTGTATATAAAATAAATTTCATAGTGTAGAATAAGAAGAATTGTTTTCAAAAGTGTGTGGAAACTGAAATTTCGTGCCCTAAAACAAACATTGATGGTTGCTAGGCGAAGAAGGAAACAGGGGTCGAGAAAAAATAATTTTGGCGAAAGCGTTAGAAATTTTTTTAGTAGATAAATCAATCCAAATGAGCAGAAAACACAACTGTGAGAGCAATTCCAATCAATAATCCAAACCAAGAAACAGCCACAACTATTTGAGTAAGAAACGACTTACTGCTATCCAGATCACATTCCACACAGGACATAAAAAACAATAAAAGGGGGCCAACGTTGGACATGTTCACTATCCAAAGCACTGTACAGCCAGGAAGGAGTCTTCGTGAGTGCACAAACGCAACGAACTACAGGTACTTTTTGAAAACACAAATGAACGAAGTGATATCATTGGTATGAGACACTTTTTGGGGTCTTTGATAATAACTTTATTTCATACTTATTACCACTTTGTAAATGTAACCTGTAAATATGTATTTGCTCATTCATTCTATTGCGCATGAGCAAGTCATGTGAATATTTTTTCAAGTTCATAGATTCAATTATATTCAATATAAGCTAGGATATCGCAGGAGTAGGATTATGAAACCTTTGAAAATTCATTTCAATAAAAGAAAAAACAAATTTAACTATTTTCGGTTTTGCTATTCATCATTTGATCATATCACGAACTATATTTTCATGAAACAATAACTTGACTTCAAACAAAGCAACTAGATGGCGCATCTGAACTCTGTTGAGCTGTTGAATGATCATGTCTTCATAGGCGTACCGAATGAGCTGGAATGAGGTAACAAAAGAAAGGTAAAATTTGAAAAAGAGTAAGAATAACATAGCCGGAGTAAAATTGATAATGAATCAAAGCAATCAAGCTCACGATCATAAACAAATTGCAAAATTATTGTGATGACTAGTGGTTAATAAAATAATAACAATAATAACCAATCAATAAAAAACAAGATAAAATAAACAACCCACTATATATATATGTATATATATATATATATATGTATATATATGTATATCAATAATAATAAAATTTTACTCCTTGAAATTATTATTCCACAATTATATAGGAAACGTCGAATGAAAGAAAGAAAAAAACATTGAACACAGTTATTTTGAAGTATACTCAAAATATTCATTGATAGAGTGAAAATATCCCTCTTAAAGGTACTCTTCAACCTTCCTTTTGAAAGTAGGTAATGATGAGATGTGCTTTATATTTGAAGCCAGGCAATTGAATATTCTCGAACCTCATAGAAAGGGTGATTTTTGGAACACTCTCGTACGATGTTGTGTTGCAGCTTGATTATATTTCTGTTCCTTGTTGGGTAGTTGTGACACATTCAATTAGTTTCGAACTCAGACTTCCGTTTTTTCACAAAGAGCAAAGAATTATAAATGTATATAGATGGTAATGTTAAAATTTTCTTTTCTCTGAAAATGGGTCTACACGAATCTGTGAAGAAGGCCATACAACATACGTATGATCCTTTTCCGAGAGATGAAAGTTTTATCAATGTTCATTCCTTCTCCCCACGGAAGCACATTGTAAGAAATAACTGAATAAATCATCGCATTGTAAATGTTTAGCAAATGTTTTTCATTCATAACCTTTTTGAATTGCACCAATGCATAGAAACTGGTGTTGATTTTCTTGCAAACGTAATTTATGTGAATTTGCCAACTCAATGCAGAATCTTCATAAAGACTTAAAAATTTTGTGGTTTCCGACGGATATATAGTCACATCATTGAAATCAACATGTATATGCTGTTCTATTGAAGAATTGAACTAACTCCGTTTTATCGGCATTAACTATAAGTTCGTTTGTGCGACACTATGTTGTGAATCTGTGACCTATTGAGTTCAGTTTCGACTGAGGTTCCGCAGGACTATCAGCTTCTTCTGAAATGGTGATGTCGTCAGCAAAAAGTGATATTGTCTCAGTACCTATATGTTGTGTAAATTCATTGATATACATTTAAAAAATAATTTGATTTACATAAAAAAAAATGATTATATTGGGTCTCACCAAAAACGGGAAGACACATTCTTCTATAACTCTAGCTAACACACTTGGAATGGTTACTAGTCTATAGTTATCGATTACAAAAGTAACTTTTCTTATATAAAGGAACATTTTTTCCAATTTTCAATAAGTCTCGGTTCTCAACAGACTCACTGATTATGCCAGTGGTTCACAGATGAATTCAGATAAAGATTCAATAATGTTTGTAGAAAGGCAGTACATTATGGTGGAATTTTTATTTTTAAATTCAGTGATGACATTGAATAACTCAGTTGGTGTAACAGGATTAGAATAAAAGCTATGTATGTTAGCAATTAAATCCGTTGAACCCAATAGGATTTAATTTTTAAATTGATGTAAAATATTTAGAACCATGGTTGCATGATATTTGGCAAAAGAATCAGCAATTGTTTTTTTATATCCTACCAGTTTATTTTCAATATACATTTCCTGTGGACATTATTTCAATGTTTTTTTCCTTGTGAATATATTAACCGTTTTCCATATTTGCTTCTGTTTATTTTGTATACACTTCATATATATATATATATATATATATATATATATATATATATACATATTCATATGTCCATTAAATTTCTTCCGTTTTGTTTAGCAGTCCCCTCGATATTCTTCCCATTCATATCTATAATCCTGGACTCGGATGTCACGCAGGTAGCTATAGCTGTCTCCGTGGTGACGTTGTTGCTCTGCTCTGGAATGCAGGGTCTGCTAACCGAAACCACAAAGGTGCGGCAGGCTTCTGTTTGTTGACTCCGTTGATTTGTCGTTTTCTACCAACTGTTGTTCATCCTTGCACTTCTTCACCGTACTGATGAGGGCCGAGAGCCCGAAATACGTGTCTACGGTTAACACTTCTCTCTGAGGGCTATGTCCATTGAACTTCTTCCGTTTTGTTTACCAGTCCCCTCAATATTCTTCCCATTCATATCTATAATCCTGGACTCCGTTGTTACGCAGGTAGCTATAGCTGCCTCCGTGGTGCCGGTAGTTGTTGCCCTGGGCTGCAGGGTCTGCTAACCGAAACCACAAATGTGCGGCTGGCTTCTGTTTGTTAACTCCGTTGATTTGTCGTTTTATACCAAGTGTTGTTGTTCATCCTTGCACTTCTTCACCGTACTGATGAAGGCCGAGAGCCCGAAACACGTGTCTACGCTTAACACTTTTCTCAGAGGGCAATGTCCATTAAATTTCTTCCGTTTTGTTTACCAGTCCCCTCGATATTCTTCCCATTAATAAATATTTATATATATATATATATATATATATATATATACATATATATATATATATATATATATTGCAATGTTAGGAAGGACCAGTAATATATTTCAAAGGTGAAAAAGAAATAATTTCTTAAAATATTCACAAAAATAATAAATATTTAATAGTTAGTAGTTCATCAGATATTGTTTTACATTTTTTTTTGAGATTTTATTTCCTTTATGAAGCCTCTGTATAATATTGATAGGTAAAGATATGCAAATACTAGAATGCAATCATTTTCTTGCATTTTCATAAAAGATTACAACATATTATGGTTTGAAATACAACAAAAAGTCTAGATTTACAAAATTATTCTGGATTAAATGTGATCAACAAAATTATAAGGTTGAAACATACAGTATATGAAATTGCATCTAACTAAAATAGCCAATGGGAGAACAAGAAACCTCTCGATGAAAATAGCCAATCAGGGAACAGAGATGGTGAGATAAAATATTTGAAATTGAGGAAAAGTAAGAACACAGAAACGTCAAAGATAATTATGATCAAATATTGTATTTAGTTTATAAGAAATGTAAAATATGTTAGTTGATAAGTTTTCTCAAATAACACCAAATTAGTGAAAGTGCGACAAGAAAGTGCACGATTTTGAAAATTCAAATAAGATGACAAAACAGAAATGGTATCCAGGAGAAGAAAAAACAAAGCGAGGAGGAGATTGAAAAAATTTTTAGATAGAAGCCACGTACAGAATTTGAGAGAAAGAAATTCAGGATTTTCATTAATGACAAGGTAGTTTTCCCTACAATAACAAACCAATTCAAACACTGGATAATTTCGACACAAAATATATAAGGATTAAAGAAGATTACCTTTTTAGTTCTCCACATGAAAACTTGTCCAAGCTGATTTCAGGGATTTTGGAAAATGTGAACTCAAGTATTCTACGTAGGAATAAAAACAATAATTGAGAGTCTTCCTTTCGAATTTCATTTTGAAACAGTTCAAATTCAAGATCGTGTACCACCCTTCAATATATTTATTGGGAACTTCAAACATAGGGGTATATCCAAAAATTTTGTATTTTAAACCATGGTGGTCTACGTTATACAGGTTGGCTCATTAGTGCGTGGAAGTACTACTCAGAATGAAAAATGTGAAAAATATAATAAATCAAAGTAATTGCACTGATGCACATTTTTATATTTTCGCAAGTCCGTGTCTTGAACTTTTGGCACGTGCACTCATGTGGCAATTGTGTTATGGTTTCTAGCTTATGCGCGTCACGAAGAAAATATCCAAAATATCCATAACACATCTTTACTAGATGACAATATCGATACTGATGAAAGATTACCAAACGAAAATATTGATTTTGGTATAGAAGTAATAGAATTATGTAATATTTTCGGCTCATGAGAAGGTACCTACTTACTGTTGCTCTTGTTCAATATTTGTTTGTTCATTTAAATGCCCTATACAGGGTTCTGAAGTTTTAAGGAAAAATTTTTTTTTTATGGTAACTTCGGTATGACCCTGGATATTTTTGTGAAACGTAGTACACATCTTCTATGCACCAAAAAGCAATTATTTTTTAAATCCCCATTACTTTTTGGAGCATATCTGATCTCTTGATTTTATTTTGTTCAAAGTACGATTTTCGCATAAAAAATAAAATTTATCAATTTGCACGTTGCTATGAAGTTGGGTATTGATTATAAGGATTAAAAACGTATCTATAAGGAAGAAGTAGATGTTGTTTAGCAAACAAACAGTTTTGACAGTTGTCTACCTAGTCCAGTAGTCACGAATATAAGTCATCAAAATCAACAATAATATTGAACAAAAACATGGTCCATTTTACGAATTCCTAATTTGCAGATATGTATTACATGTATGGGTTTGCTGATGGAAACGCACTGGAAGCCAGCCGGTTGTATGAAGACTGCTTTCCAAATAGAAATATTACGGATGGACGAACATTTTCAAATATTCATAGAAGGTTGTGCGGAATGTTTTGAACGGGACAATCATCTGGAAGGAGTAAAACGTACTGTAAGAACACCAGAAATTGAGGTAGCGGTTTTTAATTCAATTGAGGAAGATCCCGGATTAAGTACACGAAAAATTGGGAACAATTTGAATATCTCATATATTTTTGTTTAGAAAATTCTCCATGACTTTTTATTATATCCCTACCATATCCAACGGGTTCAGGCACTACTCCTTCGCGACTTTTCATTGCGGATGAACTTTTGTCAATGGTTTCTTCAAAAAGTGTATGAAAATCCATTATTTGATACTGACATTTCATTCACGGATCAAGCCAATTTTTCCAGAAATGACATCCAACACTTACACAATAATAATTATTTGGCTGGAGAAAACCCACATGTAATCTTGGAATCCCGTCACCAGGAGCAGTTTTCCGTTAGGGTGTAGGCTGGAATATGCGGCGGTTATTCAATTGGACCCAATTTCCTTCATGCGAGGTTGAATGGGCACCCAACTAACAAATGGGCTTTGTAATTTTCAGGTAACAGAACAATTCAGTTCCATTGGCATTATATTGCGACTGTCGGAAAGCCAATCTGTTGAATTAACATTGCGAACATGATTATTTTGTTCTTTGAAACCAAATTGTTGTTAGATCATTGTTGAGAACGTTCTTAGGGTGAAATTATGAAACATCTTGAAGGATAAACTTGGAACAGTTTCTTAAACGTTTATACAATTCAAGTTATACTACATTTTAGCTTAGAGGACCAAAGTGATTTCTAGTAGTTTTGTAGTGATATTATCAGGTACTGTTCTGTTCTTTCGCAAACAGTTTTATGAATGGTTTATAAAAATTCATCAACAGATTACAAAATTGTTGTATTCCTGTGATACTCTCTTACTCCAGAAAGCGATATGCTCCCGACAAAAACGGATAAATAACTATCCTATAACAGTACGAATAATATGCTCCTGAATGGTCCAATAAAGCGGTTATAGAAAAATAAACTGTTATTGAACCCAATATGATATTGAAAATAACTTTTATAAAATGAAACTGTCACAGTAGTTTTTCATATTAGTTCGGTCTCTTTCTGTTTTATCAAGTGTGTGTACATGTAAAATGGCGTCAATAACACAAATAAGCAGATGGAAAAAACTAATAAAAGAAGTGACGCTTTCCGCAGAAAAGTTAAGACCAACTATCAGAAAAATTTCCACGGCACTGCGGATTTTCGAATGAAGGTGAACAATCTGGATAATGAAGAGAATTTTGATCTAATAACTCATCAATACTCAACCAGCTCTGGGCATATGTGGTATACAAGCAGCAAACGTGCCAAATGATACCGAACTGACCGAAAGTAACTGCGTTTCAGAGTTGGATTATTTTAACAAGTAGGAAGATAATGTTATTTCTGAAACGGAAAAAGGTGTGAAATTCAGAAATCATCTGAGATCATGGACGGTCTCCTTCAACATATCCCATTTGGCTCTGAAAGATTTAATGAAAAATATCAATAAACGCTTCGCAAGAATCCTTCTTGGAGATCCTAGAACGCTTTTGAAAACGTATCAAACAGTTACAATTACAAAAGTTGGCACTGGCAACTATTGGCATCATGATTTCGAAGTTAGTTTGAGATAGGCTTTGGGTAAAATCAGTGATTTACCTAAAACAATATCTGTCAATATGAACATGGATGGTTTACCAATATACAGAAGTAGTGAATATAAGTTTTGGCCAATAATTTTCAACATATACGAGTTGCCTAAAATAAAACCTATAGTTATTAGAATATACTGTGTCCCAGAAAAGCCGAATAGATAGGTTAAGTCTAGTTTCATTAATAATGCATATACGTTTTCAAAAGTTTTGAGCTGCTCTAATGTGATGCAAATACATCACAAAGCTCTATAAGAGCTACAACTAAGGCACAAAGAAAGCTAGTTGTATAAGTGCTACACGACCTGCTATTATACAAACCTGCTGCTAAAAGATACATTTATTCCGTAAAAGTTGCTTTGGAGCCGTTGTGGCAGCGTTACAACACGTTGACGTATGGGCGTTGATGAAAGTGTTTTTCTGGACGACAGTCAGAACAGGAAAGGATCTAGTGTGATTTAGAAAAGAAAAAAATCATGATATTCAACAAAAACTTCAAAGGGGAATGAGGACAAACGCCGGTTCTTTTTTAACACTACCTGTATCTGCATTATTACACATGTATTAATGATTATTATTGCCATTCGTTTGAAACGTGTCATTGAATTCTGGAGATTTTGGGAATTTCATGTTCGTTTCTACTAACTTTTTCAATAACATATCCTAATTTTTAGCTTTGTGGAGATATATACAAAATGGGATGGCAAACCTGTCTCTAACTATTGTCAATTTTATTTTTCACTTCTGCTGTGGGCTATATTCTTAAAACGCATTTTGGGACATATCACCTGGTATGACGTTAATACACATTTCAATTAGTTATATATTTTTATGATTTTAGGAACGAAAAGTCGCCACAAACATTTTCAGGTGACACGGATCCGATAGCGATCGTGAAAGTGTCACTTTTTCGTATCTTTAACTTATTCGAACTCATCGAACTCTATATCGAACTCATTTACTTCACGGCTCCATATCAATTGGTCAGGAATAGTTGGGAATGATTCTGAACTGTTTGCTGAATCATTCCAATACAGTTCTGAAATAGTGTTTGAGAAAATGCATTTCAGATCTCAGATGTTCATTGGTGTATCTTTCCTAAATCAAGGCCATCTTCATTATCAGGCTATCGTCATCAAGGTTTAAGAGGATACTTAATGTACTATATAGAGAACGAGCCACAAGGCTGATTTGCGAATTGGAGATGGTTCAGTTGAATTGGTAACTTGATTCGTAAATGAAACGACTGAAATGTATTGATTTCAATATTTTGGTAGCGTTGCCTAACAATATTTATACGAATTGCGAGACATAAAATGTCAACAATTTCTGACGTTTGAAGAAAATGATACATTGTTTCATTGGAATTTATAATTACACTTCATTTAACAAGCGAAATTTGCATTTGTTAAGCGAAGAGAAAGTGGCCGTGCGAAATCATGATCTGTTTGACAAGCAAAAACTTTGCGTTTGCGAGGCGAAGGAAAGTAAAAGACTTTGAGACTCACTTTCGAACCAAATAAATCATACTATTTTTTCTACAACTGTTAAAACTGCATCCATGGTCTCACTAGCGGTAATCGAAAACAGAGTCTTGCCAGTAGGCAACACCTTCAATTCATGTAGTGGAAATGTGATGTGTTGGTAGGCAACACTTTCAGTACTAGAATTTAAAGTATATCTCGTCCTTGGACTTGAAATGAAACTTTGGTCCTTAATTATGGTATTGAAAGAGGCCATGCACTTCCGATACGGTTGCTGAGAAAGATATATTCTGAATATTTGATGAGCCACACGACCGTCCAATGTAATTATTGAAAGATATTTCGAATTAAATCGTTATATAACAAGTATCCCAACAATTCTCAAAAAATTATTTGTTCCTTTGCATACTCTTCGAAAGAATTCAAAGTAATAATCGGAAGAACTCATTTAATTTTTTGTAATACGTCTCTGTGGAGTTGAAAGACAATATATATTGTGAATATGTTATAGAAATCGCCAACGAAGTTGAATAACCATATAAACACTGTTATTGTGACGGAAGTGTTGAATAACATAAAGCCATATTGAATCGCATATTAGTGATGACCATTCTGAAGGCAAAAACTAAAACATGCAAAATCTCTATTCCTAAGCTAAAGTTTACTGGCGCGAAATCAACAACAATTGATCAAATTGGTAGCAAAGTTCTGAACATTTTTTAAAATTATTTTTGGTAAATTCAAGAAATTTTCAAAAATTCCACAGCGCTTGAAAATTTTATATTATATGTACCATATAATCCACAGTGAAATTCACTCCGCAGTCGAAATCAACTTCATAGTTAGATTTACGATGTGTTAATTGATATAAATACGCAAAAGCTATCCACCGCAATACGAAATATAGACATTATCAATCCTGCTATGTTTAATTGTCACGAGAACAACAAAGAAATCACTTTTGTGAAGATTATTTATTTTCCGTGGAATACTCAAGCAGTTCCTATACAATTTTTTTTTAGAGATTTCTAATAGTTCCTTAAGTGATAAATAATGAACTGAATAGAAATTTTGAATGATTATTACAAAAATCTTATGAAACTATTCGGTGGTGATTCTATACAGTTCCTATAAATTATATATAAATGTTCATACAATAATTCTGTAATAGCTGTGCCCATTTAGCTTTTATAGTTGCTGTAAGAACGCCGTAAATTATTTTTTGAGATGAATAAAGCTTGATAAAAAATGATATGTGAACGTTCTTTCAGTTTTTATAAAGCACCAAATTGTAAGTTGGGCATAATTTCTGGCAGATTAACTTCAGTGCTCTGGCGCGCGAATATTCAAACCAATATTACAATAACCGCTGGATAGATCGCGAGGGACCACAATCATGGTCACCTAGGTCCCCGGACCTCGATAGTTAAGATTATTTCCTGTGGAGTCATCTCTAAACATTGGTTTACAGTACATAAATTGATACTGAAGAGCTACTATCAGAATCAGCCCCGATATCTTCCAAAGAGTACGTGCGTCCACGAGAAAAAGAGCAAAGGCATGCATATTTGGAGGAGGTTCATATTTTGAACATCTGATTTATTTCTTTGTGCGTTCAGGGTAATTTTGTGTTAGCATTCCAAAACGTATTAAGATTACTTTAATTTTATAATTTTACCTTTGGAAGTTACTCTCTTAAATAAATTTTCGTTTGAAGTTACATACATTGTTTTTTCTTGTAAGTGGTCTAGCGAAATGCGAATGAATCCATTTTTTTATGCAAAAACCGTACATCAAACGAAAAAAATCAGAGAACTAGTTTTGCTCAGAAAAAAATGCGGAATTCAAAAATAATTTATACTTCGAGAAAAAGCAGTGGCGTATCACTTTTATCTTTCAAATGAGTCAGTGCAAATCCCGCACGAACGCCACTGGCAGGAGTAAAAATTATGTTGTACAGCAGAAAATGCCTTTTCATAGAAGATGTGTGACCCAACGAACCTCGGCCTCATATGATTAGTAGAGTTTCTGGTTGATTTTCCCTTTTTTTATCATTCTCTCTTTCTTGTGTGTGATGGTCTATGCAGTCTGCTCCTCTTCTCAGGTAGCAGCATATGGTAGAGGATATGCAATCCACCAACTCTCAGAAAATAGCTTGACTTTTTTTTTTGTATGCGG
This sequence comes from Gonioctena quinquepunctata, assembly GCA_018342105.1. Classification (NCBI taxonomy): domain Eukaryota; kingdom Metazoa; phylum Arthropoda; class Insecta; order Coleoptera; family Chrysomelidae; genus Gonioctena; species Gonioctena quinquepunctata. Next base: position 258,503 of record JAFIRS010000775.1, on the reverse strand, counting down.
CACACAGCCTTATATAGATAGACCCCCTGAAAGTAAAAGCCCTGAACTTTCCTACGTTGTGTTTTCTTTCGACTTAAGGATATAGTTCTGTTGAGCTGAAGAGAAATAAAAGACAAATAGTGCGAAGGAATACATATATATTCTATCATAATGACAAATTGTGATAATTGAACCTTAGCTGAAACTGCTTTGAAGAACTCGAAGCATTTTATGAAAGCAGATCTGATGATATTTTCGGGCAAATGGAATGAAAGAGGAAACAGTGAATAAACGTGCTACTCACAAGAATACCAATATTATAGTAATAACAGAGCTCTACATTTATAACAACAAAACAAAAACAAAATGAAAATAACATAAACCTGAAGAATAATTTATACCGAAATATTCCCAAACATATGAAAATCCTTGAGTGCAACAATATTCTGAGAAGATCAAACTTCGGATGGAATGGATCTCAGATAACGAGCACTGGAAGATGGTATCCAAGCAAGACAATTCTGAACTTATTCAAAAACAATCTCAAGTTCAGCAGCAAAGCAAAAATCATTTGTAATCTAGAAGATAAACGCCAGAATACCAAGAACCAAGTTGAAAAAAACCGGACAAGTCCTCAACTGCATCGCCAACCTCATCTCCAAGCAAATCAAATTATATGGAGGAAAGGAATAGCAGAAGCAAATCCAGAAAAAATTACATAAAAAACCTAGAAAAAAATTGTGTAAACAGTGGTGAAAGTGGAAATTTTCTATCGAAAGCCAAGCAACCAATAAGATTTTAATAACTATTTCATCTCTTAATATTCAATCAGTGCGCAATAAATGTGATGAACTCTACACTTTTCTAGAACAGCAAGGATACCCAAAATTAGTTTTACTAACCGAACATTGGTTGAGACCTGATGAACCACTCCATATTACCTGTTATCATGTATAACTAATTATTCCCGAAATAACTCAGTGCATGGTGGTACAAATACCCTTATCCACAATTCCTTCCTAGATATATCATTCAATAGGACAGATGAATATTGTGATATGCATAAAGAAAAATATTTTGAAATATCATTAGTACATTCGAAATTTTTTCATCTTTTTGTTGCATGTATCTACAGAACACCAACTTTTGATATTCGCATATTCTTTGATAAACTAGAATATCTTTGATCAAAACTCCCACTTCGCTCTAAGATTATTTTAGCTGGTGACTTCAATGTCAACTTTTAGGTCGAAAAGGCTATTACCACACAGAGATTGATGAACAAATTTGATTCCTTCAACAAAACCAACCATGTAACCTCTCCAACCAGCATATTACAGTATTCATCAACAATGATTGATTATGTGTGTACAAAGATCGACCACACTTATGTTTCATGTATTGTTATACCCTCTGGTCTGTCTGTTCACGAATCTATATATAGCACAGTTGATTCAGAACATCAGACAGAAACAAAAAATTCCCACTTCGGTAGAATATATTGCACAAAAAATTATAATAGGTTTCATCAACTTTGTGTGAACACTGATTGGAACAGTTTGTTAATACTAGAAGATGCCTTTCAAGCATTCCATGCAACACTAATAGACAATTTTGAGGAAGCTTTCCCTAAACAAAAAATTAACAGAGAAACACAAAAGCCTTGGTCCATCAAAGGTATAAGAATTTCATCTAGAAATCTAAGGTTGCTACATCTCATAAGAAAATTTACAGATGACATAACTACTTCAATAACTACAGAAAAAAAATAGAAAGGTGATTAGGATTGCGAAAAGTATGTATTATAATGAGAGATTAGCTGAAGCAGACAACAAATCTAAATAAAGCTGGGAATTAATTAACGAACTGAAGAAAAAAGATGTAAAAACAATTCCAATGGATTCAACATTGGATCCCAACATCATGAAAGACTATTACTGTTCCATATCGGAGAAACTCAAAACAGCATCATCCCAACTTCTGATCCATCAACATGAATAATACCTTCTCCCTGAACAGAACAAATTTACCGGAATTGAGAGAGATCATCAGAGAAATAAAGAATAGAATAACTTCTGAGGTTGATAACATATCTACAAAAAAATTTAAAGCCTTCCTGAGAGTGCACTTCTTACCCTAGTTCAACTGATTAACTTATCATTTACAGAAGGACAATTCCCTCATTTCCTCAAAACCTCGATAGTTATACCAATTCATAAGGGTGGTGATAAAGAAGTTCCATCCAACTTCAGACCTATATCCTTAATACCAATATTAAACGCAGAATTATGGAATTTTTAGACAACAAGAAGATTTTGAGTGCACATCAATATGGCTTTCAAAATAAAGAGAACACCACCGATGCCATCTTTCCATTTTTGCACCCGTTGTTTAATGAGATAAACATGAAGAAACCTCTGCCGCTATCCTATGTGACTTTTCCAGAGCGTTTGATTGTGTCAATCATAATATATTACTTCGCAAACATGGAAGATATGGTTTTTGAGATAACAGCCATGCTTGGATCAAATCCTATCTTTCCGAAAGGAAGCAAATTGTTAGAATGTCATCCGACTCAAATATAAATGACGTTGAATGTGGTGTACCCCAAGGCTCTGTGCTGGGCCCTCATCTCCCAATTACAGGTGAATTTACTCTTTTTGCAGACGATACTACATTAATGTGGCATGACAAAGACAAGGGCAGACTGCATATAAGGATGATATAAATAAAGTGAAGAGTTTCTTAACAGTCAACGCTAAAAAACAATGTTATAGCATTCAAAAGCATTATTCCTAATATCCATCCATGAGTAAATACAATAGAAAATTGTATCACATCCAAATTCTTAGGTCTCCATCTGGATAAAAATCTGAAATTTGACAAACACATCAATCACCTGAATAAAAAGGTAGCATCATGCCTCTATGCGCTGAGGAATGTTTCCGAAGAACTCTGATTCCATAATGCAAAATCGGTTTACTATGCGCTCATGGAATGTCAGCTAAGGTACCATTCTGGGGAGTATGCAGTGAGAAACATATGCAGTCTCTCCTCGTCCTGCGAAAGAGAACAGTAAGATACCTCTGTCAGGCGAAATGGAGAAATGCATGTAAACTCCTTTTCCTTCAACACAAAATATTGACAGTCATCTCAATTTACATAGTCGAAACAGTATTAATAATACATAAAAATAGACCACATTATGAAACGACAACCACTTCCTATTACACACGTCAAATGAACCAACTGAGACTCCCAATTCCAACCTCAAATCCAGTGAAAAATTCACTCATATACAATGGAATAAAAATATACAACAAACTTCCCAAGAATATCAAAGAAACAACGTAGCTTAGACTATTCAGGAAAAAAACCGAAAGAGCTTCTAAGTGATAGGGCCTATTCATTTACAAGAGTATTTTGATGACTCATGGTGATATCATCATTTAATACTTCATAAATCATCACCTTCTATCTTATGTCTTTATTTTATTTATTTGTTAAATGTCTATTATTTCAACTGCATATCATTCTCAATGATGTAGCTGCAACCCAATATGTCAATTCAACACTTTACATTAAGTAGATTGTAAAATTGTAATACTTCCCAAAACATGCCGACATATTGTTTATATACATATATATATATATATATATATATATATATATATATATATACTAGCTGACCCGACAGACGTTGTCCTGTCCACATTTCTATGTTCCCCAAAACGTTTTTCCCGAAAACTCTCGTCCGCGTAGAATTTCTTTTTTCTAGGTTTTCCTTCATGTTGTTCCATCTAGACTATGCTTTTGACTCCTTACGCTTCCTGTTGTCCCGTTTTCCCGTTCTCCTGGTATCCCGTTTTTTCTTTATCCCGTTATCTCGTTTTCCCGTTATCCCCTTATCCTGTTATCCCATAATCCCGTTTTTTTGTTATCCCGTTATTCCCGTTATCCCGTTATCCCATTTTCCTGTTAATTTTTTTTTTTTCCGTTTACCCCTTTCCTTATCCCTTTTCCGTTTTTTCGTTATCCCGTTATTTCCGTTATCCCGTTTACCTGTTATCCCATTTTTTCATTATCCCGTTTTCCCTTATCCCCTTATCCTTTCATTTCGTTTTCCCGTTTTTTCGTTATCTCGTTATTCCGTTTTCCTGTTATCCCGTTTTTTATTTATCCCGTTATTCCGTTTTCCCGTTATTATCTTATCCTGTCATCCCGTTTTTTCGATATCCCCGTTATCCCATTGTCCTGTTATTCCGTTTTTTCTTTATCCCGTTATCTCGTTATCGTACTACAATTATTATATTCGATTGCCATCTTGCAACCCTATTGCGGATCTGTGGTTAAAATAAAAAGAAAAATCGCGAAGGAAAAAAAGGGGTTGATCGTAAAAGGGTGAAAACTTAGGGTTGTATGTATTTTCGATTGCTGTATCATAAAAAAATAAAAAAAAAAGATTTTTATCTAAAAAAAAAAAAAAATTGAGGGGTTGACCACCCTTAACATTTAGGGGGTTGAAAAATAGATGTTGTCCAATTCGCAGACCTAACCGATATGCACACAAAATTTCATGAGAATCGGTCGAGCCATTTCGGAGGAGTTTAATTACAAACACCGTTTCACGAGAATTTTATATATTAGATATAAATAAATATATATATATATATATATATTTAATTATCTTTATATTCTTCAACTATTTTATCATTATTATCATACATTTTTGAATTTTATCATGACGCTGTGTTTGTTAACAAGAGTTATATTCTCTTAGAAACAATAAACATATTCTACCTAGTAAAGCCAGAGGTAACAATCTCAACTTGTTTGAAAACAAATTCAACAATTCAGATCATTTAATTTATTCACAAGGCAATATCAGGGACTATAACAGTTCAGCTTATTCTTAGAATCGTCTCCAGTTTCAAAATATATATTCGTTCAACATTGTGAAAATCTAATCACCTTGGGCAAAACAACCAGGCCTCAGAAATATATCTGTATTGGCTACTCCTGGAAATCTCCAAAATAAATTGCTAGTACATTCTGCATGTCTATCATCGCCAATGGAGATAATGGATCCTCTAGTACATTTACACTAACCTACTGAAGGGTTGTCCATAATCAATGACTAGTGACCGGCCAAAATCTCCTCGTGTGCACCCGTAATAGGTAGATCAACCCGTTAACATCCTCGGCCATTCTTGACAGTACGTAGAGAATCATCGGGGGCGGTTGAATCGGGTTCTATGACTTGAAAGTGATATTATCTGAACACCCAAGTAAACTTGAACAGAGATTTCTACCCCCTTCATAAAAGGATTAATAATTAAAATCAAATTCCAAAATACTTCATAACTCCCCCCCCCCATTTTCTATTAAAACTTTCTCACAGAACTGGCAACTTCTTTGAAGTTGGCACTACTTATTCCTCTCATGGACAGTTGACATTTAGAATCAAATCAATTGTCATTAAGACATTGATATATCCACCTGGCCTTTGAATTCCAACATGTGATACGTTAGATTCTAAGCCAATTTATAGTCATTTGATTAACAATGCACTCATCTATTGTTTTTACTTCCTGCACCTGACATGTAAGTACTCAAAAAACTTTTATAAATTCAAAGAATTTCCATAACCTATGAATTTAAATTCAAATTTGAAGTCTTTCACACCAGTCAATCAGAGTATTTACTTTCAGGAAGCACTGAAGATGACGAAAGTCGAAAGCGCTTTGCAAATTTAAGAAAATTATACACTTTATACAAAAATCTTTCATTTATTCTATACAAGTGTATTCAGCTTCCCACATTCAATTTGAACTACAATATGGTAGCCAGCTGACCTTTACATGAAGTTGTCAATCAGAAGAAGTTTGTTGAACATTGATTTATGGTTTCTAAACAATTGCTTGAGAGAAGACGTCATTCCTAAATTTGCAAGAACCACAATGCCAACCAATATATCCCCTAACTCAGAACACACTACAGAGAAGGAAATTATCAAGATAGAAGTTTGCAAACACAGTGCCAAACTGAACAACACCAATGTGGACTTGAAAATCTGCTATGATAAATTAATTTTTAGTTATTCTTTACATTAAATTCAAAATTTCTTCAATGATATTGAAGATCAGGTGGTATACCAAAATAATTTGAAATTCAAAAAAGTAAGTTAGAAGTTGCAAGATCTCATTCAAAAAGAAAATCAACAAAACTCTCAACCTTCAGTTGACAAGTTTTCTGGATTTGAGTTCCACGAACGCATGAAAAATCTGTCAAGTTCTTTTTTCGATGATGACGAGATAGCTCTGCTATCTCTGGGCCTGAAATTTCCTTTAAATTCAGACCATTCTGAGAAAGACCTCACTTCTTTTGCCATTGAACTAGATGTTCTTATCGATAACTTATCCAATAACAATACAATCAAACAAAAAATCAGGAATTTCTGTCAATTTACCATTTCAAAATATCAAAGGAATTTGAAAGCTATTCCCAGTTTTTTGAGGATTTCCAGTTACAACAATTTGAACAAATCTTTACAAAAATTAAAGAAAAAAATATCCAACGATAATATCATTTTAACCAAGGCTGATAAAGGCAATTGTCTGGTTATCCTTGACCAAACGGTCTATTTATAAAAAGTTGAAGAATTTTTAAATGCAAACAATTTTATCCTTATTCAGTCAGATCCACTCAACAAATTCATTGATAAAACAAAAACCCACATCAAAAATTGCAACAACCTATTTATTGAATTCATTAAATCCTACAATTTGATTCCAGCAATCCACAAATGCCGAGACTATATGGCCTTCCGAAGATTCACAAAGAAAGTATTCCAATCAGACCAGTAGTAAGTTTTTGCAACACCCCAGTTTCAACCTTATCAAGTTTGTACAAGTAATAAAAAACATCACAAATTATAAACTGGCCAATTCGGTAAGTAACACTTTTGAATTAATAAACAAAATCAAAAACCTCCAATTGGATTCAAATACTCTCATGATTTCATTTGATGTCAGCAACCTGTTTAGTTCAATTCCAAAAGAAGAAACTTTACCACTAGTATCCAATTTGCTTTCAATACATTCAATTTCAGAATAATCAAAAACAGATATTTTGACTTTACTTAAATTTTGCATTTCCCAGGATTTTTTCATCTTCAATGACAAATTCTATAGCCAACCTGAAGGTTTAACAATGGGTAACCCCCTCTCACCTTTTATAGCTGACCATTTTATGGAAAACCCAGAAAACTCATTTATTATAAACGAAATTGGAAACATTACGAAATGTTGGAAAGGGAAACATTCTCAATTGAATATTGATAGAAAGATTTTTCTGTGCATTGAAAAATCCACGATTAAAATGAAGTTATTTTTTGTGAATGTCTAACAGAAAACAACTACTTCCCCGGCTAAAGCCACGCTGGACATTGAACTACATCTGATAGATATTCTGAAAAGGCCCTAACTCAAAAGAAAAAAAAAATCTGAAATTGAAAATTTGCATTTTCATTCAGATAGTTATTTGATTTTCTATTCCAGTCTTAATTAAGAACTCATAAAGATGAATACCCCACAAGAGGTTATCTTGACGATGGAAGATAGTGACTAAAGTTTATCTTCCAGTCGCAGATGATTCCACATCTGATTTTATGAACATCCTGTTTATATTTTCAACAAATCAATTACGAAATGGTTTTGGTGTGTAGATGATTGTCTAGTATTTATCGAAGGCAACAACAACGATGCACAAAATGTTTTAAACTCACAACAATATTCCTCCTAAAATAAAATTCACCCTTGAAATCGAAATGAACAACAAATTTATTTTTTTTTTAGATTTTACCATCACCAAAATGTACAACAAATTAGATTTTTCCATTTACAGAAAGCCCACCCAGACTGATCATGTCATTCCATTCAACTCGAATCACCCTATGCAGCATAAAATGGCTGCTTTTAATTTTCATATAAACAGACTTTTGAACGTTTCTTTAAGCCGAACCAATTATATTGAAGAAGTTAACAAAATTAAACAGATTGCTATCAACAATAGTTACCAACAGTACACCATAGATAAATTAATCCACAAATTAAAATCTCGTATGGATAGAAATTTAGCTTTCAACTCAAGCCACTCTGGCAGTACTTTACCAGTCAAATATTTCGCTTTACCTTTCTTTCAAAACAACATTTGTTATGAGATTTCCAATTTCTACAGAGATTTCTACCCCCTTCATAAAAGGATTAATAATTGAAATCAAATTCCAAAATACTTCATAACTCCCCCCCATTTTCTATCAAAACTTTTTCACAGAACTGGCAACTTCTTCCTCAATTTTCATTTCATATATATATATATATATATACATTGTAATGAAATGATGAATTGTAAATGAACAATTGTTATTGTAATAATAAAATTGTTATGAAATAATGATGTATCAAATAAATTGTAAAATGATTGCTAATAATTTCTGTTCGTAGCTGGGAGCCAAATTGTTATAATAATTGCTAGCTAACGTCACTGTTTTTTCGTCACGTTGCTGCCAATTGTTATCACTTTTCTTACCACGACTAAACTCAGTTGGTACGCCTTTTGTCTCAGATAGCCGGTTTAGGCAATAGAGCCACTACTTGATGTCAAATTCAATCTATTCAATGTTTACAAACGCGATTGCAGATCATTGTGAAAAACAAACGAGAAAATGTCGAAAAACAATTATTGCCTTTATTCAGGAAAACTTATATTAACCTGGCCTACGATAGATAACTTATATATGGTCATTCTACAAATTTTCAAGAACAATCATGAGGAACGGTGATGAATAAAAAATATACAACCTCACTTTTCACTTTGAAGGTTGAAAATTCGTTAGTGATTCAATATCAAAGTGAAATAGAGTTCTTCTGGTATGATACGAGTTATTTGTGAGGTTATTCAGTTTGTGATGTGCACTAGAAAAGTTTATACCTGACGCTGGAACTGTCGCTGTTACAATATGCACCATGAAATTGAATCCTCCTCAATGAACTGCTCTCAGGCTCTCCAATACCAAAAAGGAACCATACAAATCCAGAAATCAGCTTTGAAATAGTTTCATGTGGAGTACATAGAAGGTAATGTCGTTTGCCGCTAATTATTTTTATTGAAATTCTCCTGAAATTGAGTTGATTGGCTTCTAATAGAGAAACTACCTTATATTGATGAAGTTTTTTGAATTTTTTTTTATCTAAAGTCCGAACGTGGCGTTCTTTTCAAAAATTTTTTCAATCTCCTCGTGGCTTTGTTTTCTGTCACCTGGATACCATTTCTCCCTTTTTCCATATCATTTGAATTTTCAAATTCGCGCACTTTGTTGTCACATTTTCACTCTTCGGGGTTATTTGTCAAAACTTATTAACTAAAATATTTTTCTTTTCTTACAAACTATGTACAATATATATTGATAATTGTCTCTGACACTTCTCCGTTCTTATTTTCTCACAATTTTGAATCTTACATCTGACCATACTGTTCCCTGATTGGCTACTGGCATCAAGAAGTTTGTTGTTCTCTCATTGGCTATTTTTAGTTAGGTACAATTTCATATACTGTATGTTTCAAGCTTATAATTTTGTTGATCATATTTTATTCAGGATGATTTTGTAAATCTAGACCTTTTTGTTATCTTTTGAACAATTACAGGTTGTAATGATCTTGACAATGTATGAAAATGATTGCATTATAGTATTTGTATATTTTTTATCTATCAATATCATACAGAGGCTTCATAAAAGAAATAAAATCTTAAAAATATGTAAAAACAATATCTCTTAAACTACTAACTAGTAAGTAATCATTATTTTTGTGGGTTTTTTATTGAAATAATTTCTTTTTTCCTTTCAAAATAAATTTCTGGTCTTTCATAACATAACAATATATATGTTTATACAGAGTGGCCACTTTTTTAATGGGATTGTATTGGTAACTTTTAAACCATAAGAGTTAGAAGGTCGGTCAAATGGAGAAAAAGTTGCATTCATAGAAGCATTGTCAAGCAGTTTAAACAAATCGAGATTATCAGGGCCGGTTATTGAGATATCATAAGAAAAGTAAATTCTGTCATTTTGATTTTTCCCACTTTATTTCGAATATTATCAAAAAATGTCACGGGAGTTTTTTATTCGACAGTGAATTATCCTCAATTTGACATAATCAGATTTTGTATCCAACGTTTCGTACGCTCTGGGCCACCCTCAACCTCATTTTTTTCAATACGGACCTGCATATTTTATGACACTTTTTGAAATAACTTTCAACGCTGAATCCAACGATATATCGAACAATGTCTTTCAAAGTTGATTTTCAGGTGATTTTGACCCTTATCCAAATTTCTTTGGGTCGGATCTGTATTACATTTAGGTACCTTTAGTTTAATTAACAACATGCAATATATTTCGATAAGAAAATCAACTTACTCATCTTCAACTGAATGGAACGTAACAGAATCAAAGCAAGAAACAAGTAATAATTATTTAAAAATTTCAAGAGGTGAAAAACCTAATTCATAATAATTAAACGAAACTGTCATTTAATGAAAGAAAAATCAAATTATTATTCGAAAGTAGATGATGAACATTAATGAAGTGAGTGTTCGAAATGTCCACCATTTTGTAAAATGCACTTTGCGGTTCTGGAACCCATACTTCTTATACATTTGCTTATTTCGTCTCCTTGAATACCTTCCAATACATTCTCAATCTTCTCGCGAAGAATCTCTATTGTCGGGTTTGTAGTATCATTAATTTTATTTTTGAGATATCCCCACAAATAAAAATCCAGCGGATGCAAATCCGGAGATCTGGCAGGTCATGCTACTGGGCCTCTTGTTCCAATCCATGAATCAGGAAAAGTTCGATTTAGATAGTCTGTGACTATTCTTGAGTTGTGTGGACCACATCCGTCTTGTTGGAACCATGGACTATTACGCCGATACCGTATAGGAAGATCATCCAACATTTCTTCTATAATTTCTACATATTTTGCTCCGGTTAGGTTGCCGTCAATAAAATAGGGTCCCAGTAATTTATTATTCAACAAACCGCACCATATGTTCAAAGAAAAACGATAATGATGTCTAACTTCATGAATTAAGTGAGGATTTTCTGTGGCATAAAAATATTTGTTCCTTCGATTGAACATGCCAGAATTTGTGAATGTCGTTTCGTCTCCCCAAATGATATTGTGGGCAAAATTGTTGTTATTCCGCACCTTCCGTTGAAACCAATTACAGAATTGCAACCTTCCCTCAGGATCATTGCGATATAGTTTTTGCACGGCTTGGTATTTATAGTCATGGTATCCGTGTCTCTTGACTATTTTATTAAGAGCACTTTTTGATAAATTGCATTCACTGGCCATAGTTCTCGATCCTATTCCTGGATTCTTTCGAATTTGGGCCAGAACATTGATGTCATTGATAGGCTCGTTTCGTCGTACATAAGGACCTCTAGGTTTGATGAATAAATTATGTGCAAGTAACGTTGTAGATAAACGTCGAAACATTTTAATATTTGATGTTGTTCTTTCAGGATATAATTCACCATACCTTTGTTGTGCTTTGAACGAATTTTTATCTAGTTTTATGTACACTTCGTACATATCTCTCTTCTCTTCATTTGTGTATCTTACCATATCGAATAAGTTCGAATTGAAATTACTCAGAAAAGTATTTAATGACAAGTTCTTGTGACACAATAATAAACGAAGTGACAAATAATATGACATTTCTTGTTATGTTCTTTTTTATCCACGGCCTACTACTTGAAAATAATACATTCAATAAACCTAGAGTTGTGTGTATGTAAGAAAAAACAAGTCTATCAACGATATCAATGTTCTGACCCAAATTCAATTGAACCCAGAAAAAAAATCGAGAACTGTGGCCAGTGAATACAATTTATCAAAAACTGCTGTTAATAAAATAGTCAAGAGACGCGAATACAATGATTTTAAATTTGAATACCAAGCCTTGCAAAAATTATATCGTAATGATCTCAAAATAGAGTTCGATTCTGTAATTTGTTTCAACGAAACAAATGACAAATCCAACAATAATGATTCCTCGCGAGATGATTGAGAATGTATTGGAAGGTATTCAAGGAGACGAAATAAGCAAATGTATAAGAAGTATGGGTTCCAGAACCGCAAAGTGCATTTCACAAAATGGTGGACATTTCGAACCCTTACTCCATTAATGTTCGAATAATCATTTGATTTTTATTTCATTAAATGATAGTTTCGTTTAATTATTATGAATTAGGTTTTTCACCTCTTGAAATTTGTAAATGATTATTACTTGTTTCTTGCTTTGATTCTGTTACGTTCCATTCAGTTGAAGATGAGTAAGTTGATTTTCTTATCGAAATGTATTGCATGTTGTTAATTAAACTAAAGATACCTAAATATAATACAGATCCGACCCAAAGAAATTTGGATAGGGGTCAAAATCACCTGAAAATCAACTTTGAATGACATTGTATGATATATCGTTGAATTCAGCGTTAAAAGTTATTTCGAAAAGTGTCATAAAATATGCAGGTCCGTATTGAAAAAAATGAGGTTGAGGGTGGCCCAGAGCGTACGAAACGTTGGATACAAAATCTGATTATGTCAAAATGAGGATAATTTACTGTCGAATGAAAAACTCCCGTGACATTTTTTGATAATATTCGAAATGAAGTGGGAAAAAAAGAAAAATCAAAATGACAGAATTTACTTTTCTTATGATACCTCAATAACCGGCCCTGATAATCTCGATTTGTTTGAACTGCTTGACAATGCCTCTATGAATGCAACTTTTTCTCCATTTGACCGACCTTCTAAATCTTATGGTTTAAAAGTTACCAATACAATCCCATTAAAAAAGTGGCCACTCTGTATATATATATATATATATATATATATATATATATTAGTTTATCTCTTTGACTCACCCTGTACAAAATTTTGGATTTATCAATTTTGACAAATCAAATGATGAATATTTAAGTATGATAGTTGGTGTGGTCATATCTTTATTTTATAGGGTTAATTAAGAATTTTATTTTTGATTATTCTCAATTCAGCATGTATTCAACAGTTGGCAATATCAGTCGTGCAAAACATTTACATTTAATATATTTTCATAAGAGCAATATTACCTTTAAAAATGACCACTTTCCAACTTCAACACTCTGCATTTCGAGAACTAGTCATTGGTTTCAGGTACCCATGAACACTTTTATTCAACCAATCAATCAATCACTCAATATTTATTTCCATTTTTCGACATAGTTTACATCTATTGGAATTGTCATTTAGTTAGTACAATTACATTAGTATATCTAAATGAAAAATTACACTCAAAAACAAGAAGAATGTATATAAGGAGAATAGAAGGAGAAGAATTCAGACAAATTAATCGGTGATAATTTTTCCATAAGGTGGCTGCCTTTCAACAAAAAATTAATATGACAAAAAATTCATAAACAAGATAAAATAATATTAAGTGGAAAATAGTTACATTGGCAACAAAATTATTTATGAAATTAAATCGTCCATAATAGATAAAATAACACCCAAAAAGAATCTATTATTGAACAATTTATCTCAAAAATCTATCAGAAAAACTTACAGACTCCCCTTGAATATTCCACTCATGTATTCATTATCTATCTACTGATATTGATAACACTCTATAAGATCGAAAAAAACGAAGTGAAGTCAACAAAATCAGTTTATAATGTTTTATACGGCTGCTAAAAATTATTGCGCATGCGCAATATTCGAATTACTACAAATGACACGAATCAGGGGGTTACCGCTCGTCTCGAGATCGAGAGCCAGGGCACAGATTTTCAGTTTAAATTGCGAGAATTCAAATTATACATTTTGTAGCCGGGCTGAGGATGTCCTTTGACGATTCGCTGTTGCGTTCAAATTAACAGTGCTGCTCCTAGGTGGCGTATGGAGTTAGTAACAAGGCCTACCCAGAACACTGTGTGAATGATACATTCTATGTTTGTAATTGTCCCAAGTCATTGACATGCATTGAATAATAGGGGATTGCAGTATTGCTAAGAGCAAGACATGCTATATCCCCACCACAACATCCCTTTAGTCTACGCCGGTTGAAGGCCGGATGGGAACGGATTTCCCGCTAGAAGAAATGTCCTGAATGCGCCGAGAGGAAGCAAGAGGACAATAATGCAGAGAGAGAGAGAGAAAACTTTTTCTTGGCGCATGCCCATTCATTTATGAGCACCCATTTTTGAAAGTCGATGTTTAATTGTTTTGGCTTATTATCAATATTTGTCATTGATAAATATTTGGTTTCAGTGGAAAATCACTCAACAAAAATTGGCAAGTGATAAACCGACGAATTCAAAGTGAATGTGAATGATACCGCCCAAACGGTACGTCCTAGAGATATGATTTTGATGAAACTTCGGAATTTTTCATAGATCACGAATATATAATCGGTTTTGCCCCGTAAGAAGGTGAAATATCTGTTCAAACACAACTTTTCATTCCAATTGGGTTTCACGTTATCACCATTATTGAGTAAAATATTTATGGCGAACTTGGAAAAAACATGTGGACATCTATCAAGGATGCTCACAAGGTTGGTGGAGATATATAGTTGATATTTTCAAAATCTGGCACGGATGAGTTAGAGGAGTTTTCCAGAAATATCAATGAGAATCACTCGAAAAATAAAAAATACTATCCAAATTTCTTCCCTCGATGTACATATTCCCAAAATTTTTCGAAACAAGCAATTTTAGGAATGAGACACATCTCAATTATTTCTCAAATCATCACCTCAGTTTCAAAAAGGTGTCGTCAAAATACCCAACAAAAATTATACCTCACGTTCATGGTATACTCTTATGAAAAATTGAATCAATATGTAACACATCAGTAGGCAACTATAATTTAATAAATAATTGAAAACGTCCCGTTTTTCAAGACAACTGACTACAAATACCTATTGTTTAAGTGTATTTTGGTAGACCATCCATCATAAAAACAACTATTTCCCTGGCTAATTCTTCGACGGACGTTGGATCATATCGGATGGATAATCGTACAAAGTCCAACAAGGAATTCACAAGAATACCTAAACAATGTCCATGGAAAAATAACTACTTCTCTGGCTAATGCCTCGATGGGCGTTGGATCACATCCGATGGAGAGTCGTTTCCTACAAAGTTACTTGGCAAATGTTTGCTGCAAAATTGATAAATATTAACCAAATCGGGCTGACCACTGTAGACAGGTTTCGGTGTATATGCCCCTCATCAGTACAGGGTAGGTCGAGCAGACAAATAACTACCATCTGCGAATCCAAATGAAACGATAAAAATCCATATATCTCTCAGTTTTCGTTAGTTGCAGTAGTTGAATCGTGACGGAGCAGCTAAGGTGTTTCCCATTCTGTTGATGCAATCTCAACGAAAACTAGGAGATTGATGGATTTTCATCATTTCATTCGGTCAGCCCGAGTGAATTGATTAACATTCATCCATTTCGCAACAAACTTTTGCGAAGTAACTTTGTAGGAAACGATTATCCATCGGATGTAATCCAACGTCCGTCGAGGCATTAGCAAGGGAAGTAGTTATTTTTTAATGGACATTCGACCGACATACACACCTATTGTGTTATTTGTAGTCAGCTGTTGCGAGGAATGAGACGTTTTTCATTTTCAAAGAAATTCATTGAATAGCCAACATATTCAATGTTTGAGCAGGCTTCTTCTATCATTTTGAATGGAAATGAAAACATAGCGATTAAGGAGAAACTATATTTTTGAATATACTTTTTGTTGTGAATTACTCAGAAAAACCCTTTTTTACAGTCCTTTATTAACCAAATGAAAATTTCTTCATTTCGATATTTAATGTTTGAAAAACACAGTAACGTATCTGGGCAAATTAACTAATTCGCTTTTTCAGAGTGCATAAACTAACATGTTTTTTTCAAAGGAGAAAAAACCAAATAATGCAGAGGAATGATCAGATATAAACTCATAATATAAATATTTTCATAAATAAACAAATTTTTGACTCATTTTGATTTTTCCCAACTGATGCAAATATTCGTCACGAGTTATGGTGGTATGCAAAAAAATCCGGTCCTTGTGACATACATCGTGGTCTCATTTCCAGTACAAAAAGGGTTAACAATGTGGAATTGCTCCATGATGTCATCCACTCACTACAATAATCAGGAAAATCATGTCAAAATTCACTTTTAGTCGTAGGCGAAGTTGTGAAATCTAACCTAACTTCTATGATAGCCTTGTAAATATTCCATGTTGAGAGCACTAGAGGTAATGGTAAGAATGCAGTTTAGGAAGAATCCATAAAAGGAAAAAAAATATTTTTTCATAAATAAACAAGCCTCCTTACCCAAAAAAAATATCCAAGCAGTCAGTATACTTTCAGAAATACGGACTTGAGCGCTAATTTCGTCCTTCTTTCAACCAAAATACCAGCCATACCGTTAATCACGTGTTTTCAGCACTTTTTCATACAAAGAATTGTCATTTTCTAAAATAACCTCCCTTCTTCCGAATCTAAATGCGATTCTTATTAACCTAACTTCTATGATAGCCTTGTAAATATTTCATGTTGAGAGCACCCTAGGTAATGGAAAGAATGCAGTTAAGGAAGAATCCATAAAATGAAAAAATATATTTTTTCATGAATGAACAAGTCTCTTTACCCAAAAAAAAATCCAAGCAGTCAGTATACTTTCAGAGATACGGACTTTAGCTCTATTTTTGCCCTTCTTTCAACCAAAATACCAGACATACCGTTAATCACGTGTTTTCAGCACTTTTTCATACAAAGAGTTGTCGTTTTCCAAAATAACTTCCTTTCTTCCGAATCTGAACGCGATTCTTACATTTACTCATGAAGACGTGTCTTGGTCCGGTCTGCAGAAAAATGAACCCGTTTCATAACCTAATAGACCTGAAGATAGTGACATATTTTGAGATGCGATTTTACTCAGGATGCCTTTTAGAGGACAATATTGTCCGTTTATCCTCACGATAATAATGCATGAATCAAAAAGTCGTCCTGGGTTCTTCATATTAAAAAATTATTCGTCATTTGTTCGAAAATTATTTGTTTCGGTGCGATTTTAATAAGGCTGCCATGTGTTTTGTAATGAAATTTCCAAAAAATCTTTGGAAAACCATTGGGATACCGTCAGGGAGGGCCCGAAGGGCTGGTATGGTCACGTGAACTTGTATTGAATAAGGAAATTTTCCGCGTTTATAAAGAAGCTGCCACTAATAAGAATAAAAGTTCTTGTTATAAAACTGCTTAAAAAAATATAGCATACCGACTGTTTACATTGCAAAAATTCCAACCAGATATGGAATAATATTTCTATTCCTATTTTCATACAGTTCATGGTAACGTATGATGTACATGAAATTGGGGAAAAAGGTACCCAAAAAATATAAACAGAAATTTCTGCGTTTTCAAGCAGTATGCCTTTGTGTTTTTTTTTATTGATAATCATGGATATGTAATGGGAAATGGCTACCAATAAAAAAATAGGTCCAAGGTTGTTGAAAATATCGAAAGAAAGATGCAAATATAGAGAAAACCGGTGTAAGAGAAACGTAACATTTTCTGTGTTTTTGAGCAGTAGGCCCTTATGTTATTATGATAATCATGGTATATGCAGGTGGAATAACAAAGGTCCAAGTTTGTTGAAAATATTTAAAAAAGGATGCAAATATAGAGAAAACCGGTGTAAGATAAACGTAAATTTTTTTGTGTTTTCAACCAGTATGCCTTTCTGTTTTTATTGTGATCATGGTATATGTAGGAGGAATTACAAATGACATACCAATAATTAAGGTCCAATTGAATGAAATAAACATTAAAAAGCCTTTTTGAAAACAAGCGTTCATTCAAATGCGCTAAAAAGTAAAAAATAATTGCTTTGGATGTGTGTCACAGATTCAAGAGCTTATCACGCAAAGTTGTCAGTTTGGATACGGAAGCGACCATCTTTTGAATCTGTAACTGACGGAATAACCTTCGTCATACATACAAAACACTTATGTTGAACTTTCTAGCGCATTTGAATGATAGCTTGTCTTTCAAAAGTTTTTTTAAAAATCATGTTATTATGTGCTTTTTATTTAGTACGCAGTAATATATTCATTTTTGTTTGATTTTATTATAATGTGGCTTTTGAGCTACCTAGTTCTTCAATGAGGGGACCATCTAAAGATTAACTCGTCCGATATCCTGGAGCTGACAAAAAATCAATAATCTTCGACTAAATTCATAATCTCCGACCCCAAAACCCCCACATACCAATTTTGAATAGAATCGGACCATAATCACGTCCGTCATCTTGATGCCGCCATTTTGATTTTATCAATTTGTACAGAAAAATCATAATCTCCTACTCTGAAAACCCCCACATACCAGTTTTGAATCGAATCGGACCAAAATTACAAAACTTGTCCGCCATATTGAAGCCGCCATCCTCAATTTCGACAAAAAATTCATAATCTCCGACACCAAAAACCCCCACATACCAATTTTGAATAGAATCGGACCATAATCAAAGAGTCCGTCATCTTAGAGCCGGCATTAACCCCCACATTTCAATTTTGAATTAAATCGGACCATAAACACAAATATCGTCCGCCTTATTGGAGCCGCCATTTTGTTTTCTCCTCTAACATATTCCATAATGCATTGTTACCGGAATTATGAACACCTGCCAAATTTCAAGGGAATCGGACGACTGGAAGTGGGTCAAAATTCACTTTCAAGATTTGTACTAAACATACATAGATACATTCATACATACACATGTGAAGTTGAATAAAAGCTTCCATTTTTATGATAATCATGGTATATGTGGGTGGAATAACAAATGACACATCAATTGACGAGGTCCAAGGTTTATAAAAATAGATAGAGAAAGGAGAATTTATGAAAATAGAGAAATTAGAATTGCCAGAATACTGGCCCTCTGATATAGCATCTGCCTTAAACGTATTTTGAAAGGAAAGCCACACATAACGTTCCTGCGACAGGAGATCAACGCGGCAATGTCGGAAAATCGAAATAGTATGAAAGTTTTATTACATTTTTTAATATGATAAACCCGCACAACTCGTATGCCATTTTTATTTTAATGAAATGAATTGATTACTTCAATTATAAACCGAGAGGTATACTGATTAAAAACACGGATGTTTTTTCATAATTTTGTAATTTATTATTCAATTTTTTATATGGAAAACTAGCACAACTTGTAAGTCGTTTCTCATTTCACCTACATATCCCATGGTTATAATAGAAACAGAATTGCATACCGCTCAAAAACATTGAAGTTTTTCAATCTATTTGTCAATTTCATTTTGATTTTTTAATATGATGAAATCGCCCAACTCAGGAGACAAACTTAATATCACAACAAATTCTGTTCTGATTGAAATCACGGAATGTTATTCCATAACTGCTCAACATTTTTGCAATGTAAACAGTACTTGGACATACGCAATCGGTATGCCTGTTTGAAGACGCGGAAAATTTCCTTATTCAAATACAAGTGCACGTAACCATACCAGCCCTTCGAGCCTACTCTAACGTTATGCCAATGGTTTTCCGAAGATTTTCTTTGAATTTCATTACAAAACACAGGCAGCCTGAATAAAATCGAATCGAACAAATAGCAAATCATTTTTTAATATGAAGAGCCCAGAACGCTCTCTGATGCATATATTATTATCATATACGGACAAGATTGTCCTCTAAAGGGCATACTGAGTAAAATCGTATCTCAGAATCTGTCACTATCCCCCGGCCTATAACCTAATTTGGCTAGCATTATAATCCAAATCGATAGCATGCCAATCAACCCTACGAAGTAACGCTTTGCTCCACTCGCGTATATTTTGCTAGCGGTGACTTTTCTTGCTTTTACCGAATTATTTTTCAGGCACCATAGTGACAGTCAGTCACTAGAAGTGCACTCAACCACCGAATTCATTCGAAATATCAGAGAACAGACAACACCTACGTCAACCAATAAAAATCACTTGATTGGGTGTTCTTCTTCCACAGACACATTTAAATGGAAAATAACAAAATGTAATAATTTCTTCAAAATATGTGACTGTCAATATTTTTTTTATTTTCTCTCAAAGAAATGAACTATAATCACATTTACCAAAAATTTTGGTGATACGGGAATCCTCCCTAAACTACATTTTCACCGAGTAAATATCTTCCAGAATCGCCAATACGAACATTAGAGTTTTGATCCATCATGTATTGTTTCTTCCGTTTCTATAGAAAGTCACACAAACAAAACTGGTGAAGGTGCCGGTTTCGTCGGCTTAGCAAACTACGAATTTACCAATAACTCATATACATTCCAATCAATAATCGGAAGCACTCCCAAAATAATTATCAGAATACCTAGCAGTTCACGTTAGTTCTCAGTAGCAGGTCTTGGAATATTACCGTCAACATTGCAACGCTGTAACGTCGGCGCCAATCCAGTTTCGTGAACGCTACTTTATTGTGAGGACGTTCCTCGAGTCGATCTAGTTACCGCTCTTCCACCTATTCTGCGGGTTACGTTATCAATTGTTTTATCTGTCACCAGAAGTCATTGCCGGTTACAATCATGAATTTTTGCGGTCGACCTTGCTCTCTTCTGCATCTGTTCTCGATTTCCATATCATAATCGTTCAATGCGGTGTTTACGGAATTGTTTATTATAAACATAATATATAAGTGCATGGTTTGTTTTGTTTGAATAACAACAATAAACCGTTTATTTTTGTGATTGTGAACTTTGCAAGTTTTGTCATTCGTGGATACGTACTGGCATTGATTTAGTTGGGTAAGTTTTTTATTATATCTATCAGCGTATGCAGTTTAATTCATAACTTATATTAATCTGGCATTCTTATCGTTTGTTGTTATTATCGCTTTTGAGTTGAACCGAGTCCAAAGGCGTCCTAGAGTATATTTTCCATCAACTTAACTACTTTTTAGTAAATATAAAGTTACTCTACACATGCACTCTGAATACAGGGGAAAATGCGGCGGTCTCATACCGTTCTCGAGTTAGAGAACTTTTAAAAAAAATTACCTAATTTTCAAGCACCGTTTTCTCGCACAAAACTCACTCAAAATGCCCCCTTCTCTTTACCAGCATAAACAATACACCCTAAATCAATTATTTTCGGCACAACTTTGCACAAAATATCGTCGTTTACATCGAAAAAATCCTCCTTTTACAGTTCCAAATAAATACATTTCACACTTTGACAGATGGAATTTAGTAACTTTGCCTTATTTTTCATGTTGCACACATAAATGGAGGGGAAACTATTGCTCACATTTAAATTCGAAAAGTCTGTTAAAGTGTGAAATTTATTTATTTGGAACTATGTAAGGAGGATTTTTTCGATAAAAACGACGATATTTTGAGCAAAGTTGTGCCGAAAATAACTGATTTATGGTATATTGTTTGTGCTGTTAAAAAGGAGGAGGCATTTTGACTGAGTTTTGTGCGAAAAAACGGTGCTTGAAAATGAGGTAAATTTTTTTTAAGTTCTCTAATTCGGGAACGGTATGAGACCGCCGCATTTTTCCCGGATTCGTGTTTAGGAGGCAAAAACACGTAAGAAAAGTTTTTTATCTATATTCAGAGTGCATGTGCAGAGTAACTTTATATTTACCCAATTCAATAAATACCTAGGTACCCAGAATTCAGGTAACTTATTTCCTGCAATTCAAACTCCAAACCTACTCACACGATCATTGTGTAAGTAGGTATGTGGGTAGGGAAATATAGATTATTTTCCACATCGAGAAAAAACATCAAGAAAATTTGAAATGATTCCATACTTACTGTTTCAGTTATAGTTATTCTAATCCCAATTGGAACGGCAATAAAAATAAGAGCACTGCGAGGAGTGTTCATATGCACATATACTACCAGTGTTTTTACTTTCAAAGCGTTCCTGGTACAATCAAAAAAAAGTTCTGGCGCGTGGCTCTAGTTGCCCAGATTATTAGTAAAGGCGCTATCAAATTTATTTGAGGAATAGAAGCTCGGCTAGCTGGATTGGACATCTGTTATCTGAATAGGCATGATTTACGCAGTTCACAATATTTCTTAATCAGGGCCGTGTGTTGGTGAGGTTAGGAATTATCCATTGAAAATAATTTTATCAATATGGCTTTCTGGAGGCCTTTCGAAGAAAATAATAAAATTCAGTTGAGATAACATGTGTCTACTTTTACATGGGATGATGATCAATTGCTATGATTGTAAGAATAAATAACCGAAAAAATACCACTGGAAAATAATATAGCGACGCCTATGTCTAGGCGGCAATTGGAAAGAGAAATCCTTCACGAAACTTTTTATGTCGGTCCAATTGGGATCAGAAAAACTATACTTTTTATGTTTATAGAGAATGATGATTTTACAAATAAAATTAATAAGAAACACTAAAAACAACAACCACTTAGAATTGTAGAAATTGAAATTGTAATGGAGTTTGCAATAAAGAGTAGGATATATTTATATCTGTTATTTGTACATTATGTACAGTAGCAGACTCGATGTCAGTTTCTGTTTATACAGAATGTGTTGGATTCCAGAAACATTTTGCCTACCTACTTCTCCATTTTGTTTGAAAATATTATATTACATTACTAGTGTGGAAAGTGACCCATTTCTCACGAATGAGAGAATCAGCGGAGTGCGACAATCCCACGAGTGTGAAATGGCACTTTCCACATAAGCAACAATGATTTTAGGAAGAAAAATAATAAAAACTAAAAATAACAACCACTTAGAATTGTAGAAATTGAAAGTTATATGTATTATTATTACAATTCGTAAATTGTATTGGAGTTTACAATAAAGAGTAGGAGATATTTATATCTGTTATTTTTACATTATGTACAGTAGCAGATTCAATGTCAGTTTCTGGAAGAGGTGGAGTGACGGCTTTCGAAGTACTGCTGCTGCCACCCATAATTTTATTGGTTATATCTAATATGTTACTAGCAGAATCATCAAAATTTTCTTCTGCAACTGTGGACGATTGCCAGGCCCTATATCTTTTCAGAGAAATGTATTATTCAGGATCCTTTAGATTTAAAAATTTAGCCACTACTCTAGGTATATTTCAAATTTTGTTGATGTTCACCATTTGTTTTTGGACTCTATAATTAAGTAAAAAACGTGTTTCGGTAGTTCGTGGTCTTAGATTGGCATATTTCTTATATATGCTATACAAGTTTCCAGTAATAGTAAACTTGCGGCAACATTAATTTTTTGTATTATTAACTGGAATGACAGCCTAGGTACCCAAATCTTCATTGTTATTCATACATAATGGGCGAAATATCCCCATAACCAACACAATCTTTGAAAGTTATAATTAAAAAAATGTATAGACTTTGGTTAAATACCGATGACTTACTTTTGTGAGTTAGTGAATCTCATCAGAAGCTTTATTTATGAATCCATTAGTTACTTGTAACGTTAAAATATTGGCTTTTTTCGGTTTATATCCGTCACTTTTCCTCTTTAAAAAGCCTTAAGTTTACTACATTTGGAGTTATCTACATTATGGTGGATGAATAAAGTAGTACGCAACAAAGAATATTGAGTCCATAATGTTGAGCATTGAATTCTATTGGAAAGTTCACACATATATGATAGCAAAACATTTTCGGAAAAAGAGCTTTTCATTTCGTTATTTCTCCGCCATGAAAGAAATTTATCGTAACCGTAGGTATTCGTAGGTACCTCTTTTTGGACTTTTCAGGTAGTAATTTTAGTGATGTTAATTTTGCGGCCTCTTTAATTTCAGGTGGAATACATTGATCATTGTCAGTCGCTATTTCCAATTTCGATGGAATTTTAGCCACTATCTTTACGGTTTCTTATATAGTTTGTTTAATGACAATTCAAAAGTTCATCTGATGTTCTCGCAATATTAATTTCAAAGCATACTTTACAAATTCCATATATATATATATATATATATATATATATATATATATATATATATATTACACATATAGGTAGCTGCATTGTGGGCTGCCTAATGATTTGTAACTAGTATATTTGCTTTGAAATTAATATTGCGAAAACGTCAAATACACTTTTGGATTGTCTGTTTTGCATCTGCATCATTGAACTTACTACATGAAAAACCGTAAAAATAGAATTTAAAATTCAATGAATAGACTAGTCGAGAAGTGAGTTTCCTGCGAAAAATAGTTCCAAGTCTCCAAGAAATATGAGCAATAGCTCATTCGATTTGGGATGCCATTCTGAGAAAAAAATTTTTCGTTCTTTTCTGCTGACGAAAATTGCAATTGTTATTGACAAAAAACAATAACAAAAAAGAGGTTCAGTTTTTGGGAATAATTCAAAAACTATAAACGATAGCCAAAAAAAGATTCTTAAAGGAGAGGAAATTTTCAATAAAAAACTCACGACACCTGGAACTCTATCTCCATTATATATAATTTTAATTTAACGCTGAAAATAGGGCTCCGCGCGACCGCTACAGCATTCGCGCGCCGTTTTTTTATAGTATTAAAAATTTGAATGAATTATGGTGTGTTTTTACCACTTAGAACAAAATCACGTTGAAAAAAAAATAGTTTATTTTAAAACAAGTTAGGCATTTGTTAATTATTCCCTATTTTTTGATCCTCGGTTTTCTTAAAAAAACTGCATAAATATTTAAATACTAGCTCTACAATTTTTCGCTCCGTGGAGCCCTTCTTATCTATGTATATACTTTACAAGATTACGTTATAAAAGTTTTTAAATGTTGTTCATTTTGTTTGGTATAATTTTTAAAGTTAACAAAAATGAATTATTTTTTTATCGATATGTTTTGTAATTGCTGTTTTTGCATCAACCGAGGGTATTTAATTACAATCGAAAAAGTTTTTTTAGGACTTTTGTTTATAAATTGTTCATAAACAAATTCATTAGTTTACTATTTTTGAAAAATTATTTGACGTTTTCGCAAAATTAATTTCAAAGCAAATATATTAGGTGCCGAAAGGTTTAGTTACCAATATATATGGAATTTTCAAAGTGTGCTTTGAAGTTAATATTGCGAGAACATCAGATAAACTTTTGAATTGTCATCAAACTCACTATATAAGAAACCGTAAAGATAGTATCCAAATTCCAAACATGGATATAGCGATTGACAGTGATGATGTATTCCACCTGAAATTGAAGAGGTCGCAAAATTAACATAACTAAAATGACTGCCTGAAAAGTCCAAAAAGAGGTACGAATACGCTTACGATAAATTTCTTTCATGGTGTAGAAATAACCAAATAAGAAGCTACTTTTCCGAAAATGTTCGGCTATCATATATGGGTGAACTTTCCAATAGAATCCAATGCTCAACATTATGGACTCAATATTCTAGTTGCGTACCACTTTATCCATCCACCATAATGTAGATAACTCCAAATATAGTAATCTTAAGGCTTCTCAAAGGGGGAAAGTGACGGATATAAACCAAAAAAAGCCAATATTTCAACGTAACAAGAAACTGATGAATTTATAAATAGAGCTTCTGATGAGATTCACTTACTTACAAAAGTAAGTCATCGGTATTTAACCAAAGTCTATACATTTTTTTTATTATAACTTTCAAAGGTTGTGTTGGTTATGGAGATATTTTACCCAGTTATGTATGAATATCAATGAAGATTTGGGGACCTAGGCTGTCATTCAAATTGATAATACAAAAAATTAAGGCCGCCGCAAGTTCACTATTACTGGGAACTTATATAGCATATATAAGACATATGCCAATCTGAGACCACCAACAACTGAAACACGTTTTTTTCTTAATTATAGAGTCCAGAAATGCACAAAAAGTGGTGGGCATTAACAAAATTGGAAATATACCTAGAGTCGTGGCTAAATTTTCAAATCTAAAGGATCCTGAAAAATACATTTCCTGAAAAGAAATAGGGCTTGGAAATCGTCCACAGTTGCAGAAGAATATTTTGATGATTCTGATAGTAACATATTAGATATTACCAATAAAATTATGGGTGGCATCAGCAGCACTTCGAAAGCCGTCACGCCACCTCTTCCAGAAACTGACATAATGTACAAATAACAGATAAACATCTCTTCCACTCTTTATTGCAAACTCCAATACAATTTACAAATTGTAATAATAATGTGAAAGTGGAAAATTATTGTCCGAGAAAAATCATGAAAAAGTAATTTGTTTCATAATAATCTGTCCATTATGCCACAAATTCCTTTTTCATGGTAATAATGATGTCACTTTTCAATTTTCACAATTCTTAGTGGTTATTATTTTTAGTTTTTCTTATTCAATCATTAGTTTTCTTTGTAAAATCATCATTTCTTGTGTGGAAAGTGCTAATTCACACTCGTGGCATTGTCGCACTCCGCTCATTCTTCCATTCGTGTGAAATGGGTCACTTTCCACACTGGTAATGCCATTTTATTGTGTAAAAAATGTAATTATAAAAAAAAATCTTGAAATTTTACTTTTCTTTAAGAATCATAATTGGCATTTCTCAATAGAATACCAAATAATAAAATAAGAATATTAAAAATTTTATTGTTTATTAAGTTAACAATTTGTTATAAACAAATTCCAAATCTCATTATATTTTTTTGCTGAAGCTACTATAAATTACAAAAACAATCATATGCAACAAACTATCAAAAAAAATATTAATATTTTTCAAAGATTTTTATAAAATAACGGTACATAATTTTTTATAAAAATAGTTAAAAAAACAGATATTGAATGATTTCACAAAAAAACTTCATATTTTGAGACAAATATGTGAATAAATCCATGTATCTCATGAACAATTAATGTTAATGACTGAAACCAACTTTTTTTTAATGATTCAAATTCAAAATCATCTTGAAGATCAAAAGCAAACTTCCATAGTTTGAAAGATATAGGCACTTTAAGAAGTAGATAACGAAATTTGTTTCAAACAAATGCATACAAACAGGAAACCATTGACACATACAGACTTGGTAAAAAGTTTATTTGAGAGATCAACTAATGCTCTATGAAATCATTTCGAAAGTTGATAACTGTAACTTTAATGGTTCAAAAGTTTGTCACTTAAAAAATTAAGTCGCTGCTGCAACTTTTATATACCGTAATTTTAAAAAAGTCTATAAAAAATATAAAAAAAAAATCGTTACTTTGTTGCATATGGTTGTTTTTGTAATTTTCAGTAGTTTCAGAGAAAAAATATAATGAGATTTGGAATTTGTTTATTACGAATTGTTAACTTAATAAACAATAAAATTATTAATATTTTTTTTTTATTTTTGTTATTTTATTGAGAAATGCCAATTACTTATAATTTTTAAAGGAACATAAAATTCCAATCTAATTATTTAAATAATGAAAATATAAAAATAGATTATAAGCAATAAGACTTTTTTCTTTCTATAGAATAATTATATTCTCTAGACAAAAAAATGGCAAAAAATAAATAACTTCCGAAATACTGACCCTAATTAATTAAACGAAAATTGGTATTGAGAGGTTTTTTGATGTGTCGAATTCGAAATTGATGTTATCATTGCTCTTACTCGTAGGGGGCGCCACCTAGACGTCTTTTCTTTTTTTGAAGATTTATTACTTTTTTGAGCGCACTTCTAGCACAGTTTTCAGTAAAAAAATATATTCGTCTATCATATCTACGTAAAGAAGCTACTTACCCCTGTTACAAGTCGCTATAAGCAACCGTTTTCTAGATATTTGGATTTGAAAATTACAAGTCAATTATTTGATAATCGATGCGTGTTGAAGTTATTACCATCATTCTGCATTTCTCACAAGAATGCTTAGGAAATGAATTTGACGTTTAAGTAAGTAGTTTTGGTAATTACATATTATATGACAGTTAAACGTTTCGTTGTTTTGTTGAAGTTTCTGAAAGTTTTATAACACTTATTTTGAAAAAATAGATTATTTAAACAATAATGCTCATTTAGCCGACATGCATTTCGTTTATGGCCTTGCGGATGGCAATGCGCGCGAAGCAATACGTATTTACCAGAAGCGATTTCCTAATCGAGTACTGCCTTCAGCTCCAACATTTACCAGTCTCCACCGTTGTTTGGCAGAAACAGGTAGCTTTAAGAGGGCAACTGATATTATTGGAAGACCACGAGCAGTCCGAACCCCAGAATTGGAAGAGGCTGTTTTGAACGCTCTCGAGGAGAATCCAGAAACAAGTACAAGAATAATTGCTGAACCTCTCAATTCTACTCAGTCCACAGTTTGGAGAATTATCCACGATCAAAAATTTTATCCATACCATATTCATAGGGTACAAGCTTTTTTGCCAGGAGACTTTCACTTTTACTCTTCACGGACGAAATGCTATCACAAACTTTCATAACAACCATGTTTGGGCTCTGGAAAATTCGCACGCAGTTAGTGAAAGACATTATCAGTATCAATTTTCTCTGAATGTATGGGCGGCAATAATTGATGATTACTTGATAGGTCCTTTCTTTTTTCCGTTCCGACTGAATGGCGCAACTTACAGAGACTTTTTAGAAAATGAATTGCCGGGACTACTTCAGTATGTTCCATTAGAAATTCGCAATCGCATGTGGTTTATGCATGATAGGGCTCCGGCCCATTTCAGCGTTGTAGCCAGGGAATTCATCAACACTGTCTATCCAAATCGATGGATCGGTAGGGATGTAGAAGAACCTATCCAGGAGTGGGCACCAAGGTCCCCAGATCTAAGCCCGCTAGATTTTTATTTTTGCGGAAATTTGAGGTCACTTGTTCATAAAACTCCAGTAGCGAACGGGGAAGATCTAAGAAACCGAATAGTAGACGCCTGTGAAACAATAAGAAACACACCAATAATTCTTGAGCGGGTACGAGATTCAATGGCTAGAACACTGAATGCCTGTATCTTCATTGAAGGTGGCCACGTTGACCAATTCATTTGAATACAATTCAGTTTCCTCTATTTTATTTCATTATACATATTCAAAATTTATTGAAATAAAATGTGGATATTTCTTGCAAATTTCATTAAAACAAATACAGATTCTGCACCCTTGATACAAAAATAACTATTTTAAACGAGTAAAAATGAAAAGAATAGGTGGCGCCTCCTACAAAAAGCCAAAAACTACTTACTTAAATGTCAAATTCATTTCCTAAGCATTCTTGGGAAAAATGCAAAATAATGGTAATAACTTCAACAAGCATCGATTATCAAATAATCGACTTGATATTTTCGTCCAAGTATCTAGATAACTGTTGCTTATAGCGACTTGTAACAAGGGTAGCTTTTTACGTAGATATGATAGTGAAATTGATTCTTTTACTGAAAAATGTGCTAGAAGTACCCTTAAAAAAGTTATGAATCTTCAAAAAAGAAAAAGACGCGTAGGTGGCGCCCCTCACGGGTAAGAGCAATAATAATCAGGTTCGAATTCGACACCTCAAAAACCTCTCAATACCAATTTTCATTCAATTGAAAGTTATTAAAAAAAATTAAAAAAAATTCAACACCCTATATCTAGGAAACGAAGCTTTCCGGACATATATTCATTTAGACAATTCATATTAGAATATTGTGAGGAATCACCTCCTGAAGTTTGTACTTCTGACTCACCCTGTATATAAGAAGGGCTCCAAGGAACGAACAATTTTCAGGGCTATTAGTTAAACATTTATGGCGTTTTTTATGAAAACCGAGGTCCGAAAAATAAGGAATAATTAACAAATGCCTAACTTACATTTTTTACGTGAATTTTTTCTTTCGAGTGTTGAAAACACACCATAATCTATTCCTATTTTTAAATTAATAATTATTACTATAAAAAAATATTTTGGGTGGTGTACTCTCTTTAGAGATGGCGCGGCGCATGCCGTAGCGGTCGCGCGGAGCCCTATTTAAAATTATAAATAATGGAGATAGAGTTCCAAGAGTCGGGACTTTTTTATTAGATATTTCCTCTTCTTTAAAAATAACTTAATTTATTTCCGCTATTTCTTATAGTTTTTGAGTTATTTCCATAAAACTGAACCTTATTGTTTTTTATAAATAACAATTGCAATTTTCGTCAGCAGAAAAAAACAAAAAAATTCTTCTTTCTCAGAATTGCATCCCGAATCGAATGAGTTATTGCTCATATTTCTTGGAGACTTGGAACTATTTTTCGCGGGAAACTCACTTCTAGACTAGTCTAAAAAGATATCAGAATGTTGACAATATACAAAATATATAACGCCCAAAATGCGTTAATATAGTTATATCTCAATACACATGTCACTCTGGGGTGATATTTTACCGTTCAACTCTAGGGTGATATTTGTCATTCTAGAAGTGATTACATAGTGTGCCAGTTGTCATTTTGGCATGTGGTCGTAGAAAAATAATATTTGAAAGTTTGTGAAAATGTTTGTATGAATTGGATGACTGTGATTCCCACAAACAATATAGTTCTTTCCAATTTCCAAAATGTGTTTCTCAGATGGAATGGAACAGAAAGCCAGAAATATCATAATGTTATCACCTACGTCAAAGGAGACATTTTCATTTCTCCTATCAAGGAATTGTTTTTCGAGTGAGTTTGAACACTGTATGCTGACAGCATGAAAAAAAATCTTCATTGAAAGCATAGAACTGCACACGCATACTGTAACCTCAACAAATCACACTCGGTATACTAATATATTACTGCCTTTTGAATATAAATCTGCAATCGAAACTTTGCGATTCCTGATACTTTTTGAGTGATGCCTGTCAAAGGTCAACTTTTCCTTTTTTTTTTCTAAATTTTTCCACAACATGAGTTTTAGAAAATTTTGATATATATCATAGTCACCAGAACTCAAAAATACAATCAGTTCGAGAGTTCGTACTTGATAACGAAGTTTGTGGACGAACTAGAAGCCACATTTTCCAACCAAATAGAACGAAATTTGGCTCAAAAATATTTTCCATTAATATCTCAGCAAAATGGGTCAAATCGTACGCCAAATTTCTAAATGGCACCTGTTGAAATTTTTTAAGTAATTCTCAATCTTGCATTTTTATACCAATTAGTAAACTATAGATCTAATAATGGAACTCTATGAGTTCCACAACCATAAAAGATATGTTTTTCTCTAAGTTGTACACACATATAGAAAATCGCTTAAAGTACCATTCTTGAGAATTAATAATTTTTGTTTGCCCTGTAAGCGCCTCTCATTTGATGCATTGGTTCGTGTCAATCAGATACTTTTTGACAACAGTTTATTTTCGTCCGACAACCAGACCATATATTTTGAACTGTACAAAATGGTATTTTCGAGGGTATTATCATAAGTGCTATGGATTTTATCCAGGGTAATACGTGCTAGGGATTTTACCGCCGATACATTTTTCAAAGTTCCGAAAAATCATTTTGCCCGGAAATTTGCAGTCTTATTATCTGATTGAACTACGGAAGCAAAGCCTGAGTGGTTTAATCTTTGATAAAAGGGCCGCGAATTGCACGAGTTATATTCCCTAGAGGCAAACTGCTTGAGAAAAAATTAATAAATTTCGGCGATAAAATCATCTAACATGAATAATATTTGAAAGGAATATTTCTGGATTCACATTGAGAACTCCATAAAAATTTCAGAACTCATGTTCTAGGAATTTGAATTTTCAACGGGGAAAGTTACTACATTTCTTCTTTCATTCTAAGATCCAAGGAATCGTGTCGAATTCTTGCCGTTCTGTGTTTTGTGTTTTCTATATGCTTCGTTCTGTAGGTTGAGAAATATTTAATCCTGTGAAAATGATCAAATGACCTCCCTCTTCTATCATGAAAGGCACGGAAATATAATCATAAGACGTAATGAAAAATGAGGATATTATGGAATGGTTCTTGCTTTCCCTGCAAGGGGCTGAAATACTTATTATTATTATGTAGTATTTTTGGGAAATAAACTATCTATCTATCTAAAAATTATGAATATCAAATCACCACACTGAAAGAACAGTTTATTAAAACCCTCATTACACTATACCTTTTTTTTTTCGTGTCTATTTGTCTGCCTGACTGCCGGTGGCTGAAATTTTAAACAAATACGCATGCGCGCAAGGCTATTTTGTTGATTGTTTCAGGCGTGAAAATAAATAGGACTGGTTCTATTTTTTCCGCCTGAATCGAGGGGATTTCAAGGACGTTTGTGGAAATGTCAGGTTTGCCAAAACAATAACCAACAAATGAATGAAATCAATCACATAGTTTTCGTTTTGTTCAGTATGACAGAAAATCTGAAAAAATCTTGTACCAGGTGAGGAAAAAGTTGAAACAAATAGTCCAGGTATACTAAATTTCTCAATCATTTGAGGTAAATGTCAATTTCCCTTAGGTTTGCAGCTCTGAAATAAGCGCCTGAAACAATCATCAAAAAGGCACGGTGTAATAGTGCCAGTTATTTGGGGAAATTTAGCCAACAAGTAGCCATGAAAATAAGCACAAAAATAGGCACGAAAAAGTCATAGTGTAATGAAGGTTTAATAAATCCCGTTGTTGAATATGGACGAACTTAATTAGTTTAATCTACTAATGATATTTTCAATAATCCCAAATAAATATTCAGTTCAATGTTAGGTTACCATATTTTTAGGCTCAACGAACATTTATTATATATTAACGAACGTCACTTCAGTTACACTCCACAGGAGTTTCCATTGAATTGCATATGCGTATGAATTATTAAGTTTTGGATACGTTAATTTTATTTAATGAGAATAAATTATTCCATCACCATCAAAGGAAATTTATTTCTACCTAACCTGGTTACTTACCTCTAAAAGTAAATATTTTGTCAACGTTATCTTCTGTGACAATGTGACTTATATTTTACATAATTACTTTGCAACTCAACACAAGATTTTAGAATAATAAGTTTCGCATAGATGCACATAAAAGTATTAAAATTCACCATCTATTTTTTAGGGTTGGGGTGACCATACAGTCATGTCAGACTACGTTTCTCAGAATCCAATTAGACTTTTCTTACCAATTATCTATTTGCAGAAAAACAAATAAATGAATTACACATCGACAAAAAAAAATCAGGTAGAAACAAGGATCCTCTTACATGAATTCAGCCGATACATGCTTGATTTAGAAATATACCAGAAGCAATTTCCTTTTAATAATGTGTTACCCACATTCTGGTCGCGTAATGACTACGGGGACGCCGCACTGTGGTGTGAATTATAGGGTCATCTGTGTTACCAATACAGCCAATCTCACTTCTTTGCGATTCCAAAGCTATCTGAACTATATCTATACACTTCGATTTTTAGTATTTTTTTTTAATACCTCCTAATATGTTCGAATCGCAGTAGTATTCCCTCTAGAACACGTATGAGTTAACACACATTTACACCCCGAATGAAACTAAACCTCGCCTCATAAATATTTCAATTGCAGAGGCAGTTTTATTTCAATAATGCTTTGCACATTAACTACCACTGATTCACACAGGCTGTACCTATATCTCAGGTCTAAGCCCGATAAGTGCAACGATATGCACTGAAGATGGCGGAAGAAAAACGTAAAACGGAACGCATTCGGACTTGCGCAGAATAAAGTGAGGGCACGCAATGGATGGATGGTGGTTAATTCTTAACAAATCATTTATTTGTGTCAAATTGTGATCACCTATTATCTAAACAATTTGATAGCTTTCAATATTTTTTTACATAAATGAATGAAAATTCAAATATACCATTTTGGAAAGTTTGGCAATAACGAATAAGTTTGTGACGAAACATAGGTATATTGTTCCATCCATCCATAATATTGTATATTGTTCCATCCATCCATAATGATGAAGTATCCTAGAGTAAAACACTCCGGAAGCAAAATACCTCTCCATTCGGATTTCCGGGCGAGAGGTACTCGAGGGGACTCAACATTGAAGATTAATTTTTGCAACATCCGCGGACTCAACAAGAACATCAATGACGTCCACCATCACCTACAGACGAAAAAACCGGATATTCTGGCTCTAACAGAAACACAAGTAAACTCGTCCACCAACAAGGTCCATATGCTTTGTCCTGGTTACGAACTCCATTATCGATTCAGGTTCAAAGGTGGAGTCTGCCTTCACGCTAAGTCTAACCTTTCATGCCAGCGTGAAGAGAGTTTGGAACCGAAAGACTTTGATGTGATGTGGTTCAAGCTATCTTATACCAAACTGACTAAGTTTCTCTGCTGCCTTTACCTATCACCTAATGAACCTTCATATAACCACCTCTTTGAGTTTTTATCACTCAAACTGGACTACATTCAGGAGAACCATCCAACAGCTGAAACAATAATCATGGGAGACTTTAATGTACATAACGCTGCCTGGCTCAAATTCTGTAACAAAACAGCGGGTCGTCAAGCCGAGGCCTTCGCCATCACTCATGGTCTAGAACAACTGGTCGAGCTACCAACCCGCATCCCTGATGTCAACAACCAGTCTGCCAATACACTAGATCTTTTCCTCACCACCAATCCTGACCCATATAGAATAGTTTGTGCCCCACTTGGAAACTCTGATCACACCCTTATCTCCACAACATGCTCTTTCCATATACCATCGAGCTGCACAATACCACCCCGTCTCATGTGGCATTACAATTCGGCCGACTGGGAAGGTCTTCGTATGTTTTTCTCAGCGTTTCCATGGAAGAGAGTTTGTTTCTCTTCAGTAGATCCAACACGATGTGCTGAGACAATTTCTGAAATCATCATGTTGGGGATGCAAACTTACATACCGAATACCGAAAGAAGAACATCATCCGATAAGACCAGGTTTAACAGAAACTGCTCTAGAGCTGTGGCTTCCAAACAGGCAGCATACCATCGATGGCTAAAAAATCCGGGCCCTGAGACCAGAGCAGCATATGTCGAGGCTAGAGGCATATGCAAGGAGACAATAGAATGCTCAAAAGATGCCCACAATGCCAAAATAAGATCAAAACTTGCTAAATGTCCTAATGGATCCCGTTCATTTTGGTCTTTCGCCAAAGCTGTGGGAAGAAACTTCACTTCCAGCTCATTTCCCCCTCTAACCAAAGAAGATGGAACACTAGCAACGACTGCCCAGAAAAAAGCCAATATCTTTGCGCACCTATTTGCTGGAAATTCCACTCTGGATTCATCGGGAAAACAACCCCCGAACATAACACCTATTGACAGTCACATGCCCGAGATCACCTTTCGCCAACGTACTATCAGAAAGATTTTGCTGGGTCTCAACATCAACAAAGCCTGTGGATCTGACGGAATCCCGCCGATTGTTCTCAAGAAATGTGCCCCCGAACTAACACCTGTTCTTTGCAAGTTGTTCAACCACTCTTACAATTTGGGGGTATTTCCGTCCAATTGGAAAATTGCAAGAGTACAGTCAGTCCCTAAAGAAGGCAAAAAGGCCCTACCTAGCAACTACAGACCTATCGCACTGCTATCTATCATTTCAAAGGTCATGGAAAAAGCCATCAACATCGAGCTCATGAAATATCTGGAAGACTCAGGAATTGTCAACTGGTGACCTGCTCGCTTACGTCTCACATATATGGCAGCTATCTATTGAAAAGTATGGAGAAACTTTAGCTGTGGCATTAGATATCTCCAAGGCGTTCGATCGAGTTTGGCACCAGGGACTCCTCGCCAAGCTTCCGTCTTATGGCTTGCCCCCTCAGCTGTGTTCTCTGCTTGCTAGTTCTCTCTCAAACAGGTCTCTCCATGTAGTGGTCGATGGAGTTTCATCTGACACTCTACTCATAAATGCTGGTGTTCCGCAAGGATCTATTCTCGCACCAACACTATTTCTACTTCACATCAACGACCTGTTGAAAGCAACTTCATGTCCAGTACACAGCTTTGCCGATGATAGTACCCTCCATACCGCTTTCTCTTCCAGGGCCCCTATATCAGCCCGTGAAACCAGAAATGAACGAGGAAGAAATGTTAATAATATAAATATGGACTTAGCAACAATTCTCGAGTGGGGATCTAATAACTTGGTAGAATTCAATGCAAACAAAACACAAGCATGTCTTTTCTCTAGAAAAGCCGATCTCACTAACTTTGTCAGGAGTAACCATACCACTGAAGTCATCCATATCGATGCTTGGTATTACTATCAGCAATAACCTTTCCTGGGAAAATCACATGAGGTCCATTGCCAAAAGTGCATCCCAAAAACTTGTTTTTTTTTTCGTGCCAAGAGCTATTTCACCCCCACTCAGCTGCTTATGATCTATAAGGCACAGATCCGACCTGTCCTGGAATATGTTCCCATATTTGAAGCGCGGCACCTAAACATATCCTGAGACTATTGGATTCTGTCCAAAAAGGGCAATTCGTCTCGTCGGTGATGCCTCGCTTACAAATTCGCTCACTTGTCTGGAACACCGTAGAAAAGTTGGCGATTTGTCTCTATTTTATAGATATTTTCATGGGCGATGCTCTTCTGAAATATCAACAATCGTTCCTGCTTTGGCAGTCTCTTCAAGATTAACCCGTCAAGTTCAGTCATCACACCCCTTCGTGGTCACTTTGGAGACATGCAGAACATCACTTGCCAAAGACTCGTTCATCCAACGAACAGCGAGGCTTTGGAACTCATTGCCTAGGGAGGTGTTCCCCGAGGCATACAACCTCCAGAAATTTAAGAAGAACACCAACTCCTACCTTCTTTCCCTTGGTTCCCACGATGTTCTCTGAACATTACAGGATATCCCTTTTCGTGGGAACCAGAACATAAAAAAAAAAAAATCAAAATAACAAAGTGGATATTGAAGA
Organism: Gonioctena quinquepunctata; assembly: GCA_018342105.1. Taxonomy (NCBI): domain Eukaryota; kingdom Metazoa; phylum Arthropoda; class Insecta; order Coleoptera; family Chrysomelidae; genus Gonioctena; species Gonioctena quinquepunctata. Next base: position 221,558 of record JAFIRS010000775.1, on the reverse strand, counting down.
ACTAGCTTGTAAAAATACAATGACAGATTTACAAATAACAAGGTAACAATTAGAAAGGTTCATTGAAAACAAGAAAAGGGCAGTAATTTTCAACGAACCATACTCGAATAAACCTCTTATAATAAACATTGAAACAACGTTTCTTCGAGTGTACATGTAGTGAGCTCAAAATTTCATAAATAATAATTTTTCTACAGGAATGTAATGTGTTGACAGGAGCTAATATGCATTTATCGCGAAACAATCGCAAAGTGTGCATTCATCAGTATAAAACAGCGGAAATACATTTACCTCTATAAATTTGATCTGATTGGTTCTCTGTATGAAATTTCGGCCATTTGATTGGTTCAAAAATAATAGTCGCGCAAAAATTAAAAAAAAAAATCGAGAATGCCTTGAAAGAACCCCGCACGAAAACATATGAAAAATTGGCTCCCGGTCGAATTCGCAGAAATTTTATTATGTTATAGAAGAATGGGTCATTAGAAAAAAGTGTGAGTTTGAATGATTTTGTATGTTTAGTTTCTGAGATATAAGCGGCCAAAGTTCGTGAAAACGTCGTATTGGGGTAGGATTGACAAAGAAAAAAACTGTTTTTTTCGTCGAAATAAGACAAAGTAGGGATGAAAATGTATTGATCGTAAGTCATAAACATGTTCAATTCTAATTTTATTGATGATAGTACATTAGGGTGTATACGGGGCATAGTTAAAAAAATCGTTTTTCCGGATTTCCTTTCCAGCACTGTTTCAAAGCCAACAAGTTGTATTTTGTTGAGATATCATAGTTTTAGTCTATTGTAGGCGAAAAAACGTGTTTTGTTTCTTGATGACTGTCTCTGTTTGAAAAATATTTTATTTTTATTATTCGAGTATACCCCTATACTGAAAACAATTGACAGATCATTTTTTCCTCCACAGGTATAGTAGCAATCATTTCATTTTGGACTGTAATCGATAGGAGGGTTATTACAGGTTGCATAACAAAAATTAGAATATCAAACTATGAAGTTTTGTACCTGCGGCACTCGAAATACTAATCAAACGTTTCGATTTTCACGAAATTCATAAAAGTGGCAATATCTCCAAAACTATAAATATTTTACAAAAGTCATATTGTGATGAAAAGGGAAACATTCTCAATTGAATATTGATAAAAAGATTTTTCTGTGAATTGAAAAATCCACGATTGAAATGAAGTTTATCTTTCAGTTGCAGATGATTCCACATCTGATTTTATGAACATCCTGTTTATATTTTCAACAAATCAATCATATTGTGATATTCTGGTCAGTCATGAGCTGGACTATCAGCCCTCCAAAGGATGACGTTGAATTTTGGGACACCCTGTATAGCCAAAAGCTGTTGTTGGAATTTTTGGAAACTTTTCAGCATCATAACCTAACCACTAGACCACAACAACCCTTCTTGATTTTCTGAGAACATTAGCATTCTTTTATTCATGAATATCCGAGGTATATTTGAATATCAAATTACTGTTTGTAGTGAGCTCAAAATTCCTTATTCAATCAATTTTGCGTTTTCTGTTTCCTTGAAACAATTGAATGCCATTTTCACAGGAGGTACTGTGCAATTATCACAAAGATTGTGTGTATTTATCAGTATGAAATAACGAGAAGACATTAATCACCATCTGATTGGTTCTCTGAGGACTATTTCTGCCATTGGATTGGTTAAAAAATAATGAGGGGAACTGTTAGTTTGAAACAGCGAGAACACATTTATCACTATAAAACTGATTCGATTGGTTGTCTCTGAGAAATTTTAGGCCATTTGATTGGTTAAAAAATAATAAGGAAAATAATCGAGGAAATTCTTCACTTTTTATAACCTTTGGAAAACTGATGACTTGATTTTGGAGATTGATTGCAACCTATTTGAAAAAAGCATTTTTTCCGGAAATTAACGTTAATGTCATGGAAAGAGGGAAAACATGTGAGTATTGCAATATGTATCAACTGATTTGATACAGAAACTATGGAGAACTTTGGAAGTCCAAACTCCGGAAGTATTGAAGAGCGCAAAGTTTTGATTGCAAAGTCGTGTTTAACACACAAGAATATGTACGTATTCTCAAGATTATCCATATCGAAGGTGGAAGCAGTTTATAAAGGAGATAATTTTGTCGCAGTAAGTAAATAATGAGATAACTTTTAATAATCTAACTTGGCAGTAAATAACTTGATTGAGGTAGTTGGTTCATTTATTGATCATTTGCTCATAAGAACATGATATTGTGTTATATTAAAAAAATGTGTTCCGATGAATTTATAAAATTGACAGATATGGACTTGTATAGTCGTTCTCAACAAATAACTAGATTGAAAGAAGTAGTATTCATCTAAATGCTCTGCGAACACACAATAATGCATATTATATTTTTCTCAGGGAGTAACATCATTTGGTTGTTGTTATGATTTCTTATAGAAAATGGCTTTCTATAAACTTCCCTGAATTTTTTATTCGTTTTCATATGTTTCAAATTCAATAGAAAATTCTTTTTTTTCCCAATAATCACCCTGTACCCTATAATTAAAAAAATAATTGGTTAGATTTTTAAAATTAGGTACCTTACTATGGGTCGTACGACTCTTCTTCATGTAAAATAAAAATGACAAAACAAATTTTCGAAACAAGCTTCTATACAAATGCACTAAGAAAAAAAAATAATTTCTTCAATTGTTTAACCTAGGTTATTCTGTGAGAAGCAGATTAAAAATATTTCCGCGCAAGAATACCTATTTTATATTCGCGGCAAGCTTGTCTTAATTTTGTTTACCCATTTTTATTCAATGCTTTTCAGTCATTTGATAAATTTTGAATGAAATCGGTCCATGATAACAAAACACGTCGCCATCTTGGAGGCCCCATCTTGAATTAATGAATTTTGAGAAAAACATCATGATGTCCGAACCCAAAAACCCCCACGCACCAATTTTGAATGGAATTGGGCTATAATCACAAAACTCTTGGAGCCGTCATCTTGAATATGTAGATTTTGACCAAAAAATGATTATTTTCGACCCCAAAAACCCTCACATACCAATTTTTATTGAAATCAAGCTATAACCACAAAACTCGTCGACATTTTGAATTTACAAATTGAAAATTCGTGATCTCTGTTCCCGAAAATCCCCACATACCAATTTTGAATAGAATCGACCCATAATCACAAAACTCGTCCTCCATATTGGAGCCGCCATTTTGTTTTTTCTCTAGCAAAAATTCCATAATGCATTGTCACCGGAATTATGAACACCTGCCAAATATCACGTTAATCGGATATCTGGGTCAAATTTAACTCTGCACTCACATTGGCTATTAAAAGATCACATGTTCTCTACCAGGTGTATTTTGTATTCATGCCGGAGAATTTAGGAGTATGATTTGAAAGAATATACGGTCTTAAAAATTTCACATAATTTTAGATCTCCAAGAAGATTGGAATTTGAAACGTAATAAAAATAATAAAAGAACCGCATAGAGTTTGAAAGAAAAAACATTTATGGTGGCCAAAGACTGTTTTAAATTTTATTCCCGGACTCTTCCTAGTTTTCCAATAGAATAATTATAAATTTCCTGACTCATATTAGTAATAATAATTTTTGGAAATAGTTTCAGTAACAATATGCATGAAAACTGCTCAAATCAAGATAATAAATATTAAATTTTACGATAATGTAGTCAGCGGATATCTGGCAAGTTTTTGTTTTTTTAACAAATAAATTATGAAGAAAACATAGTTTTTCAAATTTCCCACCGGTGTATATTTTGAATTTTTGATATAATGAATAATAAGTTCGAAACAAATAACCAAAAAATTGCCAGATTCCACATTCCTCTTATTTATTTATTTATTGTGGGATACAAACAGGACTAGCCCAAAAAAATATATCCTCTAAGTAGTTATAGAAATTACAATAAAAGAATTAAAAATATTAGTATGATATGAGAACTATAAGAAAAATAATTATGAGAAAATAATTATTGGAAATACAAATATATATGATAAAGATTTATAGGAAAAACTATTGTTTGAGATACAACTTGGCAGATATTCAGTGGTACTCTAATTGCAAAAAGTGCGTTTTCAGAATGTTTTGGAATTTGTGGAAGCTATTTGCAGATATGTCGATGCTGGTGGAACTTGACAATATCTTGTAGGTCTGTGTTATCCTGTGTAGAGGGGAGTTTAGAAAATAGTTTGTTTTTGCCTGCTCTGTAAAGAATAAAAGAGTTTGGCGAGTATTATAGACTGGTGTAGCATATCGAATCTGAGAAACTATTTCGATTGCATCAATTTAGCTATTTACGACTTTATAAAGGAATTTCACATCTGTAATTCTCCTCCGGTGCGCGAGTGAGACGAGATTTAGTTCTTTTCGAACGTTGCACCTTTCATTGATATGTGGGAAGCATTTCCTGTTTACATGATCAATGAATTTATTTTGAATACTCTCAAGTTTTTGGGCATAAATATTATAAAGCGGGTTCCAGATTACTGAGCCATAAGTCAGAACGCTATTAACGTATTATGCTGGATTTATCGTGTACTTCGATCAAAACATGTATAAAATATTCCGTGATTTATTTTTCATGGTTATTTATTCATTTAAAAAAATAGTGACAGTATGAAAAATAATGTTTGTCATATCTTCGGGACAAAACAAATTTTTTCTTATATTTCACTTTTATCGTTACTGCTCTCCAATCCTTCATCGTCCGTTGATTCCTCACCAGTCACTAAACAAAATATAGAGGAACGTGGTCACAACAACTAAGTTTATAAGTATACTAACTCACTCCAAAACTCTCCGGCATAAACACCAAATACACTGGTGAAGAACACGTGATCTTCTAATAGCCTATGGGATTGCTAGTCTAAGAGCTGGTTACGAAAACTGAAGGTACGAGGAAAATTTGTACATAGAAACCTTCCTTACTAGCTGATAAGCAAGTTATAACCACTGCAGCGGAAAGTCTGTCTCGGGGAGGGAAGCGTGAGCGGTTGGTCAAATGCATTCATTTTTCATGAATATAAAATCTTTGATTGCAGCTCTGAAATTTCTGTAAAGTTGTAAAAAAAATTGGTGCAATTCCGGTGATTTTGTTTCTATACCATTATTTATGGTTCGAAAAAGCTAGATGTCAATTGCCAGAAGGCAAAATGATGGCGAATTATATGAAAGATCGTAATATCGCCAGAAGTTGGTGAAACGGAAAGCAATTCTTCGAAATTTAAATAATAAAGTTTAGTTGCATAGATTAAGGCGTACTAATGAAAAGTACAAAATAAAATAATCAATAAAAAACTTCTTGAAGATAAGCTTTTATAATACAATCAAAGTGTAGTCCAGAATTGATATCACGTACATGAAATCAGGTAGTAGCGCTTTTCTCGCACAATGTTCGGGATGACGTGGGGATACTTTGGTCCAGTTCTCGACCTCGGGGCCGCTACGGAACTTAGTTTCCCAGCCCAAAAACTGCATTTTTTGGCACTTTTTTCAGATTTTGGCCATTTTAACCACGAACGAGTGGTTTTTTCGACAATGACCATGGTTACTTCTGTTGAACTAGGTAGAATTTGCAAAATTTTTTTGTCTCCGTAGACCCAATAGTTTCCGAAATACAGCTTTTCAAGTTTTGGTATTTTTTCAAATTTGCAAATTTTTTGCAATGATAAAATAACAATGGCCAACGTTCGGTATGTGAATTGTGACGTTATATTCGTTGTTGTAGTGTCATTCAGATATCAGGATGTCGGAAACCGGATCTTCAAAGAGTTCCACGTGTTTTATATGTGGTGAGAGTTTGCGGAAAGGAGACGTACTTCCCGCATGCTATTTTCATGAAAAAAATAGACATTTGTTCAAACTCCACTCGATTTTGTTTTCAATTAAATTCCCTATCGCCTGGGGATAAGAAATTCGTTACCGGAAATTGAAATTTACGACTTGTCAAAAGAAAGGGTTGCTGAGGGTGGGGGGGACTTTGATCACTCCTCATGAACTTGTTTTGTACAGGCTCAGAGACAAGTACTGGTAGTTGGGATGTTTCGAACATGCAGTTTTTGAGCTGGCAATAGTAATTTACGTAACAAGTCCGGAACATAGGCTTTTTTTGGACGAATAGACAAAATTCTAGGACGAGCCGTAGGCGAGTCCTGGAAGTCTGTGAGTCCAAAAAAACTATTTTCGGGCGTGTTACGTACAATATTTTCTCGGCAACCGTGTAGAATAACAAATCAATGAGACGACATATTTCTTTATTTCTTTATAATACATTTTAATTCTTATTTGAATTAAACAGAACAGAACAGAAAATACTACATATTAACAGAAACATTCTAATTCTTATTTATATCAATTTTAATGAAATTCGAGCAATTAATTGAAGGGATTCAATTTGTTTGAAATGCTTGGTATATTTAAATTCTTTTTGTTGAAGCCAGAACAAGAAGGCAAAGTTTCCGTTTCACATTGATTGTTTTCATTTGATGATTTTTGAATGGTCTTGGCAAATTCAATTATGTTTGTAAGTGAATTATCTATATATCCTTCAGCCTCATTGGTAGACTTCCAGCCACCGTGTCTCTTCAAATTTGTGATGTTTCCACCATTATCAGCAAATAACGTCGCCGAAGTTCGACGAATGCTATGGCCTGTGTAATTTTTAGGATTGGGTAAATGTAAAAATTCTGCGATTTTTATTCCGAGACTGCCAAAACTGTGGATATCAACAGGCTGAATCGAACATTTTCCTTTTTTGTAATTCACGAATAATCTGTTATGTGGAGTATGGGATGGCCTTAAAGATAAATATTGCCTATACAACAGCAGATTTTATTGCCCAATTACAACAAAAGTTTTCTCAATATGTGTTTTGGAATCCGGTATTTCCACAAGAAACATGTCTTCCTTGTCGTTTATTAGATCAATTGACATTTTTGTTAGTTCTTCTCATCTACACGCACCGGCTAACCCAATAATTGTTGCTACCTGAAAATTAAGTTGATACTTTTATATCCTACAATCGTAATATTCTTTTAAAATTACCTTCAGCATTAGATATGTTTCATTATCCGCTTCCCTAATGAATTTGTTGATCTGCTCACTGCTGAAGACTTCTGATTTCTTGGCTTTGTAATCAATATTCTCCCTTTTAAGAAATGCGATAACCTTTTGGAAAGTGGCTATGTTTAAATTTTTCTTCACTAAAATGGTACTTTTCAACATAGATTACATGCTACACAGAGTAGAGGATTTGATAGTTTCAGATTTTTGCGCCAAATAAGCCAAAATGACATCCTCTATAATAGTTTTGCATTGCTTCATATCCATCCATTTCGTGAACAAATCATAAACGTTTTCGTACCTGGATTTTGATTTTTCAGGCAATAATTGTGCTGTAGCAGCAGCTGCTATATTGGGAATTTTCCAAGGCACATTTTCAAAGTCACTATCGCTGCTGCTTTCCATATTTTATTGCGAATTGCGATCAAAAAACATGCAACAGCCGTTATTTCGTTGCTATGGTAATGATCAACTGCATTTATCAAAACCATACCTACCAAGATTTCCATATTTGCAATGACAACAACGACGTGATTCTTCCCGGCCTAGTCCGGGAAGTACGTACTTCCCGGACTAGGCCGGAAAATGCTACGTTCTCAAAGAAAAAGCGTCCGGGAAGTGGGTACATCCCGGACGGTTGCCAAAAAACTATGTTCCGGAGGGACCCCGAGGTCGAGAACTTGACCAGTGTACCTCTACGTAATCCTGAACATTGTGTGAAAAAATCGCTACTACCTGATTTCATGAATGTGAGAATGTACTATTTTACTGTATAAATATTCAAATGCACTAGAAAGTAAACAATAATTGCTTCGAATGTGTGACGTAGGTTATTCCGTGAGTTATAGATTCAAAAGCTTGTCGCTTTTGTATTCGAACTGAAAACTTTGCGCGACAAGCTTTTGAATCTAGAACTCATGGAATAACCTACATCACACATTCAAAGCAATTATTTTTTACTTTTTAGTACATTTGAAAGGAAGCTTGTCATCAAAAAAGTTTTTTGATAATTATTTTATAATTTTTAATTTTCGTAGCTTATTCTCCGTCTCTGCAGAGCGCGACAGCCGACTGCATTACCAATAAATGCTCTCACTCATTCTCATTGCTGCCCGTAGCGCTTCTCACTCCAGTTCATGTTTGAAATAATGTGCCTTGGAAATGAAACTAAAGTTATGAAAATTTGTGTCAAGATACAGTTTTTGATGCTCAATATTGAAAAAATTGAGAATTATTGAAAAATGCGTATTCTACAGGGGTGGTTCTATTTTGAATGGGTCACACTGTATTACATCCATAAAGGGTTGAAAGTTTTTTTATGGAAGTACCGTTAGTTTTGAAGTTAGAGTTATGGAAATTGGTATTTGGGCTCTTTGTTTCAAATACAAATAAATGTTTTTAACTTTTTTCGAAAATTCAATCAAAAAAGGGGTTGAATGGGGGTTTAATGTTTGTATATGAGAAACGTTTGTTTACAAATTGGGGTCATAAGAAGTGGTATTTGGGATCTTTGTTACAACTAATCCCTGAAGGGGTGAAATGGCAGGTTGAATTGGGGTTGGAAGTTTGTATGGGGGTTCCGTTAGTTTTCGAGTGACGGTCATGAAAATTCGTATTTCAGGTTTTTGTTACAAATGAAGAATAACGTGTTTCAGTGCTTTCAGAAATAATACCTCTGAAGGCGTGAATTTGTAATAGTCGTCACAATGCATGGGGGTTCCGTTAATTTTGAAGTTGTTATGGAAATTGGTATTTGTGCTCTTCTCTTCAAATGAACAATGGTTGAGAGTTTTTTAAGGACTACGGTTAGTTTTTAAGATAGTATCATAAAAATTGGTGTTTTGGGTTTCTGTTACAAATTAAAAAATCGTGTTCAAGCTTTCAGAAAATTCCGTCCCTAAAGAGGCAAAAATAAGTTAGTAAATTTGTAATAGTCGTCTCAAAGCATTCCTTTCGCTGTCAAATTAATTATGTTATACACGAGTCAACGAGATAACGAAAAGCGTGCAATGCCACTAGTAAAAGCTATATAGAACAACACAAAGAAAAACAGGCATAATCACAAATTCCTTGCGGGCAAATGCGTGGATACTAGCTAGTTTGGATCATTTTCCAAAATAATGGACATTCAATATCTCGAACATCTGGAAACGAAACTGACAAAAATCCGACCAACGATAGCTAGTGCCGTATTCTCATGAGCATTCATGACTATATGGTTTGTGTTGTTAGTTAAATTTCAGACGCCAGTACGGATTTCTAAAGATTTCCGAGAATATAAAACCTTGCGTCAACACTCCATATACACAAAAAGGATCAGTAAACAGGATGTTGAGGGATTATGGAAAATGATTCACCGGGACCGTTGGGTAAATGCTTTTAAGAAATACTCCGTGGACGGTGGCTGAGGATTATTTGTTTGATGCTTTTTTTGTTTGAAGAAATGCTGGAATAATGGAAATATCTCAATAAGAAATGGAATGCGGATCGGCTGAGAAATAAATGTTTTGAAACATGTCACCTGTAGCATCGAAGAAGATTTCTCATTACTTTGTCGATAAACTGTTGTCTATTTGTATTCCACCTACCTTAAAATAAATGGAAAAGATATTTTTATGTCGTTTTGGTATTGTCCATCCAATATCAATTGCAGAAGCTGTTTCTATAGGGAGCAAATAAAAACTCACTTTGCTAACACGAGCGTATATGCGAAGAAACGGAACGGAAAATAATGTGTACTACTCGTAAACATTCGCCGCCGGCGAAGGGAAGATCATAAGAGCCGATAGTCAACGTAGACCTGAGTGACTGCTGTCACCGATTCGTCTGGGCCAATCGAATCGAATCGAATGCTTGAGGGTGTGTCTATACGATGGGAGGTCATAAATCACGCGTTATATTTGTGTTTTAATAGCTCTGAAAGATTAAAAACCAGTAGCGTATGTGGTCTTGGTGTGTGCCGATCGAAATACGTTTTAGGATATAATAATAACCTACATCAAACAATGAATGAAATTATTTTTCTTTCTTAATGTATTTGTATAAATAAAAGCTTGTCTTTAATTTTTTTAAATTTTTTATCATTTATGAAGTATTTTTAAAATCTTAAAATATCTTAATGAAATTAGTTATCTCCGCCACTGCTGCTCACAGGATTTCGCCGCAAGACTTTTTTATGCTTCTGCAATTGATATTGGGAAAACTATAACTGATAATGATTATTAGTTATTCATAACACTCTGGAGGAATATTCGTTTTTTATTCGATAGGCATTTCATCTAAACTATGATAATGCATTGTCTATTATCTAGAATGCCGACAGAAATAATTTGAGGATTGTTTTTTATTTCATCATTGATTAATGAATCACTATTCAATGATAAGTTAGGTGATTGCAATACTGTGATGATTTCATTGAGGTGATTTGAAGTGATGCTGAGAATGAGCTAAGACTGTTCTCAATATCCAAAGAATTATCAATAACATAACTCAATAGCATGAGAGGGTCTTTTCACTATAATATTAGACGTCTTCCAAAGGGGTGGCTTTCTCTGCAAATGAAAATGGCCATTGGATCACAAGGTGCTGGCACAGCCGTTTCATTAATTTTCAACCAGAATAGTTAGGAAAACGATTCAAATGATCAAATTCCTATCTTTCCATTAACTCTCAGGTATATGACAAGTTTGGATCCAAACAGAATTGAAGGAGTTCTGGAGAATAAGAACCAAATTTTCCTATAGTGAAATCAGCATTATATATCTACGACAAAATCTACAAATTGTGAACTTCCAGGTAGAATACGGAGAAACTATAGACATGAAGCACCGTTGTGAGTGGCGCCGCAGTGGCGGAATCGAGCGAACTCGTCCGTATAGTGCGATTTTTTCGCATTTGTCCCTTTGATGAATAGAGTCTTTTTAAAGTTTGTCAGACTGAATTTTTTTGTTAGAAACGTGGAAACTGCGGTTGCGTTGTGATCTAGCGTGTATAAACTTCGGAATAAATTGAGCCCCGGTTTCGGAAATTTAGCTAGTAATGAATAAAAAGCTGATTGAGACGAGAGTTTTTAGTTGAAAATTGTATTATATTTGTGATGGAGCAAGTGCTTGCAACTGGGTTTTTACCCAATATAAGCCACATTGTTTTTTCGAGAATCAGTCTGTTAAAAAAGGAACAGCATTGGTGCGTTCGTGTGTCAGGTGCGGGAAGTAAAAAAAAAGTATTCCAGCCTACATGCGTGCAAATCAGTACTCTGTTGAATTAGAGGTGAATAAATACTTTCACAAACAATTGACAACATTTGATAAAAACTTACATGTCTAATGTTGCAGTACATTACACGAATAAATTTTTTTCGAAGAAATACGAATAATATGAAAGAAATAAAAATGAATATATTTAAAATATTGTTTTCTTCTCTACATACATACATTCTCACAATATTTTTTTATATTGTTCATTTACTGTCAGTATTTCAGTGAAAAATAATTTTGAATGTGTATTACATGTATAAATGTTTTTCGTTTGTTTCATTCATGCTTTTTCAGATTACTATAATTATTAGTACGGAAAAAAAATGTTTATATCATTGTGAACATTTATCAGAAATATTTATTAAAAAACTTGAAATAATTTTCGATTGACCTTTTTCCTTTTGTAGATTGATTGGAACGAAGCTGTTACAAGAACTTCCTGCACTTGCAGAGCGAACACTCGTGGCGACTGTAAATAAACGCTCACTAAGGGACGTCCAATCTTTTGACTTAATGTTATTTGCGCTCGAATCGTTCATATATTATACGCGCACTTTCGATACTGGGTGTCTCTTTGATTCGAAGCTCTTAACCGCCGAATTACAACACAAACGTCCTTTTGAGATTTGCGACCGAAAAATTCGAACTATCAAACTTTGTAGACAGCCGTTTTATCAAAGCAGTAAATGCAGAAAAGTGACACTATACGGACGAGTTTGCCCGATCCCGCCACTGCGGCGCTGCATGTTAAACTTCTCCCATGCTCCAAGTCCATAATCTTTTTATCGAAAATTCTCGAAATGAAATAGATGACGTATCCGATGTTGAATCGCTATAACAATGGTAAACCATTTGGTTGGAAACGAATGGAAAATAAGAAACAAATTTGAAAAAATATCGGGAGCCGTTCTAATGTATCTATTTTTCCATTTTACTTCCATGGAAAATTTTGTTAAGAAACTGGGTCCGTATTTCCAAATAAATTAATGTCCGTTCAAAAACCCTCTGACAATAAAATACTCAATCACAGTTTACTACTAAGATTTACCGGGTACCGCGTTGCACTCAATTCATCTTGATTTAGCTAATGACTGAATAATTGAATGATAACTTCCTTATATATCACCGTTCTTGGTATCCAAGATCTTCAAGCTGTTATATTGCTCTATGTGGTATATTGAATGTTATTGAATATAATGAAATGTAACTTAATTACTGAAAACATAATGAAGGCATTGAAATGCAATAAAAATAATGAACATACAAGATAAATAAATATGAAAACATTACGGACGTGATGAATCATTCATGAAAGCACTGAACGTAATTGATGTAATGCAGTGGCGATTTTGCCATAATCAATTATGGATACACCACACCACCAATAAACCAGCTTTTTTTATTTCTTCATGTGTTGAAGAAGAATGAAGATGAAAGTTATCTACTTCTTCGTATATATCGAGTCATATACTTCAGACACAGAGACATTTATTTCCCAGAAGATACAGGTGGAATGTACATTAATATAGAGTAGAGCATAAATTAATTTGTACCTACTAACTGCCAGAGGTGTAGGGAAGGTGACTAGTTTACAGAGTATATTGAAATAATGACCTGCTGAGGATAACAACATCAGATAATAGTTTTCATCAGTTCAACATATTGTAATATAAGTAAAGAGGTATGTATCAAATATTTAATTCGAAGAAATCATCAAAGTTATAGAAAACATGACTATGCAATTTTCGCTCGGTCAGCAATTTCAGTGCAAGGTGATTTTCAACCTTGACTCCCATGTACAAGGGTCCCTTGCGAGTTTTATTATATTTCTTAATTTGGTAAGATTACTGACTGATTCAGGGTAGAGTATGAATGTCTATCTGCCAAACGTAAGAGAGAACCGCGTTTTTTGTGGATAAGAAGTGAAACTTTGTAGATATATATGTTAGTGAGAGTGAATATTTTTTGCTAAATTATCCCTACATGATTCTCTATAGCTCAAGCCAAAAACTGTTCTGATTGCTCTTTTTTGTATTACAAATGTGGATGGTGACTCTACTACAGTGCCCCAAAATTCAATACCATACTGTAGTAGACTGTGGAAGTGTGCGTAGTAGACTGTTTTGGCTACTTTTATATTATTGTCTGTTCTAACTGTTCTTATGGCGAATATGGATCTACTTAGTTTCATATTCAGTTTTTTTATGTGTTCAGATTACTATCTATGGTTAGGTCTAAGAATTTTGAAATGTCGGAAGTGTTTATTAAGCCATGTTCTACATCAACCTCCAGGTTCTGCAGGTTTCTGTATGGGTTGAATATGACACTCTGTGGTTTCTTTACGTTCAGAGATAGTTTTTTAGCTGTTTCTTTTGTTAGAGCTAACAGCGATTGAATTTCCGAGTGATGAACGATTATGCTCGTATCATCAGCAAATAGTGAGAATGTTACGCGTGGAAAGTTACAGACAATGTCATTGACATAGACAAGGAATAATGTGGATCCGAGTATTGAGCCTTGCGAAACACCTTTTTTACATCTGCCGTTTCTGAATAAAAGTTGGTAGGGTTGTTATTGCTATTGGCCACTTTCACTAGCATTTGTCTATGACTGAAGTACGTTTCGAACAATTTCTTTGCGAAACCGCGGACGCTATAATACTCGAACTTATCCAAGAGAATGTCGTGGTCGACACAATCGAAGGCCTTGGATAGGTCGCAGAAAATATCCAGTTTGTGTTGGTTATTTTCGGTTGTTTCATTTATGTGTTCAAGTAAAGCAAAGGTTGTGCATCGGCTGTATTCATATTTTAATTCAGTCGGCAGGGAAAAAAATGGCCGCCCTAAAACAAAAGGTTACAGTAGCGATTTTTTTATTCCACGTGATAGGAGGGTTGATCCTGAGTATAACTCTGAGCTGGCGCGACTCGGAGAGGTGTGCGTTAGCGGCCATATTGGAAAACGCGTTTTGTCATATATCTCCTGAACGGTTTGTCGGACGCGAAAAATACTTTCATAGATCATTGAATGTTCTTTCATTATGTTCCAATCTTTGTTCTGTAACATCAATATTTATGCAAATTTTTGAGTCAAAGTTGTAACGCATGCTTTTTCTGCGAATAACTCAAAAATAATTGATCCTACGTAAAAAATAGCTATATCGAATATTGTAGAGCAAACAATTTTCTACAAATTTTCCAGGAACTTTTTTTCTTTCTACAATAGTTTTCGCACAGTAGATATCCAAACAAAAGTTATTTACATAAAATGAGACAGATGCACGGAACAGGTAGATTGACGTTGTGGTGGGGTAGTGACGCCATATTGTAGGAGCTGTGAAGACTATACGTTAAAACCAAAATTCCTTTTCCGTGCAGACGTACTTAGACTACCGGCAGACCGTACACAGTCCTCATGCTGACGTCACACCATCCGTAAATTAGACTGTGTTTTACAACACCTGCACTCTACAATGCAAACGTGAATCGACTCGATATTTGTGTATTTCTCTAGATCGGAAAATTCACGGTTACTGAATGAAAGATTACAAAGTATTGGAAAATTCTGAGAAACAATGTTATTCAAATCAGATACAATATATTTGAGAATTATATTCGGTTGAAAATTCCATTTTTTGCGTATAATTGCTCCCATTCAATTATATATTGTATAGTTCTAATAAAGATATATGAATGAATGAATGAATAATAAAATATTCATTTAGTGTTGATGGTGCTATTGATGAACGACATTAACAATGAAACAAGAAAAAAATAAGTTTTGTTTCCGTAATTGCGGTTATAAATGGTAGGTATAACTTCTCGATGTAATAAATTCATCGCAGGATTCCATAATTGTTCTGCAGCATTGTGCACTTTTTTAACATGTGATTTTAAATTATCTATCAGTTTTTTTCTTTCAAAGGTGTAATTGCATTTTCTCGCGTCTCAGTTTTTTATCCCTGCCAATGACCTTCCATTTTAAGACGAATTCCTTTGGAAACCATCTCTCTGCTCCTCGTTCGCCTTGCCACTGTTCTTGTTTCCCCGCTTGGCTAGGCTTGCCAGACGCCAGTTATTCTCTTCGATGTATCTTCCGGAACGCTTTGTGATACCTCCTTATCCGATTTTGCAGTCGTCCATAGTACTCCGTAGCATCAAGCGTATGATGGTAAGGCGTTTGCTACATTTCTTCTACATTTCTTCTCAACGTATGAGTGCTTTGACAAATTGCCTTATGACCTGTATTGCCCTAGCCTGAAGAAAGATCGTCAGCAGCTTGTGGGAAGGACGTGCCAGCGGTGTGGACTGTACTTCTGTACAAAGAAGAAAGTTGAGGCACATGTAGATTCATGTCACAAGCAACCTAATGATCTGTTCAATAATAGTCCGGAAATGCACAATGTTCGTCCTTCACGCATCCTCACGTGACGATCGATTGGTTGATCGAGAAAGATTATCTGCGTAGTGCGCGAAAATGATGACGCCGAGTGGGTTGATGAGACCGACGTTGATCTTCAACAAAGTACAGTGCCAACAGCTGACTTGCAAGACTTGTTAATGTTGAAGAAAGTCTCGCTAATCCGTGGTCCGAGGACAATGTCCATTGAATATGTCCATGTACCAGTACAATTATATGTTTTTCACATGATTACACCTTTCCATTATTATTTTTATGCCAGTCAAAAACAACCTACAACCTTAATGTCTGTCTGGATATTTTCATCACGGTCCTTAATTTTCCAGAATTAAATTAGATTATACCTGTATTTAAAGATAATATTCTGAATTTTTTTAAGATACTTCGTACTAAAAAAATACACGTGATTTTGGGTAGGGGGGTTAGTCTTGAACCTCACTACGTATTACCAGGGGGGAGGGGGTGGTTAAAAAGTTGCTAAAAACATCACGTGATTAATGGACGACCCCTGTGAGGATTGTTAGTGCGTTTTTTTAATTCAGCGAGAAAACGTTTATTTTTGCACGAAATTTTTTTGCCAGTAGTAATCCAACCTTTGAAATTATTTTCCTGTATGAGAGGTACTTTTTCGGCGTGAATGCTTTTTGGAAACAGGAGTTGGAAATAGTATAAAATAATTCGAAAGATTCGTTGGCTTCCGGAGTCTCATACAGCTGGTTCCAGTCTACTGTAACGTAAATAAACTTAACTTGGTTTAACTAATTTATTTAACACTTAATCTACAACTTAATTTATATTACTACGCCACTGTATAGCTCGATGGTATGGGCTCGTTCAGACTGTCTCTGAGACTTGAGGGTTGCCTATTTATCTCCGATACAGCATTCTCGATGTTTCGAATTCTTTCAGTTGGCGACCGGCGTTGTTCCAATTGTTTCCATTATTGACCGTTGTCTTCCGCGGCAGAGCGCACTGGATGGTTCTCGAACATCTCCGGGGATGATCTCATCGCTGTCGCGCGAGGCGACAGGTCCGGCCTAGGTTCGTTACATTGCCCCCTTCTTAAAGACATTTCGTCCCGAAATTTCATCCTTGGAGTGTGACGATATCTGCATGACTCCCCATATCTGCACCGTGAAGTTCGATGGAAGTAACACTCCACGGTCTTCATGATCGGTCGTGGAAGAGGGTTACAGCAAACCAAAATCTTGACGCCGCTGGATCTGAATATTGCCTCCAGCATACTTCTTATGACTCTCCAGTCCAACCCATCAATACCACAGGATAATTTTGGAATTGCTAGATCCACCAGATTCTGGTCCACCATAGTATCTCTTAGTTTGGTGAGACTCTTCCAGACATCTTCATAGGACGGTTTATCTTGGGAATGCCTCTTGGTAACTAGGTAGTAGATGTTTCTCTGGCCTTTCTTCAACTGTAGCACCCCACCAACTTCTGGATTCTGCCCCCGCAGTGTTTGGAGTTGACCAAATTTCTTGGAGAACACTACGGCGATGCCCCTGGACATTCGAAGATCTTCTGCCACACAGTGCGCTAGTGCGTAGTCAGCAGGCACCTCGAAAGGTCTCGTGACTCCTCTCTAGTAACCCCATGTAGAACTTTCTGCCCGTTTGAATACAAGGACATAAACTTCTCGAACGTCATATCATCCTCCGGTGGCTTGAGGGTGCGAACTTGGTCATGGTTTCCAGCGTAAGGGGCCAACCTGTTGAAATGGACGACCCTTGGTTTCCCTCGGGGTGGCTTATGGATTCGGTACACAAGGTCGTTTATCCTTTTCACGATTTTATACGGGCCTTCCCACGAGTTCCGCAACTTTGGTGATAGTCCACGACGACGTTTGGGGTTGTACAGCCAAACCAGGTCATCAACCTTAAATCCTCCAGCGTCGGCCTTGATGTCATAGGTCTTCTTCATTTTATCGCTGGCACTCTGGATGTTCAACCGGACTCGTTCGTGGATGTCGTCCATTCTCTGCCGAAGTTTGCTGACGTAGTCCTCTCCCGCAGTGTCTTGTCCTGGCGGTATCCCAAACTTCAGGTCACAAGGCAGTCGCAGTTCTCGGCCCATTATAATACTAGCAGGAGTTTGACCGGTTGACTCGTGAACTGCGGATCGATAGGCCATCAGGAACAAATGAAGATACTGGTCCCAGTCTCTTTGATGGTCAGAGACAACCTTGGACAAGTGGCGGTTGATCGTCCTGTTCATCCGTTCCACCATTCCATCGGACTGCGGATGTAGTGCCGTGGTTCTTGTCTTGCGGATGTTCAGCAGTAGACATATTTCTTGGAAAAGGTTGGATTCGAAATTTCTGCCTTGATCCGAGTGCAGCTCCATTGGAATACCGAATCGACATATCCACTCTTTCACCAAGACGTCGGCGACGGTGATGGCCTCCTGGTTGGGCAGGGCATAGGCTTCCGCCCACTTACTGAAGTAGTCCATTGCCACAAGGATGTATTTATTCCCGTGGTCGGATACGGGAAACGGGCCGGCGATGTCAATGGCGATTCTCTCGAACGGGCTGCCTACGTTGTACTGACGCATCGGGGCCTTGGGTCGTATTCGAGGTCCATTGCTAGCAGCGCATACAGCGCACTTCCTGCACCAGTCCTGGACGTCAGCTTGACAATTGGCCCAGTAAAACCGTTGCCTTACTTTCTGCAGGGTCTTCGTCACTCCCAGATGTCCTCCGGCGACTCCATCATGGATTTCCCGCAGCACTTCCTCTCTTCTGTTCCTGGGAACAATTATTTGGCGTCTGTCTTCCCCACCAATATCGGCCTCCAACACACGTTTCAGGATCCCATTGTCCAGAATAAGAGAGTTCCATTGTGCCCAATAGGACTTAACAGCCGGCGAGTAACCTGCGACTTCCTGCCATGATGGTCTTCGATTGCCCTTCTTCCAGCTGACGACTAAGCCAAGGTCGGGGTCTCTTTCTTGGTCTTTCTGGATCTTGCTGTCATTCCAGTTGTCATCCATTGCCGCGGTTCTACAAAGTGTTGCTTCTTTCTCTTCTGCTCGTCGGCAATGTGAGCAATCATCTGGACATGGTCTTCGCGACAAGGCATCTGCATTCTTATGGCTAGTTCCGGCTCGATGTTCGATCTCGAAATCGAATTCTTGGAGTCTCTCGATCCAACGTGCTACTTGACCCTCAGGATTTTTGAACTGTAAGAGCCATTTGAGAGCTGCATGGTCAGTTCTCAACAGGAATCTTCTTCCATACACGTACTTGTAGAAGTGTTCCACTCCCTTTACAACAGCTAACAGCTCTCGCCTGGTGACACAGTAATTGCGCTCTGGTTTGCTAAGCGTCTTGCTGAAATAACCAATGACCTTCTCCTGTCCCTCCTGGATCTGAGATAGGACAGCTCCAAGTCCCACGTTGCTGGCGTCCGTATCCAAAATGAATTTCCCTTTGGGTAGGGGATAGCTCAGTATAGGTGCGTTGATCAAAGCTCCTTTCAGCTTCCTGAATGATTCTTGACATTCTTCGGACCACTGGAACTTTGTTTGGCCTTCCGTGAGCTTGGTCAGTGGTTTAGCGATGTTGGCGAATCCCAGCACATATCGGCGATAGTATGTGCATAAACCAAGGAAACTTCGAAGTTGGTGAATGTCTTTTGGGATGGGCCAATCCTTAACAGCTTTGATCTTCTGGTCGTCCACTGCTACTCCTTCCCCAGAGACAACGTGGCCGAGGTATGCTGTTTAGCGATGTTGGCGAATCCCAGCACATATCGGCGATAGTATTTCTTAGGGCTCAGTTTCAATCCGGAGTTCCTCAGTCGCAGGAATACTTCCTCCAAGTTTTTCACGTGGTCCTCAAATGATCTGCCGACCACAATTATGTCGTCGAGATACACTAGACACGTGTTCCATGAGAGTCCCTTCAGTACTGTTTCCATCAATCTTTCGAATGTGGCGAGAGCATTACAGAGCCCGAATGGCATAACGGTGAACTGCCACAATCCTGAGCCGATGGTAAAAGCAGTCTTTTCTCGATCTTCCTGAGCCAGTTCTACTTGCCAGTATCCACTCTTCAGGTCAAGGGTCGAGAAAATCGTGGAACCAGCCAACGTGTCTAGGGTGTCATCTATTCTCGGGAGAGGGTAACTGTCCTTCTTCGTGACATTATTAAGTTGGTGATAGTCTACACAAAAGCGTGTCGATCCATCCTTTTTCTTCACCAGTACGACTGGAGAGGACCAGGGACTGTCAGACGGTTCGATAACTCCTTCTTTCCCATCTCGCTGACTATTTTGTCAGCCTCTGCCTTCTTGGCAAGAGGAAGTCTTCTTGCTGATTGCCGGATCGGTCGGGCACCCCCAGTATCAATCTTGTGCTGGACCACATTAGTTCGACCCCCTTTTCCTTGTCCGGTATCGAAGATGTCTTGGTACTTTTTGACTAAATCTCTTAGTTTGGGCTGTTGAGCTGGTTTTATGTCTTTGGAAGAGATGGCAACTAATTTTTCTAGTTCTGTGGGCAAGTTGTTGGATTGGCTAATCGTACCTCGTACGCCCCGGATCACGGATGAAACTGACGAGCAGTGCCCCAAAATTGTTCCTTTCTTCAAGGTCACTGGGAAATAATTGACATTCATGACCCTTACCGGCACAAATTTGTCAGCACGCAACAAGGTCTTCCCTAGTGCAATCCCTCGTCCAATTTTCTCATCATGAAGTTTGGGCTCGAACATCACCACGTCTCCACTGCTCGCACTCCCGTCCAGGCGAGCCTCCAGAATGGTTTCAGCCCTCTCAGGTACGCTCACATCTTCAGCCAACAGCACACGGATCAACTCTTCACTTCTTCCATGAAGTACCAGCTCTTCTCCGTTGACACGTAGGACGCCGTCTTTGAAATCCAATTCAAACCCTCTGGAATTCATGATGTCCATTCCGATGATTGCATCGTCTTCGATGTCCGCTACAAGTGCCTGATGTTTCACTTTAGTGTTGCCCAAAATTATTTCAATCGGTAGCTCGCCATATACAGTAGCTGGCTCCCCTGTTGGCCGAGAATTGTCCTAGTCGCACCTGTATCTAGCAGCATGGTGCAAGGCTCGTTATTGATGAGACCGTCTACGAAGACACCCTTGTTCTGTCGTTGAAGCATAGCGACATATGCGTTGTTAACCGGGGCTTGCCGGACACATGCCGACGATTGCCCTTCTCATCGACCTTTCTTAGTTTTCCTGCATCGGAGTCGATGAATGTTGGACATTTGCTACGCACATGTCCAATTTTGCGACAATTCCGGCATCTTATATGTCTTTTCTCAGGCAACACTTCCTTCATCACTTTTCTTATGGCAGCTTCCAAGTTAGCAGGCTCCTGTGAGTCTTCCTCAATCGTTTGAACTTTACTTTGGCTTTTGCAGCATTGTTTTGCTGCCTCAAATTCCAAAGCTCGTGCCAGTGCGTCTACGAGATGTGTTGGACGAGCTAATATCAACGCTTGTCTGGTTTCTTGGTCACGGAGTCCATCCAGGAATGCTTGAACCGCTAGTCGCTCCATTACATTTTCTGGTGTGGCTGGATATGCGAGACGAACCAAGCGTGCAATGTCAGTTTCGAATTCTTGTAAGGATTCGCCCGATTTTTGGCAGCGATTTTTCAGTTGGGAGTGGTATACGTGTTCCAAATGGGCCTGGCCATATCGTAATTCTAGATGTTTAATCAGCTGATCATAGTCCTCCTGTTCTTGGGCGGTAAGAGTTTGTAGAATATTCGTCGCTTCTCCACGTAATGCAAGTGTTAGTGCTATAGCTCTTTCCCCTGCATTCCATCCATTTGCTTTGGCCGCTGCTTCAAACTGTCGGCGGTAATTTTCCCATGGAGTTTTTCCGTCGAATTGAGGCGGCTTCATGGAAAGCTTCCCTATTTCAGAAATGACCTTGACATCTTGTATACCCTCTTGAACTTTATCCAAGTTCAAACTCAAGTCCAGCATTGCATCTTTGTTAACCATCTCTGTGGAGGGCGCACTATCAATTCGTTTTTCCAGCTTACTGATCGTTTCCTTCATCTTGTCCATCTCTGCCTCGACGGTTCCTATTCTTTTTTCTAGACGATTCGCCACACCACAGAGTTCTTTTTTTAAGTCTTCTGTGTTTTCTAGGAGCTTATCTTCCAGGCTTCTTGAATTTTGTTGCAGCTCTTCTTTCAAGGATTCTATTATCGGACTCAAATCACCTCCGGGAACTTCGAATAAAAATGTTTCGGGGTCCTCACCTTCTTGTATAAGTCCTTCTGCAAGTTTTCCTGGAGTACTTGCTTTTTACCCGTTGTTTCCAGTTCCCTTTCCTCCAATTCCTGTTTCAATTCCGCTACCTTCAATCCGCAAGGCGCACTTTTCTTAACACATTTTGTCTTTGCGAGGTTTCACGAGAGTGTATCAGTTTATATTCCCACGCACAATTGTCCCTTCAAAACCGGGCCTTTTTTTTTTACCCGTTGTTACCAGTTCCCTTTCCACCACAATTGTCCACTTCGCGAAAACCGGGCCAGTCTATTTTGGGCGTACAAAAAGGTCTATCAATTTATTTTTCTCACTATCCACTCCACGATCACTTGTTTATTTTCAAAATCCCACTTCTGACACCAATTGTAACGTAAATAAACTTTACTTGGTTTAACTAATTTATTTAACACTTAATCTACAACTTAATTTATATTACTACGCCACTGTATAGCTCGATGGTATGGGCTCGTTCAGACTGTCTCTGAGACTTGAGGGTTGCCTATTTATCTCCGATACAGCATTCTCGATGTTTCGAATTCTTTCAGTTGGCGACCGGCGTTGTTCCAATTGTTTCCATTATTGACCGTTGTCTTCCGCGGCAGAGCGCACTGGATGGTTCTCGAACATCTCCGGGGATGATCTCATCGCTGTCGCGCGAGGCGACAGGTCCGGCCTAGGTTCGTTACACTACGTTTTTCAGAAGGTTGGTGAAATTATTATTATATTTTTCGTTGTATATTCTGACATTTTTATATTTCTTCTCATCAACCTTCTGAGAATCTTACTCAATATACAGGAATTGGGCACAATGATTCGATGGCACGTCAAGTTTAACTACTTCATACCGAAAAATCCTTGATTTGGGAGTTACAGGTAGAATAACAAAAAAGCGATCTGAGAAAGAAAATATTACTTGAAAAGTCCAGCATAGGTTTAGTTTCAAAACATGTGCATGCATCTAATGGAAATAACTTTCAATATCAGTATTCAGAAAAGGAGCATAGGTAATTGAAAAATACGATAAGGAGATATGAATTGGCATTGGAATTGGGTATAAGTACAGAGCGAATGGAATGTACACCTATCAACAATATTATAAAGAATCTGGGAACTACTAAATACTTTTCAACTAACACGTGCGACATCTGCTCAACTATTTCATGGCATTCAATTTCTACACTCGATATTATGCAATGTGTCACATTATAATAGTTCATACTCCTCCATTTATTTTTGAGTTATATTTCTAAAATTTGTTTAACCAATCATTGTTTTTAAAAATATACACAAAGGAGGCAAGTACGACAAAAAGCCACTCATCAGTCCTAATTGAGACTGGAATAGAAACTAAAACTTTTCTTTTTTGATTTTTTCTTTTCAGTTAGGGTTCTTTCAAAATATCTACCAGATATAGTTCAATGTCCAATGTGGCTTTAGCCGGGGAAGTACTTGTTTTCTGTTAAATATTCACAGAAATATATTTCTATACAATATTCAACTGAGAATGTTCCCCTTTTCAACATGAATACCCCACAAAAAATTATCTTAAACGATGGAAGATAGTGACTAAAGTTTATCTTTCAGTCGCAGATGATTTCACATCTGATTTTATGTGTTCATATTTTCGAACAAATTGATGAAAATAATATTTGCAGTTCAAAGATTGAGGTGATATTTGTTATGAATTATCAAATAATGAAATAATTTAAGAAATTGAATGAATTTAATATTGAAAATAATATTTGGGGAATGAAATCAATATTAAGAGATTTATGCTGATGAGTTATGTATGTCAATGGAAGATGAACTCTTGTCAAATATCATCTTAATTACACGAATGAAACAAACTTCAAATAAGAAGTTCATCGAGAAAAATCATTAGTAATTTACAGAATCTTTCTGCATTTGTGTACCTCTCAGAGAGAAAATATTCGAATGAATTTTGTGAAGATCAAAAAAATCTATCAAACGACATACATTTTTTGCTAATGAAGTTATGAAAACGAGAATTATACCGTTTTGAACCATCTCTGAACATAGCCGACGTCAAATTATCCATGTGCTAAATTACGGTTCTATATCACTACAATCGCTACAAACGAAATATTTGTACACTAACATTTTTACACGCGTTTTCTTTCACTTTATTTGACAAAAAAGTGTTCAACGTACAGCAAAAATATTTTTTACTGTGATTAATGAATATCAGTCACTTCACATTTAATGTGTTTTGTTATATTGTCGTTGCTATGACGATGATTTTGAAGCCACTGTCGCCTATCGTATATCGCAGAATTCCCATTTGAAAAGTTGACATTTTTTAGGGCTGAGACACCATAAAGTATGATTCATTTCCGGCGTATGGGCAATCAAATGAAGGGTTCGAAAAAAAAAATCGACCAATTTTTCCCGACAAAATCATAGACGTGCAGTATACAAATCAAAAGACGATTTTTTTCCGAATGGAGTGAATAGAACTATGAAAATAAAACAATTATACAATTTCGAAAACTTACCACTCTGATTGGCTTTTCGTCACACATTCTCTGCAATGTTACCAAATTTGATCCCATTAGACTCTTCAGTGAAATGACATGTATATATAACGGTTACTAAACAGCACAAATATTTTCGAAATATCGGCAATTTGGATATTTATCCGAAAAGTGGCAACATTGATGGGTATATGTGATGCTAAGCCGAATTTTCAAATGGGAACGTATATAATGATGAGGACTGAATCACTGATCAGAAGGAATATTCATATATTAGCGTACCTATGAATTCATTAAAAAGTCGAATAAAATATAATTATTTAGCATTTCTAATACTACGAATAGAATTAATTCGACATACCATTATGTTGGCACACTTGAAAATAACCGACGTTCAATTATTGTTAATAATCTGCCCTCCGACGCCTAGATGAAATATCCATCCAGAAGTTATAAAGAAATTTTGAACATAATTTTTCGCACTATTTTAATGATCTGTATCTAATTCAGGCAGCGGTTCATTACACATTTGCTATAGACGAAAATGCAATTTTTTTAACAAAAACAAAAAAATCAAAATGGCCTTAGTTTTAAGATTCTTGAAGAGGAGGAAGTTCATCATGAAAAAGTCTTTACTCCCGGAACTTTATCTCAAGTATTTATAATTTTAATTCAACATTGAATATAGGGCTCCACGCGCGCGTTACGGCAGGAGTACAGCACCTCTCGAGAGAACAATGCATATATTTTTTTTCCCGGATCACATTTTACATATATACTCAATAATATCACTATATAAAATTGTTCAAAAGTTGATTATGAGGTTAATTATAAATTTATAAAGTTAACAAAATATAAGAAATCGAGTAAACACTGCCAAAAAAAATATTGTTATTTTATATAATTATCAGTTTTATGTCTGACAGAGGCATTTCACAGCGTCCTAAAAAATAAAATTGTTCTATTTGTTTATAAAATATTCTTAAACAAAGGCATAAGTTGAATATTTTTTCAAAAATTGTTTTTCTGCATTAGGTTGGTAACAGTTTATCATAATTAAAATAAAAATATTTTATCTTGAAAAAAAAAATTGAAATGTTTAATTTTTTTAATTAATTAAATTCTTTATTGAGAATATATTTTTCTTTGAAATCCATAATTAGCATTTTTTTGAATGGTATGAAAATAACAAAAACAACCATATACGATAAACTGTTCGAAAACATTTTTCTGTAATTTTTATAGAATTTTCTAGAAAAATAAAGAGTAATCGAACAGTTTATAGTTGTTTGTGTAATTTTTTGTACCATTCAAAAAAATGCCGATCAAAGTTTATTCATAACTTATTGTTAACTGAATAAGCAATCACATTATTTATATTTTCTTTTATTAGGTAGAGAATAACTAAAACATTCTTAAATAAATAAAAAAAAAATGCTACTCCCGTATTATAATACGCGGAATAAATATATGCTACCGATTTATTAATATTGTCCAATAAAAACACGTACTTTTCATTATGAAACGAATTTTCG
This sequence comes from Gonioctena quinquepunctata, assembly GCA_018342105.1. NCBI lineage: Eukaryota > Metazoa > Arthropoda > Insecta > Coleoptera > Chrysomelidae > Gonioctena > Gonioctena quinquepunctata. The sequence continues at coordinate 195,480 of JAFIRS010000775.1, read as the reverse complement.
GCCTATAGAAACACGTACTTGGAGATAATCGAGTGGTATGTTTCTACATACTTGTTTGACATTTAATTTTAATCGAAATTCAATCAAAACGCGTCAAAAGTACCTTTGAGTATATCGAGCACTGAAGAATTATCTTGTACACCACCAGAAATTCTTGTTTTTATTTTATTATTTATTGGTCGTAGAAAAAATTGTGTTTGCAATGAACATGTAATGGATATCAATACACTCGCACACTGTTTACTTGCCTGCTCGTGTATTAATAGCTATCATTACATGATCGTTGCATAATATACTATTTTTCTCATCAATCTAATGCAAAAATAGTTATTTGTATGCCAAGGCTGCGAAATACCTTTTCGTGCAATCGCACGCGAAGTGAGTATTTCGCATTCTCAACACAGTCCGCGAAATTCAATTTCGCGGCCGTTACCCATAGCAACGGCCGCCAAACCAAACGTCACTTCCAGATTTGACATTTCTAAAATACGACAGTGACATGGATTATTCTTTATTGAATACTGCATTAATTTTTAAATTAACAACTAATATATACTCATATTATTTAGGATAAATGTTAACATTAATTGTACGTTTGTATTATTACTTATATTCACTCCAGAAAATGGAGCAACTACATCTAGTGTTTCTGAATAATGACTATTGACATTCGACATCAAATTATTTTCTTTGGGACGTAACATGTTGCAATTACCTACATTCAAACTAGATAATATTGCTCCAGAAATTGAGTCGGAAATCTGTTTCTTATTTTCGATAAGAGTCTTCTACATATCGTTCCGCTACTGTCGTGGACTTCCATCCACCGTGACGTTTAAGAATTGACATATCAGCCCCGGTATTGGCAAGCAGCGTAGCAGAACTTCTCCGATAACAGTGCCCCGTGTATGCTTCAGGGTTTGGTAATCTGAGATACTGAGCAATCATACTGGGCACTTTCCCAATCGTATGCACTCCAACAACTTGTGCAGTGCACTTTCCGTTTACGTATCTCAAGTATATACGACGATTATTGACAATAAGTTTTCGATGGAGAGCTGCATATTTACGATAAATTCTTATGAAATCAATATAAGTAATAGTGAAAACGCTTTTCTTATCCGTCTTGGTATCAGGAACGGTTACAATTAATACGAAATTATCTTCCTCAATATCTTCAATGGTTATTTTTACTAATTTATTTCGTCGCAAGGCACCTGATATTCCCATAATCAAAACTACCTACAACAATCAGTACAATAAATAAAACAACTTTAAGTGACATTTTTCAACATTACCTTCAACAATAAGTATTTCTCATCACTAGCTTCTTTCAGGAATGAATCAATTTGCTCGTTCGTGAAAACTTTTGATTTCTTCGCTCGATAACCTACTGCTTTTCTTTTCAGAAATGGTACCAATTTTGAAAACTTTCTGACGTCGATACTTTCTCGTATGTTCAGCATACACTTCAACATAGAATAAATGCTCCATAAAGTTGAACTTTTTACAACTTTTGATTTCTTCATCTAATAAGCCAATAAAATGTTTTCAGAGATCGTCTTAACATTCTGTTTGTCACACCAATCTTTAAACTAGCTGTAACATTTCTCGTACTGCCGTTCAGATTTGTAGGTATTAAAACGGAAAGCGCCGAGTTTACAATACTTTTGAGCTCTGGAGGAGTGCAAGATACTAAAATATCACTATCAGTATCAGACATATTTGCGTTTTGTCAAGAACTGTCAAAATATTTTGTATATATTGAAACATATCATTTCCATAGCAACGCTGTGACTTTGTCCATTAAATTCAACTGCTGCTGATTTTGAAGCAATACTATATTTATATGGAATTATCCAGTGTGATAATTTCGACGATTGCACGAAAAATAGTGTGTATGCAATAGCCGCGCAACTTTTTAGCGACCTCAAGATTATTCTGCCTCGGCCGCAAGCGGCCTTCGCGGCCTTCGCGGCCTTCGCATACAAATAACTATTTTAGCGTTCGAAAGAGAGGTTATCGCCGAGGCCGCTTGCGCCGAGGTAGGATAATCTTGAGCTCCCTAAAAAGTTTCGCGGCCATGGCATACACCCTATTTTTCGTGCAATCGTCAAAATGATTAAACTAGATTATTGCAAATAAATATATTATTGCTTTCAAATCAACACTAGTTTAATTTAATTAACAAAGTCACAGCGTTGCTATGGAAATGATGTTTGAATATAAAATATTTTGACAGTTCTTGACAAAACGCAAATATGTCGATACTAATGGTGATATTTTAGTATCTTGCACTCCACCAGAGCTAAAAAGTATTGTAAACTCGTCGCTTTCCGTTTTAATACCTGAAAAATAATGTAAGTACGTATTTGTTGTTAATTTTAAAATTAATAATGTATTCAATAAAATATAATCTTTGTCGTATTTTAGAAATGTCAAATTTGGAATTGACGTTTGGTTTGGCGGCCGTCGCTACGGGTAGCGACTGCGGAATTAAATTTCGCGGACTGTGTTGAGAACGTGAATTACTCACTTCGCGTGCCATTGCACGAAAAAAATTTTTTGATAAATATTCAACTTATGCATTTGTTTATGAATATTTCATGAACAAATGGCATCTTGACGATGAAGTGGAGGACAGAAATGTCCTACCGAATGAGCAGTTCGGCTTTCGTCGCGCTCACTCCACCGAACTACAGGTTTTGAGGCTGGTGGAAAATACAATCTCTTCGCTAAACACCAACAATAGTGCTCATATTGTCCTTCTAGACATAAGTAAAGCATTTGAGAGAGTATGGCACGAAGGCCTGCTCTGCAAATTGATCGATTTCCACTTGCCATTGAGCCTGGTGAAGTGGATAAAGTCGTTCCTCGTGGGTAGGACATTTCAGACCAAGGTTGACGATTTCCTCTCGGACCCGAGAGAAATTGAGGCCGGCGTTCCTCAGGGGGCAGTACTGTCTCCTGTATTGAACGCACTCTTCACCTCCGATATACCACGAACCGAACACGTGAAAATCTGCCTGTTCGCCGATGATACGGCCTTACTTTCCTCGTCAGCCAACCACCTGATGGGTGTTGTTTATTTGCAGAATGCATTGAACGACCTCCAGCAGTGGTACCTGGAGTGAAGAGAAACAACCCGGAGAGGGAAGTGAGTATCTCTGGAAGGGAGACAGAATGGTCAGAACAAGTCAAGTACTTAGGGGTTACTGTGGATCGTCGGCTCACCTGGAAGCCGCATGTGAATATAATAAAAAGAAAAATTGCTAAGAAAATCGCCGCACTTTACCTCTGATTAATAGAAGAAGTAAACTCTCTTTAAAAAATAAAGTCAAGATCTATAAAATGATGTTCAGGCCTGTCATTTTGTATGCCTCGGCCGCCTGGGGCCAAACCTGCAGGACTAGCATTCGCGTCCTGGAACGGGCGCAAATGAAAGTCCTGAGGATGATAACGAATGCTCCGTGGTATGTGCGGAACGATCGGATACTTGAAGACTTGAACCTGCCTTCCATCAGGAGTATAATCAGAGACCGCAATCAGAAAGTATTCGATTGCTCAATAACCCACGAGAACCCCCTCGTGAGGGAAGCTACTGACTACAACATAGACGACCCCTCGCGCTTTAAACGTCCTAGGCACTCCCTGGAGTGATGGGCTATCTAACAACCTATCCCGGGTAGTGAAAGCTGCATCCTCTATAGAAATTTAATTTTTCAAAATTTAGATTCAAAATTCTTTCTCGGCCATTTTTGAGAACCGCCATCATGGGAAGGGCTGGAGACCGGTCTCCAGTCCTTATCCGGTCAAAATTCCAAATCCGTGAATGGCTGTTGCCCACTTGTTCGGAGCTCAAAGAGTAAGAGCCTTAGGGTTACACTCGTGTTAAGTAATAGTGATAGAACATCCTGAACAAATGGCATAATTTTATGTTTTAAACATTGTGAAATGCCTTTGATAATCATATGAAAATCAATAATTTTTTTCACAATATTCACTTGTTTTCTCGTATTTTGTTAACGTGAATTTATAATTAACAAAATAATCAACTTTTGAACAATTTTATCGCGTGATATTATTGAGTACATAAACAAAATGTGCTCCAGGAAGCAGAAAATTTATGGAGTCATTCTGTAAACAATTATTCACTTAGGTGGTCCCAAAAAACTACTTAATCAACAATATTACCAAAATTCAATGAAAAATGTTTTCCCAACGAAATGTCATTCTTTCAAGTGTTCAGATGATACTATATTTGTTTTATTTTTAAATTCATATTTAATAGTACAAAAAAATATTTTATGTGCATTGCTCTCTTGAGAGGTATTCCTGCCGTAACGCCATCCAGCGCGGAGCCTCATTTTCAACGTTGAATTAAAATTATAAATAATTGAGAGTTCCGTGAGAAGGGTCTTTTCCAGGGGAAATTTCCTCCTCTTTAAGAATCTATTATTTTCTCAATCATCAATAGTTTTTCAGCTATTGCTAAAAAACTAAGTCAATTTTTATTTTTTTTGTTTTTGGTCGGCGGAAAAAATCGAAAAATACATTTTTCTCAGAATGATATCCTTAATCGAAAGAGCCATCGCTCATATTTTTAGTAGACTTGTAACGATTTTTCGCAGGAAACTCAGTTCTCGACTAGACTACTAGGGACATTCTGTTTTAAAATAACTTGAGGTATCACAGAGTTGTTATATTATGTTTTCTATTCTTTCTCACTCTGTAACAACTATCTGGAACAAACTCTATAGTGTCTAAAAGATATATATTCTTTATTTCATCATACGGCTTCTGATTTGTCAATCAACAGTGTCTTTAATACATTGTATCCGGCAATGTAAATGCGGTATCACCATTGGTCTCATGTACAATGACTCTTGAACAAATTAAACTTTTGTCTACCTAATTCAATCAAGGGCCTAGACTTGGCTGACCTTCTTGCTTTCTCTCCAATCATTTGATATATCTACAGGGGGATCAACTGGAAAAATTCCTAAAATTATATTCAAAACTAGGTCATGACTGCGGCTTCTCCCGCTTTTTAGATACGATGCAAGAAATTTTCGAAACATGATTTTGATTAATATGTCGCCAAGCTAACATTTCTTGTTCCTAAACGTAGGTTGATTGAAAATAATACAAATTTTCTTAGATGGAATTTTAGGAAAATGTCATTCCTTGATTTGTTATTTCTTGAATTGGTTGAAGGGGCTTTATTATGGCCTTTTCAATTGATTTATGTTCTTATGTTTTTTTAAAACTTCTGAATCTGACGACATATGACATAAATAACATTGAAATTCAGGAGTATGTATCCGAATTTCTGAAAAAAACCTCTATTATGTATGTACTCCTGGAATGTAACTCTCATACCAAATTTCATTCATCTATTACCAATAATTTATTCGTAATAGGTGTAGTTATTTGAGAACATGTTAATTTTCCTGTCACTATTACCAAGATATTAGGAGTTATTAATGTTACAATTCATATTAGCTGACCCATTCTATATTCCCGATAAATACGGTATAATATAAATAATTCCAATTGTTATTTTTTGGCGTTCACTGAAATTCTATCGAGATTTAACTATATCTTTTTAACATGCGAGAATTATCTAAAAAAGTATTTATACAATGTTGTTGTTCCTTTACGCGGCTTGCGGTAGGTGTTGAATGTTAGAAATCGTCACGTAAGAAAAAAGCGTTATTTTCCCCCCATGCGACTCTCTCTCTGTCTCTTTCTATTTTATACGAGTCTGTGTGACAAGCGTCTAGCCCTTGCTCATACAGTGACCGGCAGAAAGTGCGCATCGTATGGGAATTTTTTTTAATATAATATTTTGACAAATGTCGATACATGCAATCGCTTCTGCATCGAAAGAAACCCCAAAAGATGTTGTACAGTGCCGTTCGTCTTTTCTTGTTTGGCGGGAAATTTGAAAAATTGAAAAATTATGCCTCAAAACACACTTATTTGGGAAAATATTGAAAAATATTACTTGGAAAAGTTGTTTAGAACGACATTTTATAGCTATAAACATACAAGTTTGGGAAGAAATCTGAGATGAAAAAATAAAAATCAATTTTTGTTATAAAAAAAAATTCAATTTGGAAAAATACATTTCTGACAAAGAAACTCATCAGTAAAGCCCAAGAGTAATATTTTGAATAATATTTTGTAAAGATTCACCGGCTACTTCTATTTTATTCGAAGAAAATTTTAAATTTGCCATGTGTTTAGCTGCTTCATAAGAGGTCACAGAAATATTTTCAGGACATTATAATCCCGATACTGTTTATTATTGACAAAGAACCATGTATCTACAGAATTTTAATATGAATTTTTTATTAGAACAAAAAATTGATTCAATTTTTTACATAATTACATTTTATAACAAAATTAGAAGCTGAAATAATTATAAACCAAACAATTTAATGCATACTCGGAAGTTCGTAAATGTCTATTACTCGACGTGTCCACCCTGACGTTCAATACATGTTGTTGTTCGGGATTTCATTTCTGTGGACACATTTCGCAGCATTTGTGGTGTAATGTTATTGATACATTGTCGTATTACTTCTTCTAAATGGTCGATATTACGGAATAGCCGATGTTTATAAACCCTACTTTTGAGGTACCCCCATAAAAAGAAATCCAAGGGCGTCAAATCTGGGGATCTTGCAGGCCACGGGTTTTCTGTATATCGTCCTATCCATTTATGAGAAAAGTATTCGTTAAGCCACGCTCTGACTCCAAGGGTACTATGAACTGACGCTCCGTCTTGTTGGAAAAAAATATCATTCCTTCTTTGCAGCGGTAATCCATGTAAGAAATAAAAAAACACATTATTTAAAAACACTAAATAATTTCGTGAATTAAGGTTGCCCCTAAAAAAGTAAGGATAACGATCTGTGTATCTAATATGCCGCACCAAACATTAGTTTTGAAAGAAAATTGACTTTTTGCCTCTATCTTCCAATTTGGGTTCTCATCAGCCCACCATCTTCAATTCTGGGAACTGACAGTACCGTTTGATGTAAAAGTCGCCTCATCAGTAAATAAAATGTTTGTAGGAAAATGTTGGCATTCTTCAATCATGCCTTGGAACCAAAATGAAAAATCTAAGCGTGCATCAAAATCTCTATATAGTAAGGTGTGGATGAATTTTGGTTTGTATGCACGAAATTTATTATTCTTCAAAATTCTTCTTATGGATTTTTCAGATATACCGGTTTGTTCCTGCCTCTCCGATAGTGCCATCCGTGGATTTTCTGTGACCGATAACAAAACATTAAAGGTACCTTCCTCATTAGTGACGGGCTTACTATGTGGAATTTTTCAACGATTTTCTACACTGCCTGTAGCTTCAAATTTGTTTAAAATACGCAACACAGTAGATCCATGGATATTCTTATTTTGATATCTAGCATTGAATATATCTGCTGCTTCTCTGGAACTATGAAAACGCTCACCACATATAAAGACGAGCTCAATTTTTTCTTGCAAACTCAGCTTTTCTTGGGGCATCTCTAATTATTGTTAACACACAACAAAATGTAACTATTCAAATGAAAAAAATTATAGAATAAAGACGATAAAAACACCTGGATAAATAATAACACTACTAAATCGTTTGACAACTCTTGATAACACATTGTCATTATTAGTCAATTGTTTCATGGCCTCTTTGATCATGAGGAAATCTGTCGATGCACTCATCAACAATGATAATATTGTATGATTCCAACAATTTGCCAAAAATAAATTTATTTTTTGTTTGAATAAAAAATTCAATTCGAAATTATGAAGATACAAGGACTTTTATTGATAATGAACAGTATCGGGATTATAATGTCCTGGAGATATTTCAGTGACCTCTTATGAAGCAGCTGAATACATGGCAAATCCATAGATTTAATTTTTTTTCCGAATAAAATAGAAGTAGCTTGCGAATATTTACAAAAAAAAAAAAAATTTTTTTAAAAAAATTTTTTTTTATTTTTTTATCTCAGATTTGTTTCAAAACTTGTACATAGCTATAAAATAACGTTCTGAACAACTTTTTCGAATAACATTTTTCGATATTTTCCCAAATAAGTGTGTTTTGAGGCATAATTTTTTAATTTTTCTGTACAACGTCTTTTGGGGTTGCTTTTGATGCAGAAGCGATTGCACATATCGATATTCGTCAAAATTTATTCATAAAATAATTTCCCATATGATGCGTACTTTCTGCCGGTCACTGTATGATTCCGAAGGTGTACGGAACCATCCGAACTGCTGTTCTGCTTGCGGAAAATCTAAAATGATACATGAGCGGTAGGATATGCGAATAAAAGTCGGATATTATCGTTGAGTGGTAATACGTGGAAGATATTTTTGTTTCTTTTATATTTCTATATAACGTGTGTTAAGATGATTGTATCCTTTTTTGGACATAATTTTTTCTATGCCGAAGTAGGATTAATGGTCTACATTGAATATGTGGCACGTCAATTTTATATAATATAACGAATAGTATTTTCAGGAATAAAATACTTTTTACTGTGGCGGAGGAGTTTGGAAAAAGGATATATAGGTATAGTATTGCATGGTATAATGACAATTAAATGTGATGGAATAGAAAACGTCAACTTCCAAAGGGAAAAATATTGAGGAAAAAGAAACACAAAATGGCGGATACATGAAATTGATGGCAACATATTCTGTTACTTCGATATCAATTGTTGTATTGGACCGTTTGGAACCATGGAGGGAGGATAACGCTTTTTCCTTACGTGACGAAAATATACAAATATAATGAATCTAAATCTCCATATCGAATTACATTCGGAGTTGAAGAAAACCTGGCCAATCGAGTAACCGAATGAATTGTGTTTGAAATGTTAGTACTCACAGCAAACATAAAATATAAATGAATATAAAAAAAATGGTGGTATAAAGGATTGCACCCCGCACCTCTGGCTTGGTAGTCCCTCGTTCTACGGCAGCTCCGTTTGGTCTTTGAAATTATTCGTGTATTTGTAGCACATGAGCATTGGAATTGAATATTTCTATTGCGCATGAAAGATTTCGGAGCAAAGTAGAAAATATATTTGCACACGCTTTTTCCTTACGTGATGATAAATCTCCATATCGAATTACATTCGGAGTTGAAGAAAAAACGCAAGGAACTTCGTTGCTGGAGGGGGCGATTTTTTTTATTATGACTGTACATGGAACAAACAAATAGTATTAGCCCTTGGAAAAGAGTTGAAAGATTGTGTTTCGAATATGCTACTTGATTGGAGAAATGTCTCGCGCGGAAAAAAAAGACAAAATCAACTAGACGATATAATTGATTTGGAGTGGATGTGAGAATCTGAGTAATAATCGTGAAAATAACAATAATAAAAAATAAAAAGTATTTAAAACTTTTTTAAAATTTTATACAAATGCACTAAAAAGGAAAAATAATTTCTTCAATTGTTTGACATGTGTTATTATGTGAGTAGCAGATCCAAAATATTGTCGCGCGAATTTTATATTCGCGGAAAGCTATTGAATCTTCTACTCACAGAATAAACCATGTCAATAAATTAAAGAATTTTTTTTTCTTTTTAGTGCATTTGTTTAAACGTTGTTCTTTAATAATGCATATTAAATTCTTTTCAGTCATTTTAATCCGTCATCTTATTGACTTCTTTTAAAAATTGATAATCTCCGACCTTAAAAAACCCACATACCAATTCTGAACGGAATAGAGCCATCATAGCAAAACACGTCGACATCTTGGAGCCTCCATCTTGAATTCGTGGATTTTGACAAAAAAATCATGATCTTCAACCCCAAAAACCTCCATATACTAATTTTTATTGGAATCGGGCTATACCAAAAAAAAACTTATCGCCATATTGGAGCTGCCATCATGAATTTATGAATTTTGATGGAAAATTCGTGATCTCTGTCCCCGAAAACCCCCATATACCAATTCGATGATGCATTGTCATCGGAATTATGGACACCTGCCAAATTTCACGTTTATCGGATAACTAGAAGTGGGCCAAATTTAACTTGTAAGATTTGATTACAAACCCACAGACAGACATCGGAACATGCGAACCTAAATAAAAGCTTGTAATAAAAACAGCAACTACATACACATCTCACAATTGTACCCTATTCTATTCAAGCTATCCGAGAAAATTGAACATATTGGTTATAGATTATGATCTAAGAACAACCCCTGGATCAAATTATACAGTGCTAGTCAAAAGTCCGCTCCCCCCCTCGTATCTTTTGAACGGGTATACTTATAATAATGAAATTTGGAGGGTGGAAATAAACGGATGTAGGTTTCTCAACTGGTCATAACAGGTGACGCAATAGTCATAAATGACGTCACAAGGCCACTGTGACCAATAATTTTAAATGGGACCCTATGGCAAGTGACAGCTCGTTTGAAAGGTATTGAAAATACCTATTCAGTCATACCAATTCTGTTTGGGTTTCGGCTGATTTTGATTGATAAATTGAAGAAATACGAAAATTATAGTTTCGCATTTAATTAATAAAGATTTAAGAACCAGTTCTTATAATAAGTGTTCAAAATGTGCTCCATCTACTTCCTGGCAGTAATGCATCCTATTGCTAAACTGTTGTCGTACTCGTCCCAGTGTGTCAGCGGAAATTGCCCTACATTCTTCAACAATTCGTTGTTTCAGAATGGCAATACTGTCAGGTGCTGTAGCGTAAACCTTAGATTTCAAGTACTCCCATAGAAAAAAATCTAATGGTGTAAGGTCCGGTGACCGAGCTGGCCATTCGATCGAACCTCGTCGTCCAATCCATCAACCACGATATTCTTCATCTAGGTAACGTCTTACTGCACCGTAATAGTGTGCAGGAGCACCATCTTGTTGAAACGTTATTTCCAAGTTGTCGAATTCATCTGGATTATCTTCTAGAATTTCAAGAATTAACGCCTCAATATCATTTTGTAACATCTCCAGATACAATTCACCGGTTAAGTTAGCATTGAGAAAAAGAGGCCCAACTATGTGGTTTCCCAAAATACCTGCCCAAACATTTACTTTTTCTGGAAATTGAGTATGTTTTTCACGAAAGATGTGAGGATTTGTGTCACTCCAATACCTCACATTTTGAGTGTTAACATTTCCATTGAGAAAGAAAGTACTTTCGTCACTAAAACAAATTGTCTGTATGTAGCCTGGTTGTTGGTTCATTTTATTGGACATAGTTTCACAGAATTCTAGTCTTCGGTCGGGGTCATCATCTGAAAGTTGGTGCACCATTTTTAATTTGTATGGATGAAATTTGTTTTAGCCAACACCCTATGTACTGTCCTTTGACTGACTTCACAGATAGACGCAACTTGGGCTGTGGAAGAAGTAGGGTTTACTACCATTTCTCCAATTATGTCAATTTTTTTGTCATCACTAATTGTTGGTCGACCAGATCGTTTGGCATCTTGAACACTACCTGATGCTTCAAACTTCCGAAGAAGCTCCCTCAAATAAACCCTTGATATAGGGCGATCGGGGTACCTCTCATTAAACAGTCGTTCCGCTGCATGGAAATTGTTTCTACATTCACCAATTATTAAGATAGCTGCTACTTTGTCGGCTACAGTACGTACCATTTTGCCTATGTAAACACTTAAACGTCTCGTTAAACAATAGCTTGGGTAAATTTTCAAGGTATAAACACTTTTGACAAGTAGAGAATTCAAAAACGTCAACCTTTTTGACAATTAACCAGAGGCGTACTATAAAATCTTTATTAATTAAATGCGAAACTATAATTTTCGTATTTCTTCAATTTATCAATCAAAATCAGCCGAAACCCAGACAAAATTGGTATGACTGAATAGGTATTTTCAATACCTTTCAAACGAGCTGTCACTTGCCATAGGGTCCCATTCAAAATTATTGGTCACAGTGGCCTTGTGACGTCATTTATGACTATTGCGTCACCTGTTATGACCAGTTGAGAAGCCTACATCCGTTTATTTCCACCCTTCAAATTTCATTATTATAAGTATACCCGTTCAAAAGATACGAGGGGGGGAGGGGACTTTTGACTAGCACTGTATATTGAGAGAGATACCGACACAAACAAAACTGTTAGTGCGTCAAAAATTATATCGAAGAGACCTTTATACGATTAGAGGAACGAAAAACCGAACTTCTATGTTTTATCAGAAACCGACAAATTACAAGATCTAGACTGCAAGAACCTGTTTTTGAAATCCAATTATGATCACCAGATACATTGGAGCAGAACCAAAAACATATCCAAAGAATTTCATACGTCAGAATGATGGACATGCGTCAATTGATGTCAGGTTACACTATTTTGTCATGATACACTGTTCCTATAGGTACACTTTTTCTGAAGAAGATACAGCACATTCATAACGTAATATAAATGGAGATTTAAATTATCTTCTTCAAATGTCAGATGCCTTCTGCTTATCAATTAATTGCTCTAAATCAAACGTAAAGTTCAACGAAACCGCTGAAGATATAATACACCTTACATTAAATAATTAATAAAATAACTAATAAAAAAGTTTTTAAAGACAAGCTTTCATTTAAGCCGTGTACTAAAACGTATAAAATAAGTTTAAGTCATCGATGACAATGATTCAATTATTTTTTGTTGAATTATTTGGTTTCAAAAAGCTTGTCGTGCGAAGTGTTCATAAAAGTAGGTACCAATTAATTTGATTGGGCAGTGATTGGCAAGTAAGAACTTGTCAAAGTATTTAATTTTCACAAAGTATCCATAAAAGTAGGTACCAATTAATTTCGTTGGATAATGATTGGTTGGTAAGTAACAACTGGTCGAAGTATTAATTTGATTACAATTCGCGCGACAAGCTTTTTGAAACCAATTAATTCAACAAAAAATTATTAAATCATTGCCAGCGATGACTTAAACTAATTCTGTACGTGTTAGTACACAGATTAAATAAAAGCTTGTCTTAAAAAAGTTTTTTCATTAGTTATTTTATTTTATGCTTCAAGATCGCCTTAATCTGTTCATTTCTAATAGAGCATCGTTATTACAAGGTCTCTTCTCTGTAAGTTTTGAACTGAAAAAAAATCATGATCTCCCAAAAAAACTCCCACACCTCAATTTTGAATAGAATCTGACCATAATCACAAAACTCGTGTGCCATCCTGAAGTCGTCATCTTTAATTTATAGATTTTGGCAAAAAATTCATAATCTCCCAACCTGATAACCCCCACATACCAATTTTGAATGGAATATGACCATAATCAGAAAACTCGTCCTCCATAGTACTAAAGAACTGAAAAGCTGGCTTCTTTGGCTATGACAGCCACCCTGAATTTTTGAAAATGCATATGAACAGGATATTCATAAAACCAGATGTGGAATCATTTGTGACTGGAATCACTATCCATCGTATTCATGTTGAATGGGAAAATATTCTCAATTGAATATTGATTAGAAATATATCCACGATAACATCTTAAATTTAAAAATTTTGACAAAAAATTCAAAATCTCCGACCGCGAAAACCGCCGCATACCAACCGCCGCATACGATTTTGAATCGAATCGGACAATAATCACAAAACTAGTCATCCATCTTGGGGCCGCCATTTTAAATTTATGAATTTCGACAGAAAAACGTTTCAGGGTATTTGTCTTACGGACAAATACCCTGAAACTTTAGAAGGAAGGATTTATGAACATTCTTCGCCCACTCAGAGTGTGATACATATTGTTATGTTATGTTATGCCAGTTGTAAATTTTGAAAGACTAAAAACCCACAAAAAGAATAATTACTAGATGGTGAATGGTTTCAAGAGTTTGTTTGTGAATAACTTTTGAAATTCTATGTATATTGTGAGCCTAGGTAGAATATGGATAGATAAAAATGTCAAAATACTATAAAACAATCAATTTCATACACTGTCAAAATTATTATAACTCATAATTGCTCAAAAGACAATAAAAAGTCTAAATTTACAAAATTTTCAGGAATAAACAGTAATCAACACATTTATAAATTTGAAACATACAGTATATGAAACTGTAGCTAACAAAAAGTAGCCAATGATAGAACAGCAAATGTCTTTATAAAAATAGCCAATCAGGGAATAGATGGTCAGGTGTAAAATTGGAAATTTTGGGAGAGTAGCAATGAGATGGTATCAGAAGCAATTATTATTGAAATTTGTAAAAAATGATAAGAGTGGAAAAATAATTGTATATATAAATTATGCAATATAAATATAAACAGTAAAAAGTGACAATTTAGTGCACCAATTCAAAAATTCAAATGAAAAAACAAGGAGAAAAAGATGTATCTAGGCGATAGAAAACAAAGTTTAGAAAAGTGAGATCGAAAATAAATTTCCAAGCGGATGCCACGCAAAAATTTTACAAAAAGAAAATTGGAATAATCCCATCATTTGGTAAACAAAACCAATATTACCTTAATGATAACATATCCACGGATCCAAATGTTGATTTCCGCATCTATATAGTTCCTGATACATGATATTGCAGTCCTGACAGCGATTGGAGAGAGGAGACATCCTGATTCATGGTATAAGTAGAACACCAACAGTTCCAAACAGGTATAAAACTTTAATAGTGCTCTTCCGGTCCTGAACTATTCCAGCAATAACGAATTTCACATTCGAAGAACTTTATGTCACTCCATTTTGAACAATAACAGAAAACTTCACTGTCACGGAAAAAGTGAGGTTCTGTTTATCTATCCATGATCTGATTTATTATTTTTATCCGTGAATATTTGTTTGATTCACCCTAGTATAAGTTATTTCTCGTAGGCCAGGTATTTTAAGTCTTCCTGAATAAAGGAGATAATTGCTTTATGATATTTTGTTGTTTGTTTTCTCACAATGATCAATAACATACCAAAGACCATTCAATAAACTGAAGTTAGCCAGCAGTGGCAAGTGGCTCTATTGCTTTGAACCGGCCACCTTGAGATAAGGGCGTACCAACTGTAGTTTAGCCGTGGTGGGGAAAATAATAATTGTTGGTAGCGTGACGAGAGAACAGTGACGTTCGCTAGCAATTGTTATTACAGCATACAATACATATACAGGGCGAAAATATCTATCTATATCATATCAAATTGGCTCACAAAAAATAGCAAAAACTGATAGCTCCATTCATTATATAAAAAAAAATTATATTTTTCAATATATCAAAGAATACCAAATATAATTAGCAATTTCAATATACAAAAACAATATATATAATATTTCCAATTCCTCAAAACATTACAATTGGCACCCAAAACGCGGTGCAAAAATAAATTTATTATAATAATAATAAAAAATATATATTTCCAAATTCTCATTACATAACAATATATATATATATATATATTTATATAGATATATATATATTTATATAGATATATATCTATATACATATATATATATATATATATATATATATGTATATATTTTAAATCACAACTTTCTCATAAGGCCCCATAAACGAATGTTGCCGTCAGAAACTGGAGAAGAAAGGTTGTAATTCTCTTCCCAGCCAGAATGCCTTTCAAAATGCGAATTATCGTCTCATTTGGTAACCTAATTTTCAGCTCATACCTATATTCTATATCATTTTTCTATTGTGTACCCTGATCATAAGTTAGTTCAAAGAATAAGACGCTGAAAAGATAAGCAAACTGATTGGGAACACCGATCAGCTGCAATTTACACGTGTATATGATAGGACCACGCGGTGTTGCCGTGGCTGTTTTCACACCCGTTAGTGATAAAGAAATCTAAACTATTGTTATTTTTTCAATTTTTGTATTCAATATCTTTGAAACTCTGGAAATTATGGCTTGTCAAATGAATATCTATAGCTTTCAAACAGCAATTTATAAAAATTGCGAATAGAAATACTAACAATACGTCATGTGCTTCAAACACACCAGTTTTGTACGGATTACATGTTTTTTTTGTACCAACGTTTCATGAACTATTGACGATGACTTCCCAGTACGGTAGAATAATGAGCATGCAAAGTGTTTGCAGTTTCGATTGCTGAGGGGTGGTTTATATTTATTTATCAACTACCAATATTAATAACAATCCATAAGACACAATGTAAACAAAATGAAGTCCAGATAATCAGTCTGTCCTTTTTGATAAGGGTGCTCAAAAACCATTACTCAGGCGCTTCTTTTGAATTACACCACATGTCATAAATATTTGAAGTAGAGTTATTTATTTGATATTCGATGACAAAACATTCAATTGGTCAATTTCTTCAATTTTATTGGTAATTAATTCATTTTGAACTATGAATTGGATAACAGCCATTTTTATACCACTTTTCAGTTTGTTTCACGTCCAGTCTATAGCCAATGCACAATTTTGTGGTTATGTTATGTTGGGAACTTGCAACTAATGGAATAAGCTTGTCATACTCCAATACTTTTTACGTGACACAGTGGCTACTTGAATGAGATAAATGAACAAAATCGTGTCTTTGTACAAGAAAAGTAACTTTGAAATGGCGGTACCTAGTGACAGAATGAAACAATCCGAAAACTATTCTCCTATGATAGGAGTGGCTGTATGACCGACCAGGCGTATGTATTAAACAAGAAAGCCAAACACGTGGAGTGTAATATTAGAAAAACGTACTTGAAGTCTCTTCACAAAATTCAATGTAAATTGAAACAATTAGTGACTACACGCAGAAAACAACTATTTTCCTGACAAATATCACGCAGAATATTGAATGAAAATCTATGCATACTTCCATTATCAATGAAAATTGACTGCAAATGTTTCTTCCTGATAAATTTGATTATGTTTGAATTGTGTCAATCCGTATACCGGTTTCCTTGATCCTGTTTTTATTTATGTTGGGTTCCGCTTCAGCCAGAGGTCTTCGGATTTCTGACTGGTAACTACTCCGTATTGACGAGGGGCAAAAGCCTGAAACCGGTACACGTATTGCTAGGCGGACCTGACACAATTCAAACATAATTAAGTTTATCAGGAAGAAACATTTGCAATCAACTTTCATTGATAATGGAAGTTTGCATATATTTTCAGGCAGATATCAATGAATATTCTGCATGGTATTTGCCAGGAAAGTAGTTGTTTTCTGCTTGTAGTCTACCACTTTCCATTGAATTTATATTGACTTCAAGTCCGTTTTTCAATACTACACTTCACATGTTTGGCTTTCTTGTTTTAATATATAGTTGTTTATGGTCATTGTCAACGTAAAAGAAAACGTCGAGAAATTTGATGAAAAGGTAGCTTTAGTATATTTGGAGTTATCCAATGTTTATGATCTATCTGCCATGCGAAGTATTTATTCTATGCTAAGAAATGTTATATATCTGAAAAATTATCTGAATATAATAAGTTAAGCGGCAACCGTAGAATATCCCGGGTTCTTATATTTTTTTATTGAAAAAGTTAACCCAAATATAGATGTCACTTCTTCTGGATTCTGGGATTTCTGCAAAAAACTCCTACAATATGGATACTTCAGAGAACATGTAGGATTACTATTTTGTGGATGAATTTTCTTGAAAATATCAGCTCTACCTGCTGCAAAATTGGTGTTTTCAAACAGAAATATCAGAATCGAAACGAAAAATCATTCTACGAGTAGGATTTTGAGGAATAGCCATATGTTTACGTTTCTCAACACTAGAATATTGCATGAAAATGCGTTATTTTTGTGACGTCTGTGATTTATCACTTTGTTTCACATTATATGACCATTAAGGACTTCATCAACATTTTCAGCAGAAAATCAGATCATTTTGACTGTTACCCACGGTCGGATGAACAAAAAATTCTATTCCTCAAACGCTCCAGTAATATTTTACCATTCAAACTCTCCCGTATCGAGTCCTTTTTCCTTTTGTTTCATCTCTCCATGGAAAAGTTCAACGGATGACTACTGATATGTGCTCCACGTTCCACGGAAGAGGGTTACTGAATTGAGACCCACGCAGTATTGCATTGAAATGATTTATTTCTGCGAACATAACCAATAATGTATGCCTTTTGGTTACATTATATGACCATCAACGATCTTGTCAACATTTTCATCATTTTGACGTCATCGTCATAAAGTAGTTATCTCCGTCGGTTGAAGAGAAAATAGAAAGTTTTAAATAATGTTTCCCGAAATTTTCTAGTCCTCAAACCGTATGTATTTTTTTTAAATATTTTTTCTATATCGAAGAGTTTGAGGAATTGCCATTGATATGCGCCACGTTCCTTGAAACTGGAATATTGATTTGGGACCGACGCAGTATTGCAAGTAAACACTTGATTCCTGTGAACATAACCCATAATTCATCCATTTTGGTTACAATATATGACCATCAAAGACCTTGATGACATTTTCAGCAGAAATATTCAGATGATCCTGACTGTCACTCTTATAAAGTAGTTATCTCCGCTGGTTGAAGAGTAAATATAAACTTCTCGGAAATTATTTATTCGACAAACTCTTCCGTTGGCATCTATTCTTTGTTTTGTTTTCGTTTAGGTTTCTATATGAAATAGTTTCAGTGATTGTCATCGATATGCTCCACGTTTTCTCGATTTGGGACCCACGCAGTATTGCATGGGAACACTTAATTTCTATAATTAATGACTTTTGGGTACATTATATGACCTTAATAGTTATTCATACAACAAGAATATAAAGCGACTCATTTTTGCATGCGCGAGAAGTTTTCACAACGAGCCGTAGGCGAGTTATGAAACCTCGCAAGTGCAGAAAAGGGGCTTTATATACGACTTGAATACATGATTTTTTCCCATACTTTGGATTTTTAATACAAAAATGAAAATACCCTCTATTATTACCGTTTTGGAAGCAACGTCCAATTTTTATTGTTTTGGCAGTGACAGTGACATTAAGCAAAATCATTTCAGTCGATCGCAATACATACGTAGCAGAAAAAATTAGAACAATTATTAGGTTGTCAGGGTGCATAGTACCAATTCCAATTATTGAGGTCGCCATTACTGTAAAACCGTAATGAGATAATTTTCGTAAATTTAATATCGCTTTAATTATGGATGAAGAGAGTGATTTTAGTGGTACATCTGATAATCCTGCCCTTGTGATGGAATCAGCGGAAGCATTTAGCTCAGAACTTCTACCAGTAGAGTCCAGACTACTATCCGAAAAAGTTGGTGTTTTCAGAAAAAAATATCTAAGCTATCAGAACCCGTCATTCTTGCGAATGTGGGGGAAAAAATCTAGAACTATGAAGTCGTCAACCCTGTGGTCGAAGTTTTCTATGCTAAAATCAACTTTAGCTGTTAATAAAAACATACATATAGGTGATTATCCCAAAATTCAGGTATTCCTTAAAAAAAAAAGTGCTGGCTATAATACATGATATAGAGGACAAGAATTCTTATATAATTGTTGAAATTTGTAGTTCCAAATAACAAAGAACACAAATTTAATCCAGCTAAAATTTGCGTCCTAATATAGCAGAAAACCCTAGGTTATTTATTCAGTATAGGAATGGAAAATGTACAGTTCGAGTAGTCGAGATAAATACTTTTGCAAAAATTCTGAGTCAAATTGCACCATATTTTGGATTACCTAATACTGCAAAATATACTGGCCATCGTTTAAGAAGGTCCTCTGACTCGCTTTTAGTTGGCTCAGGGGCTGGTATTTTGGGACTTAAACATCATGGTGGATGGCGATCGTCGACCGTTGCAGAAGGCTATGTGGAGCAGTCCGTGGAAGAAAAAGATAAAATTGGAAACGGTATTTTTAGTGGTGATACCAAGAAAAGTGAAAATGTCGAAGTCGAGAACAATAATACATGTAACATTATACATTAAAAGC
Organism: Gonioctena quinquepunctata; assembly: GCA_018342105.1. NCBI lineage: Eukaryota > Metazoa > Arthropoda > Insecta > Coleoptera > Chrysomelidae > Gonioctena > Gonioctena quinquepunctata. The sequence goes on along the minus strand of JAFIRS010000775.1, from coordinate 175,580 downwards.
TATTTGATTCAGTATTAACAAAATCCTAGTTTGAAATTAACATACAGAATAACAGCAATTGTACCATCAATAAAATACTTGTGAAAATTAGTATGGATGGAATATGATAGAATATGATTGTAATGTGTTTAATGAAAAACGATTGATATGAAAATGATGGGTATTGTGTATTACCTGTATTTGAACAACGTAGGTCTGTATTTTTTTGCACTCTGTTAATAGCCTACTTTTGATATTCAGAAGTCATCAAAAATCAGACATTTTTGACGTATGTATTGGAAAAAAAACATTTTTAGCAATTACATTCCGATAATTTTGTCTGTTACCCTCATAAATAGTTTTATCCGCCGATGGAACAGAAAGTGTGCAAAGTGGGAAATGTTCTATTTCTCAAACTTTCTGGTAATGTTCTATTCCTTAAACGTTCCTGTATATTCAGTTTCATTTTGTTTCTATTTTTGTTTGCATCTCTGAATATACGAATTCGGAATGAATGAAACATGGCACTTCTATAATAGAAAATATTGAAATTTTCCAAAAAGTACGTCGAAAATTTGATCTTACTGTAGACTGCAGACAAGTATGTCAAACAAAAATCAAACGAATGTACATATCCCCCTGAAGAAGCCATCGCATATCGAAACGCGTGTTGTGGTTTTGTAAACCCAGTTTAGATCAAATCATTTGAGGGAGTGAGTGTTTTTGTTTTTCTTCTATATGGATTTTCATCAAGTGGGTATCCGCCACATCAATTCAAAATTTATATATAAGTTTTTATGCTTGTATTGAGAAATGAAAGATATTGAATGATATATCACATGACTTCTACTTCTATTCAAACGAATAAGTCATATTTCCTACCGCGGTGACGTTGACTTTTCCACATGTATATTGGAAAATAGGCACTTGAAGAATATAATAGAACTTTTTCAGGACTTCTCTGTTTCGAAAAAATTGTTTCATAATTTAGCCGCGAATGCATATATCAACTACTCATTGCGAATTACTATATGTTCACCACCTTATTGCCTAGACGACCATCTGAAAGGTTGTATGTCTTATTATCGTAACAAAACAGTTTATAAATTTTTACACATCTTATTTTTGCTTTGGTGAGGTATTGCTTCTTTCATAACTTGATGTTTATAGAAGCTTCTTCCATTATGCTAATGATGAAATCTTGAGTTTTAGATATGCATACAGATTGAAAAAAACACTTCAATTTATGTGGGGACTGATTTTCAAAATGTCCTCCCTTTGGTGAACTTCCTAATAATCAACAACAAACAATGATGCCTGAATGCACCGTTTCTCAATTCTAACTCCAGTTCCCCAATCCCGTTTTTGTAATCTTTGGCCCGTAGCTATGCACCGTCAGCAGATTGAATAATCGAGATTGGAAATCTGACAACGTTGGTATTGCAAGATTCTTTGATAGTTGGAAATGATAAAGTGTCAAAATTATCAGTTTCGATTTCTATTTTCAAAATGACTGATGGTGAAAACACAAAAAGAATTCCCGGGAGCAGAGTCTCATGAGAGTACTCTTGAAACACGCTAATATTATCGAGGACAAAAAAATAAATAAAGTTTCCAATGATGATAAATCTCAAGCTTGGAAGCGAGATACGGAAGATTTCTGGAAAGTGTCGTCTGATGGCAGCCAATAAAATCTCCGATTGTACTTTGATGCCTCGCACAAGAATACAGACGCAATGTGGTCAGGTATTGGTTCATTGGGGTTAGACTATCATTTCTAAAATAAATAAGATAGTAGATTAAATACCCGCTAGTAGCCGTTATACCACTACACCTCAAATCACCGATAAACTATCCATGTAGCCAAGGAGCATTCTCCACAAAATAAGTTGTTTTGGGTGAAGGTGCATGAGGTGGGGTAATCTACTAGCCAACAAGACACAAAGACAGACACTCCCTTGCATTCATCAACTTACAAATCATTTTGGAATTCAATTTCGTCTTCTATGTTTTCCAGGAAGCTGAGAACTGTAGGTTTTGTAAGTCGAAATCTTCGAAAAAATGTATAATTGTCCATAGTGTCGAAATAATCACTCCTTTCGTAGACGAGGAAAACCAAAGATGATATCTAGGATATCTAGGTCATCATCAATGAATATTTCGTCCTTCATTTTATCCAGAAATAATGAAAAAGTTGCAAAAAAACTCAACCCTCAAAATAATAGACGTCATTCGCTAAACCACGCTTCGTTGACCGATTAGAAAATCTGAAGCTTAAACCAGATTTTTCTTGCGGTGCATAATAAACAATAATCTAATCCAGGTTTCCGTAACTAATCCGCGAAATCAGCCTACGGTGCATACGGGCGTGAAAGATGGAAATATTCCAAACTCCAAACTATCTTCACAACCTACGTCATTGTCAGCTAGTTCATATGAAATATCGTGGGGACAATCCGTTTTTTATGTTGTTTTATCATAGTTTAACATGGAATTATCAGCTTATCTATATGAGTGGCTACTGTCTATCATTTTCGAGATTCACTCACTTGCATTGTTTATTCAATCTGTTTGGTGACCCTGACAACGACATTGATTTTTCATAGTACGGGAAGCTTTCGAAATAATTGTTGACACTCGAATGTTCATCTTATTATCATTGTTCATTGTATTGAATGTTGATAGAAGTTTTGTCAAAATCAGCTAGATCAAACAATTGTTTTACTCATCAAACAAATACATAAGATTCTATCAAGACATTATCACTTTTATCACTTTTATCATATTTAATTTTGGGATGTTTCAAATGTTTCATATATTGGAAGTAAGTGAAAACGGTATTTTTTAATGAAGCGCCTTAGTATTGTCAAATTCAATTAGAATCAACACAAACAAACCTCATTTGGAAGCAGTACAGAAGATGAACAAAAATCATGAATTCAATGAAACTATTAAACAGCGATTACTTGTCTGAAGTATCATGTGCCATGATTCACTTCCAAAAGGGCAATTTTCTATTTGCACTACAGAAAACTGACACGTCATAAAGGGCTGATTTCATAGATCATGAAAAATGTCTTATTCCTCAAGTCTGAGTCCGAATATCCATTAGAAAACAACCACTCTCCTGGCTAATACGTCGACAAACATTGGATTAAATCCGATGGATAATCGTGCAAAATCCTACAAGGTTACTTCGCAACTGTTTGTTGCAAAATGGATATATCTTCACCACCGGTTTCGGGGCATTTGCCCCTCATCTGTACAGGGTGGGTCAAGCAGACAATGGTTAATGTCTGCGAACCCATATGAGCCGATCAAAATCAATCCATTCCTTAGTTTTCGCCATGAGTTCGTCAACAAAGTGGAAAACACCTCTAGCTGATGCCATCTTGACTTCAACTAGTGCAACAATTGTTTGTGAAATATTTTTTTTGCTGCGCTTTTCGGGTACATCAATTTTTTGAGTCGCCGACTTACTATAACAAAGAAATTTTCCAGAGTCGATTGGGGGGGCAAGTGCCCCCCTTCAAAAAAAAATTTTTTTCGCGTCTAAAATCGAAAAGTCCTTTGAAATTTTTTGATTTCGTCGAAAATAATTTCCTAATTCAACTGTCTCGTGGCGATACTACCTTAAAGATAAAAATGTTTCAGGATTTTTCAAAAAAATTTAATGTTCCTGAAAAAAAATTTTTGCCGTGTACTGTATTACCTCGTGTGGGAACTGTATCCGTTCTGCACAAATTTTCAAGAGATTGCGCTACATCCGGAAATTTTGAGTATTTGGAAAAACCTACAGAAAATATTCAATCAATTTCAAACATGATTGGTCACTGAAAGTGAAATGAAATCCGCTAGCATCATTCGACGGAACATCGACTTGAAAAATTGAAAATTACTTACAAACCATCCCTATTATGAAAGCAGTTATATCTCAAATAGTATCGATAATAGGAGAATTAAATTTTGCAAGTGGATTACATTTCAGGGGTAGGTACGTGCCGTGGAAGAATTTTCCAAAACTCAAATCTCAAGGACTTAAAATAATTGTTATATATGGAAGTGTCGATTAAAAACAAGGCGAAAGACGTCTTATCAATTTTTGCATGAACATTTATTTTTCATGTCTGTTACCTGTACCCCAGTCTGTTTAATGTACCCCTATTATGAAATAGGTTATATGTCAAGGCCAATCAATAGAAATTTTCTGCTCTATTGATTCTGTGACAAAACAACAACAAAACAAAACAACAAAAATAATTTATATTACAACAAATAGTAAAAGTAGATAATCATATTATTTAAGTGGTATAGTTGAAGTAAGATGGGTAAGTAAGTATTTTGGAAGTAATAAAAAAACAAGTAGGTAGTAATTAGTAGATTTCAGCCACAAAAAATTGAAAAATAAAAACTTTTTAACAATAACTTAAACCGACGAAATAAGGAACTGAAAAGTAAAAAATAAAATAAACCTTCTTAGTCTCAATAACTAAGCTCTCAAACTAATGTAAGTAAAGTCCATCCAATATCAATTGCAGAAGCTGTTACTATAGGGAGCAAATGAAAACTCACTTCGCTAACACGAGCGTACATGCGAAGAAATGGAACGAAAAATAATCTGTACTACTCGTAAACATTTTCCGTCGGCAAACGGTAGATCAAAAGAGCCGATAGTCAACGTGGACTCGAGTGAGGGCTATCAGTTGTACAACCGATTCGTCTGGACCAATCAAGTTGGACATAATGCTGGCAGGTGTGTCTTTACGATGGGAGGTCATAAATCACGCGTTATATTTGTGTTTTAATAGCTCTGAAAAATTAAAAACCAGTAGCGTCTATGGTCTTGGTTTGTGCTGATCGAAATACGTTTTAGGATATAATAATAACCTACATCAAACAATGAAAGGAATTATTTTTCTTTCTTAATGTATTTGTATAAATAAAAGCTTGTCTTCAATTTTTTTTCATTTTTCATTATTTATGAAGTATTTTTAAAATCTTAAAATATCTCAATAAAATTAGTTATCTCCGCCACTGCTGCTCACACGATTTAGCCGCAAGACTTTTTTATGCTTCTGCAATTGATATTGGGAAAACTTTAACTAACGTTGAGTCCGTGCCAAACAAACAATCAACGAAGATCATTAAATTACTTCAAAAATGTCACCGCGCAACTCGATGCCATCATTTCACGCCTTACCTTATTAATTTGCTCGTTTGTTTGGCGCCGACTCGAAATAAGATATTTTAATTAGTTTAGGAGCTTAGTTATTGAGACTAAGAAGGTTTATTTTATTTATCACTTCTCAGTTCCGTATTTCGTCGGTTTAATTTTTTGTTAAAAAAAGTTTTTATTGAAGCTATAGTGTTAGTTATAATTTGTCTCCATTCATATGTTCTACCAACATGCCATTTTCCAGCTTTGAAAAAATGAATAAACAATTCCGAAACGTTAGCAATACAAAATAGTTTCACTTCCCAGTCCCTTTTCCCGTCAGTCCAGTAGCATCATATAAATAATATTGTTTAGTTTTTGGGTATTTATTTATATATTGCAGACTTCTGAAGCAAATGTTGGTGTGCAATCCAAAATAAGTTTTTTTTCTCCAAATCGCCGCTGCATTCTCCAATGAGATTTTTCAGAAATATCATTGGACGGTGATATATTTTAAAATCACATAAGTTGTTGCACAGAGGTCATACAGGATCGTTTTTGAAATTAACCATCAAAAACACCCCATTTTTACAATTTCATACTCTCATTATAACAACTCATATCAACTAATACTTATGCCCTTTGTTAACATTTTGCGCGGTGGGGTTCTATCGCCTTTGCTGTGGTCACTGACCGTGGATAATCTGATAGTGAAGCAACATGAATCTGGAATTACGACTCAAGGTTACGCCGAAAACCTGGTCACTATTAGAGGCAAACATGACGGGATAATATAAAATCGCATGCAGATATCTGAAAAATTATCAGAAGCTGGGCTGGTACGCAAAGGAGGGACCAAATGTAATTCCTAGTAAAACAGTGCTGGTTCAGTGCCGCAGATTTTTTGGCAAAATATGGGGTTTGCAGCCGAAAATGATATACTGGTTATATCAAACGATTATCAAATCCATGATCACCTATGCCTCATTAGTATGGTGGTCAAAAACCCAACAGCACTCGCCACAAATCAAGCTGCAGAAAGTGCAGCGGTTAGCCTGTCCGAGAACCACAGGGACAATATTCACGTGCCACACTGCAGCACTAGAGGTAATGCTGAATCTTCCGCCACTGCAGTTGTGTGTAATGAAAAGAGCGGCAAAATCTGCCTTCAGACTGCACCAGGCATCAAACTTGAAGGCTGGATATCTGGTTGGACATCTGAAGATTCTAGAAAATATTATCCTAGAATCCAGGTACAAGCCATCAAAATCCATAGGCCCAACAATTTTTCAAGCAGAAACTCATGCTCATTGCGCCCAAGAATGCCTTGAAAGAGGATTCAGGGGGGGGGGGGCAAAGATCTATATCCCATCAGAAAGCCGAACAGCACTACAAGCTCTGAAGTCACTCACTTGTGAGTCTAGACTGACTTGAGACTGCAAACTCTCCCTAAGACAACTGGCTACGAACAATCAGGTTACTCTGATGTGGGTGCCAGGTCATAAGCGAATCAAAGGCAATGAAGCGGACAGCCTTGCCAAGGTAAACGCAAACACTCAATTCTCTGGCCCGGTACCCTTTTGTGGTCATTCCAAAGCCCACATCAACGGAGAGTTTGAGCGCTGGGAAGCTGACCAAATCAAAACCCACTGTAACGAGGTTCCAAGCGAAAAGGCTTTTGAGCCCTTCGCCAAAGAAAGCTGAACAGGTTCTCGAATTAGACAAGAAAGACTTGAATCTGGTATCGTAACTGCTCACTGGACATTGTCACCTCAAAAAAATTACGATGGACTGTGCCGTTACTGCGAGAACTGCAGAACACTTGCTTTGCGACTGCCAAGCGCTGTTTTGCAAAAGGTTTGAGTTCTCCGAAGGGGTTTCACTAACGCCCTCAGACATCAAGAACTTAGCTCCCAGGAAACTGATACGCTTCGCAAGGAGTTTTGGAATCCCGGGTCTTGAATAGATGAAGGGTTATGTACAAAAGACCTTACAGGTCGAGGTACGGAGAGGCTGGAGAGCCACATCGACTCCCCTACAATCTACAATCTAACATTTTGCGCTGTCAATATTTTCGTTCATGGCCTTTTATGTTATATATTACGCTGATATTACTGCTGGTCAACGCCGTCGTGATCGTTCGCGACGGCCGTGTCCTGGTACTATATAGAACAAGATTTTCAGAAATTTCTACCAGATGTAGTGATTTGATCTCGTCGTAATATAGATGAATAAACAGTGCTAAACCTGTCACGATTTTGTGCTAATACTTACGCGAAGATTAATGAAATTGTCGAATCAAATATACCAAAAAATACTGTTTAAAGTAAACATTTGTATGGAATGCATTTATGGAAAGTATCAATTAGATGGAAATCGAACGGTAGAATATTTGACGTACATTTTACAAGTGAGCTTTCACAAGAAAAATATTATGAAGAAATGAAAGTTATAATTGGCCCATTCAAAAGTGTTGTATTTCAACAAGCGCGAGCTGCCCCCGAGTCTATACGACGAAAACTGCAATCGGATCCCTGTTAAAGGAAACAAAGTTCAGCAGCATTAAGTTCAGTAGAAATAACCATAAAAGAATTATTGAAACCTTCTTGAAGACAAGCTTTTATCCAAATATCCTAAAAAGTAAAAAATAATTGCTTTGGATGTGTGACGTAGGTTATCCGGTGAGATATAGATTCAAAAGCTTGTTGCGCAAAGTTTTCAGTTCGAATACAGAAGCGACAAACTTTTGAATCTGTAATTCACGAAATAACCTTCGTCACATATCCAAAGCAATTATTTTTCCTTTATTTGAATGGAAGTTGTCTTCAAAAAAGTTTTTTTATTAATCAATTTATATTGTGCTTTTTAGTTAGTATGCCTTAATCTATGCATTTTTGTTGAAGCATAGTTATTATGAGGCCTTTTTCCTGTAAGTATTGAGCTATCTAGTTCTTCAATGGGAAGACCATCTAAACATTAACTCGTCCGCCATCCTGGAGCTACCATTTTCAATTTATGAATTTTGACAAGAAAATCAATAATCTTCGATTAAATTCATAATTTCCGATCCCAAAAACCCCGACATACCAATTTTGAATAGAAAAGGTCCATAATCACAAACTTCGTCCACCATCTTGAAGCCGCTAGCTTCAATTTATGAATTTTGCCAATGAATTCATATCGTCCGACCCTGTTTTTTTTTCAAAAGACAAAGTCGTTTTGACAAAGAATTTATAATATTCGACTTCGAAAACCCCACATACCAGTTTTCAACAGAATAGGAACAAAATCACAGAAATCGTCGACCATCTTGGGGCCGTCATTCTGATTTTATGAATTCTTTGAAAAATTTTTTATAATATTCGACTTCGAAAACCCCACATTCCATTTTAAAATCGAATCGGATCATAAACACAAAATTTGTCCGCCATCTTGGGCCGCCATTTTGTTTTTATGAGTTTAGACAAAATTTCATGATCTTCGACCCCGAAAACCCCCACATTCCAATTTTGAATCGAATCGGACCATAAACACCAATCGTGTCAGCCATATTGGGGCCGCCATTTTGTTTTTTTCTCCAATAAAATTTGTGTAATGCATTGTCTTCGGAATTATGAACATTTGCCAAATTTCACGTTGATCGGACAACTGGAAGTGGGTCAAAATTCTGTTGAAAGATTTATCCCAAACATACTAACAAACTAACAAGTGAAGTTAAATAAATAAATGAAAATTATATCACATAGTCGTGGTAGAAATAGCATGGCGAGGTGGGGAAGCTGCTGCTTGCTTGACTGACTTTTTTCGTATCGAAACAAATAACGATGGTTCTAAAACAAATCGGGTTGATTATGTCCCTCGAAATTAATTCAACCAATCAAATGCATTTATCTAACCAATCAAAGCCCAAATATCATCGAATATACGACCATGTTGATTGTATATTCGCGAATATACACGCTACTTGCTATAAAACAAGTATTTACCATTGTTTATACCATACCTATCAAAATATTTCAGTCACTGTCAAGTGATGTCCAAGTCACTGTCAAATTGAAAAATGATGTCCGACCGTTTCGAAAGCACTTCCTCATAGTTTGATTAACAAGTCAAAAAACGGGTTAATTCCTTTCTCCGGTTTTGAAAATATGTGCGATAGCTCATTCGATTCGGAATGATGACGTCTAGAAAAATGTATCTCGAGCATTTATTAGCACATAAAAAATTGTTATTAACAAAATGAGATGAAAAAAAATATATATTAACTTTTTCGTTAATAACTCAAAAACTATCAATATTTGAGAACTTCTGAAACAAGATCCTTAAAGTGGAGGGAATTTCCAATAAAATTGTTTTATTCAACGCCGAAAATAGGTCTCCGCGCGGCCGTTACGGAATGAGCGCAACACCGCTGGAGACAGTATATCACACAAAATAATTTTCTTATAGTATTAAATATCAATTTTAATATTTGAAAAAATAATGGTTTCATCAGAACACTTGAAAGAATAGAGCCCCGTTAGAAAAAGATTTTTGTAAGTTATACGATTGTTAATTAACTAATTTTTATCCAATCTCTGTTTTTACAAAAGTCGACATAAAAGTTTAAATAATTGACCTATACATTTTTTGCTTCTTGGAGCTCTTCTGATATACATAATAAACAAGATCACGTGATAAAAGTTCATATAAGTTTTATATTTTGTTTGTTATAATTTTTTTAAATGAACAAAAAATGAAATACTGAAAAAATATTGTTAAAAAAATTGTTGTTGGCAAATGTTATTATACAGCTGTTTTTCCATCTAACAATGGCATCAATTAACGTAGGAAAAATATTTTTTACTTCAATTGTTAAGAAATTGTTTATAAACAAATAGACAAGTTTAATATAAAAAACCATTTTATGAATGAATGAATGAATGAATAATGATTAAAAAAAACCTCCAATATATTTCTTAATTATTTATAATATTTTTTTTATATTTCGTTTGTTTAAATAATCAATTGAGGACTTTTTTTCTCTTTAAAAATCATATAAATTAACAAATAAAAAAAAATGAATAATTTCATTGTTTATTAAGTCAACAATTTGTCACCCTCGGTTTATTAAGTGAAAAATAAAATAATAACAGTATAACAAAGTACTGAGAAAAATTGTGATATTTAAAAATGTTATAAAAAAATTAAGACAATTTTTTTTAGTACTTTGTTATATATGGCTGTTTTTGTATTTTCTTTTACTCTCAGGAATTTTTTTTTTGTTAACCCATATAGAAATACTAGTTATAATTTTTAAAAAGAAACAAATTTTTTTTTTTAAAAAAATATAAAAAAATATTATAAACAATTAAAAAATTTTTTTTTTTTTTTTTTAAATTTTTTTTACAATAAAATGGTAAGAAATAATTTTTTTTAAATATTACACTCATTATTTGTTTATAAACAATTTCTTAATAACAAATGACGTGAAGATTTTTTTTCTACGTTAATCAATGCCATTGTTAGATGCAGAAACAGGTGTATAATAACATTTGTTAACAAAAATTTTTTTAATAATTTTTTTTAGTATTTCATTTTATATTCATTTAAAAAAATTATAACAAACCACATATAACACTTTAATAAATTTTTATCACGTGATCTTGGTTAGTATATATATATATATATATATATATATATATATATATATATATACCCACTTATTATATATAATATAATAATAATAATTTTATTTACACATCGCCTTTTGAATTACATTACATATAAGTGAAATACAATAAAAGGAGGAGGGAATAAATTGAAAGTAGAACAAGTCTGTGCATAGGGCTTGAGTGCAAGTAGCTAGATTGAATGTAATCAATAATTTGAAAAAGTAATAAAATATTCAAACAAACATAGACTAAGGTACAAGATAAATACTTAATAACTAATAAAAAGGTTAGGTGTGAACACTGACGTGGTGAATAAACACAGACAACCACAAGAAAACGATTCCGCGTGTGGTGCACTATCTGTGTTTATTGCATCGCTTTTATAATCACATAACTATTGAAATTATATTCAGTATATACATACACACAATAATCACATACATAGATACACACACATAAACGTATATATACAGTGCTAGTCAAAAGTCCCCTCCCCCCCTCGTATCTTTTGAACGGGTATACTTATAATAATGAAATTTGGAGGGTGGAAATAAACGGATGTAGGCTTCTCAACTGGTCATAACAGGTGACGCAATAGTCATAAATGACGTCACAAGGCCACTGTGACCAATAATTTTAAATGGGACCCTATGGCAAGTGACAGCTCGTTTGAAAGGTATTAAAAATACCTATTCAGTCATACCAATTTTGTTTGGGTTTCGGCTGATTTTGATTGATAAATTGAAGAAATACGAAAATTATAGTTTCGCATTTAATTAATAAAGATTTTAAAGTACGCCTCTGGTTAATTGTCAAAAAGGTTGACGTTTTTGAATTCTCTACTTGTCAAAAGTGTTTATACCTTGAAAATTTACCCAAGCTATTGTTTAACGAGACGTTTCAGTGTTTACATAGGCAAAATGGTACGTACTGTAGCCGACAAAGTAGCAGCTATCTTAATAATTGGTGAATGTAGAAACAATTTCCATGCAGCGGAACGACTGTTTAATGAGAGGTACCCCGATCGCCCTATATCGAGGGTTTATTTGAGGGAGCTTCTTCGGAAGTTTGAAGCATCAGGTAGTGTTCAAGATGCCAAACGATCTGGTCGACCAACAATTAGTGATGACAAAAAATTGACATAATTGGAGAAATGGTAGTAAACCCTACTTCTTCCACAGCCCAAGTTGCGTCTATCTGTGAAGTCAGTCAAAGGACAGTACATAGGGTGTTGGCTAAAAACAAATTTCATCCATACAAATTAAAAATGGTGCACCAACTTTCAGATGATGACCCCGACCGAAGACTAGAATTCTGTGAAACTATGTCCAATAAAATGAACCAACAACCAGGCTACATACAGACAATTTGTTTTAGTGACGAAAGTACTTTCTTTCTCAATGGAAATGTTAACACTCAAAATGTGAGGTATTGGAGTGACACAAATCCTCACATCTTTCGTGAAAAACATACTCAATTTCCAGAAAAAGTAAATGTTTGGGCAGGTATTTTGGGAAACCACATAGTTGGGCCTCTTTTTCTCAATGCTAACTTAACCGGTGAATTGTATCTGGAGATGTTACAAAATGATATTGAGGCGTTAATTCTTGAAATTCTAGAAGATAATCCAGATGAATTCGACAACTTGGAAATAACGTTTCAACAAGATGGTGCTCCTGCACACTATTACGGTGTAGTAAGACGTTACCTAGATGAAGAATATCGTGGTAGATGGATTGGACGACGAGGTTCGATCGAATGGCCAGCTCGGTCACCGGACCTTACACCATTAGATTTTTTTCTATGGGGTACTTGAAATCTAAGGTTTACGCTACAGCACCTGACAGTATTGCCATTCTGAAACAACGAATTGTTGAAGAATGTAGGGCAATTTCCGCTGACACACTGGGACGAGTACGACAAGAGTTTAGCAATAGGATGCATTACTGCCAGGAAGTAGATGGAGCACATTTTGAACACTTATTATAGGAACTGGTTCTTAAATCTTTATTAATTAAATGCGAAACTATAATTTTCGTTTTTCTTCAATTTATCAATCAAAATCTGCCGAAACCCAAACAAAATTGGTATGACTGAATAGGTATTTTCAATACCTTTCAAACGAGCTGTCACTTGCCATAGGGTCCCATTTAAAATTATTGGTCACAGTGGCCTTGTGACGTCATTTATGACTATTGCGTCACCTGTTATGACCAGTTGAGAAGCCTACATCCGTTTATTTCCACCCTCCAAATTTCATTATTATAAGTATACCCGTTCAAAAGATACGAGGGGGGGAGGGGACTTTTGACTAGCACTGTATAATAATAACAATAATAAACTTGAATTATAACTACAACTAAGATGTTGAATTGGATGGTACTAGACTATAACATGTTCTGTTTGTGGATATGAAGTTTTGTAGTGTGCTCAAGGGAATGGTGAAGAGCCAAATTTTAATTTTATTCTTAAACATTTCAAACGAATTGATTGTTTTAAATTCCGATGGCAGCTAATTAAAAAGTCTCGGTCCTAAAATGGTGTGACATCTTTGACCTATTGTTTTTTCTGCTCTGGGTATTACGAATTTGTTTCTGTATCTTGTATCGTAAGAGTGTTGAATGTGTACCAGGGACGATTTATTTTTGTACTGTCTTAAAAGGATCGTTTTTGCATAAAGTTGGTAAACATTCATCAATGCCGTTTCTTGGTAGAGTCTATCAGATTGATCGGTTTTCTGTAGATCATTTTGAGGATGCACTTTTGAATTTTCTGTAAGTTATCGATCAGTGTTGCTGAGGCGGCACCTATGCTATGAGTCCGTAGAAAATGTGGCTTTCGACCAAAGCGTAGTACAATATCCTCAGATATTTATTATTTATTATGTCGGAGATGTTCTTCAATCTATATAACATGAATCTTGATTTTTTGATTATATAATTAATGTGCTCTTTCCACCTCAAGTGGGAGTCTATGTATATACCCAGATATTTGATTTTATCAACAGACTCTATTTTTGAAGAGTTGCCGTTATCACATTGTATATTTAGTTCATTATATGGTGGTAGTTTTGGAGAGTATGACGTGAAATGCAAAATATGAGTTTTTTTGGAGTTGATTGTCAATATTCTATTGTCAAAAAAATTGACAACATTCCGAAAGTCCTCCTCAATGTTGTTTTTGAGTGTTGTCCAGTCAGGTGCTCTGTGAAAAATTGCAGTGTCATCTGCGAAACCCACCACTTCTCCGCACAGTTCTTGTTCAAAAAGATCATTTATATATAAGTTGAAAAGAACTGGCCCCAAAACAGTACCTTGGTACCAGTATATTCCATTGTGTGATAACTGCTCCTCGTGCCATTGATATTAACGAATTGTTTACGGTCACATAAATAACTTTGGAACAATTGATGAGCAACTCCTCGGATTCCAATATTTTCAAGCACTGACATTAATTAAACATGGTCAACAGTATCGAATGCTTTCGCCAGATCGATAAAAATGCAGATATATGGAGTTTTTTTGTCGATTGCATTGTTTATCATGTCTATCAATCTGGCAATTGCATCAGATGTTGAACTGTTTTCTCGAAAACCATATTGTTTGTTATAAAGAACTTTGTACTTTTTGAGGAATGAATTCAGCCTATTTTGTAATATTTTTTCGAAAACTTTACCAATACTAGATATTAATGAAATTGGCCGGTAATTTGTTACTTCAAGTTTATCAGCTGTCTGGAAATTCAAGCTGTCTGGAAATTTACCATCATATATACACTTGTTTATTATATACGCTAATGGAAGTGTGATTTCTTCCTCGATATCTTCAAGAATTTCAGATCTGATGTGATCTATTCCGGGAGATTTGTTATTTTTCAAATCCATTATTATTTGCTTGACCTCCGTCTCGTTCGTCTCCGATAGAAAAATTGAGTTACAATTTTTTTTATAATTTTATTTTGTTTTTACAATACCAATTTTCAAAGTTTCGGCCATTTTTTGTCCAACTTCAGTGAAGTGTTTACAAAAAATTTCGGAAATTTCTTTGGGGTTATTTCTTGTTCTCCCATCCCAACTTTTCATTTCCATTATATTTATTTTTTGTTTTTGTTTTTTAGAAATTTCATTAATACATTCCCATAAATTCTTACTTGCGTTTTTATTGATTTCTATTTTATTATTGGAGTAGTCACTTTTGGCTTTCTTCATTAGATAATTCAATTTGTTTCTATAATTTTGAAATTATTGCTTGTTGTGTTCAGTGGAATTAATTTTCATTATTTGGTATAGCCTATTTTTTTCATGGGCGATTTTACTATTCCGGCAGTTATCCAGCATTTCCTTTTAATTTCATATGTTTTGATTTTTAATTGTGATGTTGATTTTTCGATATGGTTATTGGTACACACGTCAACGTCATTTTCAGTATAAATATCCAACCAATTTTCTTGTTGGATTTATTCTTTGAATTTTTTTTTATTCAATACATACATATATATATATATATATATATATATATATATATATATATTTATATATAAGAAGGGCTCCAAGAAGAAAAAACATTAGGTCAATTATTTAAACTTTTATGTCGACTTTTGTAAAAACAGAGATTGGATAAAAATTAGTTAATTAACAATCGTATAACTTTTTGAAAAATCGACATAATTTTTTTTTCCAACGGGGCCTCATTCATTGGAGTGTTCTAATGACACCATAATTTTTTCAAATTTTTAAATTAATATTTAATACTATAAAAATAGTAATTTACGTAACAAGTCCAGAAAATAGGGTTTTTTTGGACGAATAGACAAAATTCTAGGACGAGCCGTAGGCGAGTCCTGGAAAACTGTGAGTCCAAAAAACTATTTTCGGGCGTGTTGCTACAATATTTCTTCGGCAACCGTGTAGAATAACAAATCAATGAGACGACATATTTCTTTATTTCTTTATTATACATGTTAATTCTTATTTGAATTAAACAGAACAGAACAGAAAATACTACATATCAACAGAAACATTATAATTCTCATTTATATAAATATTTATATTAAAATTCGAGCAATTGCTAATATTGAAGGGATTCAATTTGTTTGAAATGCTTGGTATATTTAGATTCCTTTTGTTGAAGCCAGAACAAGAAGGCAAAGTTTCCGTTTCACTTGATTGTTTTCATCTGATGCATTGCTTCATATCCATCCATTTCGTGAACAAATCATAACGTTTTCGTACCTGGATTTTGATTTTTCAGGCAATAATTGTGCTGTAGCAGCAGCTGCTATATTGAATTTCCCAAGGCACATTTTCAAAGTCACTATCGCTGCTGCTTTCCATATTTCATTCGAATTGCGATCAAAAAACATGCAAACTTTTGACAACTAATTTTATATGAACTGTCAGCCGTTATTTCGTTGCTATGGTAATGATCAACTGCATTTATCAAAACCATACCTACCAAGATTTTCATATTTACAATGAAAACAACGACGTGATTCTTCCCGGCCTAGTCCGGGAAGTACGTACTTCCCGGATTAGTCCGGAAAATGCTACTTTCTCAAAGAAAAAGCGTCCGGGAAGTGGGTACATCCCGGACGGTTGCCGAAAAAATTATTTTGTGTGATATACCAGCGGTGTTGCGCTCATGCCGTAACGGCCGCGCGGAGACCTATTTTCGGCGTTGAATAAAAACTATAATCAATGGAGAAAGTATTCCGGGAGTCGAAACTTTATTATTGGAAATTTTCTCCTCGTTGATGATCTTTTTTCAAAAGTTCTCAAATATTAATAGTTTTTGAGTTATTAACAAAAAACTGAATATCTTTTTGTTTCATCTTATTTTGTTAATAACAATTTCAATTTTTTATGTGCTAATAAATGCTCGAGATGAATTTTTCTAGACGTCATTTCGAATCGAATGAGCTATCGCACATATTTTTAGGACCAGGAACAAGAATTAACCGTTTTTTAACTTGTTAATCAGACTGTTAGAAGAGATTCAAAAAAACGTAGAGAGAGTAACACCATTTTTAAGTGTATGTTTGTGATAGCTCGGTAAATAATCTTGTCATATACCACTTGTGATAGATATTTTGGGTAGAGTATACTTTGATATTTTTCCGCCAATATTCTTGCAGAAATACAGAAAACTTTACATTTTGTTGGCAGCAGAAGGATGAGAGCATTATGAAATGTAATCATCCCAGTTCCAATCACTCTCAAAACATAAATTGTTGATTCCATCGACTCCTGTTATATTTTGACTTAGGCAAACTTATACTTCATTGATACCTGACTTGCAAGCGATAGACTTGACATTTGTCATTTCGACAAATTGTGAAACAAAACACATTGCGAGAGTTCTGTTTACTTGTACTCCCTCAGTTGTGATAAATAGTTGACGCACGGGATAATCAGTTATCCACACTATGATCGTGAAAATACTCAATTTTATACTTGCGTTCGATACATACAGTGTGTGTCCCAGCTAAACCTTCTCACATTATATCCTTATATCCCAAATCGTAGAAAACACTGAATATCTCTTAAACCCGTCGATTTTTATTTCGAGGGTGAACTCTTCCACCAAATACGTCATTGTGCTATCAACTTTCTCACCCCTAGCATCTTCATACTTGTGACGATACAAGGGAATTCAATCGCAAACACATCGGTGTAATGTAATTGAGAATTGATCCAGTGTTGTGGAAGTTTCAATGAGAAATAAGTGTAAATCACGATAAGGTTTTTTAAATTACCTGAAATGTTATCATATGAAGGTTCGAAATGTGAATCATTCTGTTCTATAAAAACGTATACGCGATATTCGAAATGTCTTGTGTTGTGTGATTTCAAATGTCCCCAAAATATAGTGTTATGGTGATATATGAGTAGATCGCGCAGGCCATTCTATTGGTCCTTGCCTTCCAATCCATCTGCCTGTCATTTACGAATTGACGTATAGGAACAACAAAATGTGAAGGAGCTTCTCTTGTTGGTGAGATGACCTTCAAGTAAATTATCATCATCTTCAAGTAGCTGAGTGATTGCGCAGTTTACAGTTGTATCAAGAAGTTTGAGGCACTTTTGTCCGTTGAGGTTACTATCAATAAAATATGGGCCTTCAATATGGTCTGCCGAAATCTTAGTGCAAATATGAAATTTCTGGGGTGTTTGTGAATGAGTTTTGCTGTGGATTAACATCACTACAGTATCTGCAGTTGTGCCTGTTCACATGTCCATATAAATGAAAGGAAGATTTGTCAGAAAAGCACACATTGTTGAGGTAATTATTATCACCAATCAATAACTGACTCATGATTTTACAAAACTCTGTACGTCTGTCTGGATCATCTTCATTCAATTCTTGTACGTTCCGAATTTTATTCGGATGGAATTTTGCTTTGTTCAGAATTCGATGTATGCTGCTTTCAGAAACTCCAGAAATAGTTTCAAGTTGTCTCAAAGATTGAATGATGTCCATTACTGCATGTCCTATAACTGCAGCAGCGACTTCTCCATATCTCATAGTCTCTGCTCGTTCATGTTTTTATTTTGCACTGACTCCATGAACTTATTTATGCACCACTTGAACCGTGTTAGTCCCCATGAAATACCCACCCCTTAGCATGGTTATTATTGCCTATAGAAAAAAAGCTTAGTGTGAAAGTTGTGTGGTTGTGACTGAACTTTGATAAAATGCTATCAAAAATACAGTAGCGTGCAGAATTCGGAGGATATTTTTTCAAATGGGATACCCTGTTTATTATTGAATATTTGGAAACCCATTTTTTTCTGATTTCAAAAATATACCATGCGTTACCCCTATCTTATACCGTTTTCCTATGAAAGTTTTCAACATATTCAAAGTAGGCTATGAAAATGACAACTATATTATGTTTGTTTAGTGACATTTCTTTAATGGAATAATCAAAATGGTTTACAGCGAGGATATTCATTGTGTCCACCATTATTGTCAATGCATAATTGATAACTTCTTCTTAAATTTATAAGTGCATTGGAAATTGCTTCATTATTGACATTCAGATTCTCTATTTCAGGTCGAATCGTGTCTTTAATGAGTTTATTATTATTATTATTGTCAACGATGTCTTTTAGAAATCCCCGAAAAAATTAATCCATAGCGTGCAACACCCTTTATTTTTGAACCCCAGATTTTAAATTATATGATTCAAATTTAAGAAGGTGAAATCACTTTGCCGATAGGCTGCTCAGATGGATACGGTTAGGCCGTGAGTAAGGTTCAATTAATGACTTTTCCTAGTTTATCAAATTGAGCTACTAAAAAAATTATACATTAATTAACTTGACTAGTTCAAGACTTGGGCGCCAGGCTTGCTAAAGACAAAAGCCGAAGATAAATAAAATTAGCTTGTATGGGAAGGCAAATAAATATGCAAGAAATCAACTTAACAAATTTATTCCAGACTGAATTGTAATGTGACTGGACAAGATATAAAAAAACAAAGGTTAACAATTATACTGAAAGAGTATGGAACTTATGTGAAAAAAATTGAAAAATTACATAAAAAAAAACAAATATTTTTGACTCTGATCAAAACTCTGAACATTTACAAAATAGTGATTCCTCTAGTTGTTGGTGATACTGATATACCTTTGGAGATCTTCAAGGTAGGGAAATGAAGGCTGGTTTCTTCGAAGCTGGTCTCAGCGGTACTATGATGAAATTGGTTTCAGCTGTACGACGACGAAGCTGGTCGTGGGTGGTTCTATATTTGGTTTTAGACCCCCTTACAGGCGTGAATTTGGTTGATCTTCACGGACTAGTGCTGAATTGGATGTGATGTATGACCTCCCAGGGTACCAGTCCTTCTATCTCTGTAGAGATGGCTTCACTCCGTGGCATATATCATGCGAAGAAGATGATAGGAATCAAAATATGTACAAAAAGGGGAGAACGAAGGATATCCTTTGAAACTCAAGTTTTATGATTCAAATTCTAATCTAGAGTCAAAAGATAGATGCAAATGATAGCATCCAATAAAAATCTCAGTCTATATAAAAAACTGGAAGATAACAGTGAAAGAACAAAGATAATGAATAGCAATCCAATCTACTATTCTGGATTTAAATTTCCAAGTTAATTTTGATAATTAAAAAATTATTAACAATGAGCAAAATTCAAAACCAAACAAACAAACCTCACCTAAAACGTTCTTTTAAAATTCAGTTAAATTTTGAAATTAAGTAAGCTTTGATAAGGTGTGCTTTGATAAGGTGTACCAGAAGGGTCAAAAAATTGAATGAGTAAATGTATTCAAAAAGAAATATAAAAATTTCCTTAAGACTCAACCAGAGAAAAAATGTAGTATTTTGAAGCAAAATACTCCAAAGTTGCCAGAGAAAAAATATACTATTTTAAAGCAAAATATTTAAATGTTGCCGGTGCAAAAATATACTATTTAAAAGCAAAATATTTAAATGTTGCCAGTGCAAAAATATACTATTTTAAAACAAGTGCCAAAAGGAAATATAGCGTTATAACAAAAATACTCCAGTAAGCTACAAAAAAATAGGGTTCATGAACCAAGATAATAGTCAGAGCAAAAGTATACTCTTCAGCTAAGATAAGAAGAGAGAGACACACGTCTTTCAGTGAGCACGACTCTCTTAGATAAAGATAAAGTTGAATAATTCTTTTTATTGAAGAATTTTTAAAGATAAACTGAAGAGGGAGACCTCAAGTTTTTCAGTGGGCACAACTCTCTTAGATAAAGATAATTTTGAAATAGGGCGGAAATTCCCTTCTCAAATCGATAAAACAGGCAATTCTCAAGAAATTGAATGAATTTCCCTGCTCGTGGCGACAAGGTAGCAACTGAAATGAATTGATTCTGCAACGATCAAAAATCAAACAACCCCCACTGCGAATTGAATGGAGTAAATGGATATGAGAAACTCATTGAACGGAAATCAAATTAATGCTTGAGGCATATATTGAATCGAGTGTTCTGAGACCAGTTAGGCCAGAGGTACAATACTCTCCAGAAGCAATTCTTCCTCAAGAGAAAAGAAAATTAATCTCATAAACATGTAGTTATGAACTAAAGAAAATTGCTTACCCAGAACAGTCGAATACACCCATCAATCGGAATCCTTGGAACAATTCACTGGTCGTGTGAGGTTAGTAAGCGCTAGTCCACTCGAAATTACCAATTACCTAGTACCTAAAAAATGAAAAAAGCGTATAACTGTTTTCCAAGAAAAAATTAGTTCCCAATTCTCGGAACAAATGTTACGTGCTATAAATGCTTCGCCAAAATGGCCGAAATATTTATACTTAACCTTCAAAAATGACCATGCGGTATTTCCAAGAATTATAATATTACAAGCATATGAAAAGCGAAGAAAATGATAATCAACCACCACATTAATTGCAAGATGAAGAGGATAATATTACTCCACCAAATTCCAACAGTGATACTTATTCAACTCATAGATCGTACATACCAAAATCAATCCACCCAGCACACCTGCCTATCTTGACGTTCAATTCAAGAAAGAGATCGATTATCCCTTCGGTTCGAACAAATCACCAATTCTACCTGTTTTTTCCACAAACCATTCTTGGTTTTTCTCTATTGAAAAACACTGATGAAAAAAACAACTGCTCGACAAACTTGCCACGAACACAAAACTCGATCGACACGATGTCCTGGTCACGTATTCAAAGCCGATAATGAAAGGCACATTTCAGCAGTGCCTACTGACCCGTACGACCGTAAGGATAACCGGAAACATTATGAGAAATTAGTTATGTATAAGGAAGTAACGAAAAATTCGTTACAAGCGGTCAAGTCCGGACTGTTAGGTGGACATTTAATACTTCCATTATTTCCTATCCATATTGGGAATACATTATTCAAATGTTCTTGAACGGGTAGGACACTATGCGGGATTGCCTCATCTTGCATCCAAATAAATCATACACACTGGCAAGCTCGGCTTCCAATAAATTCTGTAAAAAAACATTTTCTACTTCTGGGATGAGTATTTCTTGATGGGTAACTCCTGTTAATTAATAATCATGAAATATAGGGCCAACAATTTTATTTCAAAAAATTCCGCACCAAACTCTAACTATTTTTCTTCATTTCAACAGTTTTTCTTTATTTGTTTTACCAATTTTTTCTGTTGCCTTTTTCTCCCCACGACCTTCGATTTCTCCTATTGAAAACTCCTGCCGTAGAAAAGGATAACTCATCAGTCCATAATATTTCAGTTAAATAATCGGGATCTTCATTCAAATTTTGAATCATCTGTTGGCAAAATTCCACCCTTTTCCTCATATAAGTCTGTGTCAAAACTTACTTATCTTGACTAACACTCGAACTTCTACAACACTTTATCAATTGCATTACACCAATGTGTTCGCGATTGAATTATCTTCAAATGATGTATTGAATAGAATAGTTTATTGATCCACATGTGAGCTTATAGAGCTATAGGACAAGTCAACACAGAGTACATGTATAATTAGATTATTAATAAGATAGTACATAGTTAATATACTATACATACATTTGTATAAAAATTTTAAATTTAATTAGTTAACGATGCAGATCAACGACATCAATCAGTTATCAAATAGATGCAGTGCTTCGTGTGGTATGTATGTAAAAGGATCGAAAATATTGAAAATATTCAGAATATTGGTCGAGGTTGTAAGGATCAATGATCATCGGGAAGTACATTGTATAATCTCAGTCCTATCACGTTAAATGATTTTCGGCAAATGGTGAGGTGTGAATTTTGTAAATGAAAGTAGTTTTTTTTATCGTGTTATAGTTGTGGTATTGGTATCACAAGTATGGTAGTCCCATTGAAGATTCTGAACTAGGGGGTGCTGGGGGTGAAGGGGTTGATAGCACAATGATGACGTATTTGGTGAAAGAGTTCCCACTCGAAATGAAAATCGACGGGTTCTGAGCGATTTCCAGGTTTTCTACGATTTCGGGTTGACAAATTTTAGCTGGGACACACTGTATATTCATCATTGAATCATCCTTGGAAGCCTCTCATGGCAATATTCGAATCCATCAAAGTTGTCATTCGGTTCCATTAACGAAGAAGACGAACTGTAATTCGATGGAATGAATAAGCTATTTCTGGAAATACATTTTCTATATCTGGACATCAACTAGCCGAAATGAGATGATTACACGGAGGATTACATGCGGGGATGTAATGGCGTAGTGGGTGATATATCGGAAATGACTGGGGAGTTGTGGTCGAGGAAGGAAGGGGGTCTCTTTTCATTTGGGAGTTGCTAGGATGAAGATTATGACGGTATCGATATTTATTCCCACGACTCCTGAATGTCGCATATGAAAGCTTTGTGAAATTTTGATTCACGAATGACCGAAACCAAATGAATAAAAATTCAAGATGGTAGATCGGGGGTTTCATATTGCTCAATTCAAGCTCTTTACGTAAATTGGGGAAAGTTGTTGGGACAGACGGACACTTTATTTTGAGGTTGGGTTCCTGGTAATGACATCACTGAGGAAACTGAAAGTGACATTTCAGTCAGAAATAGATCAAAATTGCTAGAATAGTTTCCCTACATATTTCATCCAGTTGAGCATTGTATAATGATTGCAATAGTACACTTGAAAAAGTAAAAAAAATAATTGATTTGTATTTGTATCGAATGAATTTATTATCATCATTCATCAAACGTTAAATAAGAAAAGTATTCCAAATCAGAATTTCCGATAGTTAATTTTATAATAGTTCAACTCGACAAAGTTACGCAATTAAAAATGTTCAATGATTTTTTCTGATAACTCCTTTCCGCGTAACAAATATTTTCTAGTTGATCCCGTTCATGAAATCATTCCCAATTCTTCCACAATGTCTGAGAAAATCTTCGTTGGAAAAAGAAATGTTTGTTGCTTGACGAGTTCCCTACCAGTGCAAAGTATAGATTCAGATATTCCCAAGCCATCAAGATCTACTTATTTGCCCAATTCTTCTGTTGTTTTTCATGGAAGGATTATCTCATTTCCACATTTCATCCCAAGGATTTTATCTTATTTATTCAATATTCTTCATTTTGTTTGTTACTGATATATATTCAACTCCCCCAATTTCTATCGAAATTCTATATAATAAATATGGCTGGACCGATTTGCCTATCTTTTTTTTCCCCATTTTTCGGGCCACTTTTGCATTTTTTTTTCCTAAAAACCTTACTCGGACTATAGCGAACATTAGAAAAAAATCTTCGTTGATGGAAAAATTATTGTTTGTTGCATGATGTGTCCTAGTCTAAGAGCTACGTAGATTAAAAATGTTAAGGTACTAGGGAAATGTTTTCATAGAAACCTTCCTCACTAGCTGACAAGTGTGTAGCTCTACTGAAAGCGGGGGCGGGTAGTTAGAGATTCTTCCAGTGGGCCGCTCGGCGCTCAGATAAGTCCAAACACTTTTTCAGTTAGCCCATTTGGATAAACGCTGCTTTCAAAGAACCTGGCTTCTATCACCAAAATATATTACCTCAGAACATTCACCCTCACAACCCCTCAAGACACAAAACAACATTTTCACAGAGTATGACTTGCTCCGCTAAAAATGTATTTTAATTTATTTTTTTAGTACTTTTTCCAGAAAATAGCTCATATTTGTCGAACGAAAGTATTATGCGTAAATTTCAATTGATCTATTATGATCAAATTACAGAGGATTCTTATGACCAAATCGCAGAAAAAGATACATAGCGTTATTTGCCTTGAAATAATTCATTATTACTACATAAGGTATTGCAAAACATCGCGAGTCGACCTCCTACTGGTTGTTGTGGTTGTCATGAGTGTCATAGAATATTGAAGAAATACAAATATTACGTCTGTCACCCAGCTCGGGATCGAACCCAGGTCTTCACACTTTGAAAACGTGTTTGTAGTTATGTGAGAGCCGGGCGACGCTCTGAAAGAATTTTTGACCCCCCTCCCCTTTCAGCCCCGAGACTGACTTCTGCCTGCAGAGCTACAACTTGTCAGCTAGTGAGGAAGGTTTCTTTGTGAAAAATTCCCTTGTACCTTAGCATTTTTACGTAGCCAGCTCTCCGTCCATGCCCTACCAGTGCAAAGTATAGATTCATATATTCCCAAGACATTGAGATCTATGTGCCCAATTCTTCTGTTGTTTTTTGTGAAAGGATTATTTCATTTTCACCATTTCATACCACGGATTTTATCTTATTCAATATTCTACTTTTTTCTGTTACTGATATATATTCCCCCCCCCCCCCAATCTCTTCAAAATTTTATATAATAAAAATTAATGTCAAATTGTGTTGGTGAGCGCATAACTTGAGAACCATTTGCCTTTTTTTTATAATGTTTGTGATAGTCCGGAAGAGGTTTATAGAAAACATTTGGAAATTTCGGGAAAATACTCTTTTCTATGGGATTTTTTTATCAACTTTCCCAAATTTCCCATTTTTCCTGGAAACTTTTCCAATTTTTCTTCCCCTAAAAACTTTTCTTAGGCAATAACGAACATTAAATAAAAAATTGCCAAATCCTTTCAGACGTTCAAGTGATGCGTTTAGGAACAACATTTGACATTCATTTTTATTGAACTCAAGACCATAACTCACAATTCGAACGATGGATTTGAGTTTTGGTTTTGTTTTGTTCGTTATAACGGGACGGGATAATGGGAAAACCGGATAACGGGATAATGAGAGAACGAAAAAACGGGTTAACGGGAAAACGGGATAAAGTAATATTTTCAATGTGATATCACAAGAGAGTGAGAATAACTTATTCCATGGCAATAGACACGAGAGCCCGACGGGCTCGAGTGGCTATTTCCTCAACCCAATGGACGGGTCGATGGAGGGCAATCTCCATGCGCTTGCCACTCTGGTACGCGTGCTGGATGTCGCTGAGTAGGTTCAGTTCCAGTACCTCCTCCCTGATGTATCTGTCCACCAGCCTTTCAGTTGTCTTTAGAAAAAAAGACGTGGGACTGATTGCTCTGAACGCTTTTTGCCTGGGTGTAATTAATTTTACCAGGCTTGGGGATGAAGATGACCTTGGCTGTCTTCCATGCCTTAGGAATGTATCCGTATGCATGCAATGGAGTTGCTGTTTTTATCAGTATTCAAGGAAAACTATGAGTGTGCTATATGGTTGAATACAAAATTTGATGCAGAATCGCAAAAAACATTGAAAAATCTGGGATGCCATTAAAAAAAATTGGCGTCGGTATCTCGACGCCCTAACGGATAACGCCTAGTGATGGATCTCTACGTAAATGAGAGGTTTCTTTCACATCAAGATCATCTGCTTTTACGAAATATGGATATCATCTTTCATTTCCCAGATATCTGCCCGCAGAGTTTTATATGGGACACCATGGGATCACTACTATCACCAGTGATCGCAAACCTTTCATGGAAGAAGTAGGAACAAAATCATTCACAACATCGAGCTTGAATCCAAAACTTTGGCTAGGACAAGTTGATGACAATTTTGTGACTTGGCAACATGAACATGTATAAAATTCACTATGGAAGCAGGAGAAGGAAACAAACTGGCCTTTCAGGATGTTATGATCATGAAGAAACCCTACGTCACACAGTATATCGCAAGAAAACTCACAGCAATCGATATCTGAAAGCAAATGTTCACCATCCACAATAAATCCACTTAGTGGCGAAGATACTAATACTCGATCAAGAATATTGGCGGACAACGACCACATAACAGAGGAATTGGATTATATCGAAACGACCCTCCACATGAATGGATACTATCAAAGCAGCATCTAGAGTCGAAAAGGAACAACAAGAGGTACAGGGACCACCGATTGGCAGAACATTCTCACCATACATAAAGGGTACAACAGACAGGATCAGTAGAATTCTCCCTCAGAAATACCAAGGACCGTATACCACTAGAGTGCCAAGGAGTTTGTGTAGTACATAGGTCGAACAAACAGAAGAATCAACATCTGCAAAAAAGAATACTAGATTTCTATACGAAACAAGCAGCAATATGTACTAACAACAGGACACAGCATAAACTTTAATGACACTCGAACATTGGCAAGTGATGATAATTTTCACTCGAGAACAACGAGAGAAGCCATCGAAATCGAAAAACGACCTCATAATATGACAATCAAAGACTACCAACCATATGGAGATCTATTTCAACCCACCGACAAATTAATCGACAACAAAACATTAATGGGGATGAAACATCGACTCTCCCAGCAGAGAGTTCACCCAGCAACACCCATGTCGACCCATACAAAGTAGGGCACGAACGAGGGAGACTGATCGTGCACAATCGGGTAACACCGGTGGCGATCTGGAAACAACGCTCTCTTCCGGCCCCATACGAAACAGGGCACGAACGTACGCAATAGCCTGACCGCCATTACAAATTGAGGAGCACAACACGAAAACATCGAGTTCGAAACAATAGAATTTCTAGACATCACCTGAAGATGGCAAATGGGAATATGCCGAAAAGTCGTGAAATCGGACGCGAGCAAAAGCCATATATATATATATATATATATGGACATGAAAAAATTTGTCAAGGCCACATTTTTCCACCGAATGGAACGAAATGTGGCACAAAAACATTTTCCGTCAATACCTCGGATGAGTTTAAAGATGGGTCCGGTAGTTTCTGAATGGCGGCTGAAAACATATCTCAATTCCTCATTCATACCAGTAGGTCTTTTGATAGAGTTTCATATGCTTCCCAAATTTCATTCGATTTTTTCTCTACGATATACACAAAAAAAAATCGATGAGAATTATCAATTTTTGTTTTCTCTGTATGCTCCTTTCATTTGATGTTCATTCGCTGATGTACCGACAAAGGGAACATTGTATTTTAACATTCCTCGATTTTCAAAATATATAAATACATATAAGTTAAATTCGTTAGCTTGATTGATGGCAATTTCAGAATAAATAAATAAATTCTGAAATCTTCCTCCCACCATTTCGTTTCTTAACAAATGTCTGACGATAACGAATCGTATTTTATGCATTCACTATTTTCACACTGGTCTCTTAACATTTTGCTTCTAATTGTGTTGTATATCAATTGGATATGATTAATGAGAAATCATCTGCGTATCTACTGATACTGATTTACGTATGAGGTAACAAAAATGGCTCGCATTATTCATTCTCGTGGGATACCTCTCTTCGCGTTCCCAGTATCAGCTTGAATTATTTTTATTTTTCTCTCACATTGAATATAAATCGTAACCGTTTGATATCGATCCTCTAAGAAAGATTATACCAATTCAAGAGGTGAAGCTGGCAATGATATGTTTCCTATATTAATAAAATTTTCATGATCAATTTCGTCGAACGCCCCATTCAAATTACGAAATTTTGCAACATGGCACACGCCTACATTGATTAAATGTATTATTTAAAGTTATGATGAAGACGTTGCAGCAGTAGGAATGGTCCAAACCTAGTGGTATATTCATATATTTTGGAATATACTGTTATTAGAGGGTAGTTTTCCAGTATTGTTGAATCATCTTCCGAACTAATTCACCTGTATTTATTTTATCTGGAAAGGCACCACATTCGAAGAACATGATAATTGAATGGTTTGTGGGTTTTATGATAATAGAACCGCTCACTACAAAAGATGGAACTTCAACTGTACCGGCTGATCTCTTATTTTTACAAGCTTTTATTTAGTTCCTCCTGTCCTGGTGTTTGTCTGTCTGAAATCAAATTTCGCAAGTTAAATTTGACCCACTTCCAATCGCCCGATTGATTTGAAATTTGGCAGGTGTACATAATTCCGGTGACAATGCATTATGAAATTCTTGTTAGGAGAAAAACAAAATAGCGGCTTCAATATGACGGACTATTTTTATGATTATGGTCTGATTCTATTCAAAATTGGTATTTTTTTGTCAATATTCGAAAATAAATTATATAAAAATTACCAAACTAGTTATTTAATATCAAAGATATTAAAAAATAAACGAAAACAGAACTGAAAAGTTAAAAATAATAAAGATCGTTATGATATCTGGCACCAAGAATCTATAATATTATATCAGAAGAAGTACGGAAAAATAAAACCCAAACCACATTTGAACGACGCTTGAGGAACTGACTGAATAATCAAACAAGAAAGAAAAATGGCATTATAAACCACATTTGTTGATAATTTTCAATATAGCATTGTATTATTATGGATATTGTATAATTATGAATATAGCATTTATATGAAAGGTGTATATATATATATATATATATATATATATATATATATACAGTGTGACCCCTTTAAAATGGAACCACCCCCGTAAAATATGCATTTTTTTTGAGAATTAAACATCAAAAAATGTATCTTGACACAAATTTTCATAACTTTAGTTTTTTTCTCCGTTAAAAACGGCAAAAGTTTATAAGTCAATTTTTGTTTTGAAATTTGACTACACCACTGAATTCGTAGTCGTTATAAATGAAAACCATGGAAATTTCATAAAAAAATTTTGGTTAACAACGAAGTTACAACAACTTTAATTTTGGAAACAAAGTATTTGATAATAATTTTCATTTAGATTATAGACATATTTGGAATCTGGTAACACTGCCGATACAAAGTAGAACACCAGTGAATTTGTACAGCGGAAATCTGATGTCAATAGCTCATTCCGTTCTACAGTTATAACTTCTGAAATTATGGTAATGTGAGCGATTTCTGTTGGAAGCGATTTTGTAATAAAAATCTAACTACGCCACTGGATTTGTGAATTATATTCCCTCAAAATCATTTATTTAAGTTTAGGTTATAACTGTATTCGAAAATAACAGAAAATTAAAAATTCATTTGTTGAAAATATAAACAGGATGTTCATAAAATCAGATGTGGAATCATCACAGAAAAATCTTTCTATCAATATTCGATTGAGAATGTTTCCCTTTTCAACATTAAAAATTCATTTTCAAGTTATGCAGTTTTCAATAGCCGATAAAAACGAAATGAACCGAATCAAGTTTTAAAGTATCCAAATTATTTATTCAATAATAAAACAGAAAGCAGGACAAAAAAATGTTCTTTTTTTATTCTGCAAAACTTTACTGAAACAAGCTTTCAGAGAAGGTATCAATAATTTGAGGAAAGCTGAACTAATACATTGGGTATAGGTATTGTACTAAATCAATAGTAGGCTGTGATTTAGTACACCACAAATCGCTCACATTACCATACTTTCAGTAGTTATAACTGTTGAACGGAATGAGCTATTCGGATTTTCGCTGTACAAATTCACTTGTGCTCTACTTTGTATCGGCAGTGTTGCAAGATTTCAAATATGTCTGCAATCTAAATAAAAATTATAATCAAATACTTTGTTTCCAAAATTAAAGTTGTTGTAACTTCGTTGTTAACCAATATTTTTTTATGAAATTTTGATGGTTCCAACTTATAACGACTACGAATCCAGTGGTGTAGTCAAATTTGGGAAAAAAAAAATTGCCCAATAAATTTTTTCCGTTTTTGACAAAGAATAATAACCATAGAGTGCCTTGGAAATGAAACTTGAGTTATGAAAATTTGTGTCAAGATACAGTTTTTGATGCGTAATATTAGAAAAAAATATTTTTGAGATTGACTGGAAAATGCGTATTCTACAGGGGTGGTTCCATTTTGAATATATATATATATATATATATATAAACATATAGGTATATATATATATATAAATATAAATATATATATATATATATATATATATATATATATACATATATATATATATATATATATATATATATATATGTGTGTGTGTGCGTTTATATGGGTTATACATATTCCTGGTACATAATGATAAAAAAAATTTCATCGATCATTGTACTATTCATTCGATTATGGACTATCTTACTTTATTTTTATTTATTTATTTTTTATATTTGATGATGTATTATTGGACCACGTACAAGGGATATTTTGGTTGATATTCCTTTTGTGGTATTTTATTCTCACGTTCATTATCATTACTGAAAAGTGTATATCTATTGTTCTGTACTCTAATTTTAATAAACATTATTATTATTATGAAAGCTGTGACTAGTAATCACAGAAAGTTGGACAAACAGCAGAGTGGCAGCATTGGTGTTCCGTTTTCACCTTCGGTACAAAATATCAAAATTAATACGGAAAAAAAGAAAATTTAAACCATCTATGCTGCGTGACCATCTTGGTACTTCGAAATACCATCCAAAGCCCACCAT
Source organism: Gonioctena quinquepunctata (assembly GCA_018342105.1). NCBI lineage: Eukaryota > Metazoa > Arthropoda > Insecta > Coleoptera > Chrysomelidae > Gonioctena > Gonioctena quinquepunctata. Next base: position 144,507 of record JAFIRS010000775.1, on the reverse strand, counting down.
TCTCTGAAAACCAAATTTGTTGAATCAACATAGAGTTCAGGGTCGGATGAAGCAGTCGTCAATACGAAAAATATCCCGACCGTCCGGTCAGATTTGATTGATACAGGAAAGTCAGATTTGATTGATTCGGGGTGTCAAATTTTAATGCTTAGCTGAGTGCGACAGTTTCCCAGGCTGAAAGAACAAATCATATTTGCCCAATCGTTGTATTATCAAAAAAAATTACGCCTACTTTCTGTAGCCATCTCAAATACACTGAAAAAATCAAGTTATTTCAATAACAAAAATGACTGAAGCTAATTAGTTTCCTAAAAAAACAATATAACGATAAAAATTGTCTTCATGCTTGTCACAAATCAGCTATTTCAATGAAATTGATTGAAATACTCATAATTTCTTTATTTTTTTTAACCTAATATCATATGAGATATTTGTCTGGCTCACCTGATATGTAAAAAAAAAATATACTTGTATCCCCCCTACAGAATTCTCAAGTTTCTTCATATAATTCCGAGGCCTTCTTAACTGTGCCAGGAAAATGCATCAAGAAGCACGGTTATCCTTCATAATTGATATCTGTTTTCCAAAGATTCGACTTTTTTCATGATATATTCCATTCAAAGAATGTTCGTTTTGAATAATTCTGAACTCTGAATTGCTTTGATGGCATTTTACGACTGACGCGTTTTCTATTCCCCAAAATTGAGAGTCAGTCCAAAGCACTTCACGAAATAATTGATGAAAATGAAACAATCTGTTTCATTTCATCTGCTCTGGACATTAATTCGTTTCAGAATCACGAGTCGAAGCAATCTTTTTAATTAAATACGTCTCTCAGAACAAACTCCTAATTGGGGCAGAGGCGTTGAAATGGCTTTTTTCCAGCTTTTCGCAATTCCTCTGTAGTCGGAAAGAGTAGATTGGATTTCCTCACGGAAAAATATCTCCAACGATATTATTTCTCGAGTGGTTGTCATATATAAGACTTATATACAAGGATGTACTAGAGACACTTCTGAAACAACACTCATGGACTTTGATTTGATGAGAGAGGATATCACTTAATATGGAAGATGCTGGCCAAATGAATGAATATAATGTTCCAATACTCAATTACGCCTACAAGAACTAATGCGAAGAAACATAAATTGGATCAGTTGAATCATGTCAGACAATCTAACAGTTAGAAGTTGCATATAGTGGTAAGACCCCAAGAGCTGTCCTAGAGTAGTTTTTTTCAATACTAACAAGTACTGGTAACAGAATGAAAAAGGAATGGGCATTTACAGAAACCGTTTTTGATAGATATAGAGATATTTACTTCATTGTCGAATAATATTCTCATTAACAAAGTAAGATTGAAAATATTAATATAAAATTATAGACAGACACAAAATTTAAAATAACCCTTCATATCATAAATGCAATTGCATCACAATATACAAACACCCTCAAAAAAATATAATATATATATATATATATATATATATATAAATTATTTATATATATATAATATATATATATATATATATATATATATATATATATATATATATATATATATGAAATATTTGCTGACTAGTTAGGTACAAAACTAGGGATACGGGGGTAAGCAGTAAAGAAAAAGTAAACTCTTTGAGGTTTGTCCAACTTTCGGAAATGTTTATTTCCATCATCAGGGAGAGTACAATAAATGAAAAAAACACAATAGTAATACATATTCAAGTGCGAAACATTATGCTACTTACAATTTCGTTGAGGTTGATTTCAATAAAAACAATTATATAAATAAAAAAAACAGATATCAACCATTTGAGTGAGATCAACTCTTATTTATTGTCTTCAGACATCAATAAAAATTGACAACAATGTTATATAAAATAAAAGTTCTTTTTACCATTACCGCAACCTGGTACCATCAGTTGGTACTATTCTAACAGTTGGCACCACTGTAACTATTTCCAAGGGACACCCGTTAGGTGTCGTTAGCCCAAATATAATTGCGAGATTCATTCCTAACCTGTGAGTTTCACTTGTCACACCACAAAGAGTATACATTTATATTTATATAATTTTAAACAACGCTTATGTGGTTGTAGTAACTTTGAACTTCGTTTTATTCCTTGATCTACGTTTTTTCTTCTTCTATGTCACTATGTTAGATGAATATGTTCAACATAATTGAAACTAACCTCAACAAAGTTGTAAGTAGCATAATGTTTCGCACTTGAATATGTATTACTAGTGGTTTTTCTTCATCTATTGTAGTCTCTCTGATGATGGAAATAAACATTTCCGAAAGCTTGGATGAACCCTGAAGAGTTTACTTTTTCAGTGCTGTTTATCCCAATCCCTAGTTTTATATATAATATATATATATATATATATATATATATATATATATATATATATGTGGAACATTTTCCACATGTGCATATTTTTCATATATTTTGGATAGATATATGTATCTACTTGTTCCGAATTTCCAGAAATCTACTAATTTCAGTATCATTACTGAACAGACAAAGTTCACGCCTAAGTTTCCGATAGTTAACATATTCAGATTAGTGTCATATTTTCAAAATGTTTGATTACCAAGTAACCGATAACCGAAATCCAAATAAAATAGTTATTTATGAAAAAGTGCAAAAAGTAAGTGTTTATTGCACTGGACGAAGCGCGCAGAGAACATGATATTACATACTCCCAGAAAAAAGATATAAAAGCTAGGAATATCGCTGACCAATCAGAAAACCATGTGATACCGCAAAACCACCGACCCATTAGCCTTACACCCTCGATGAGCAAGGTGGCAGAACGAGTCATCCAGAGACGATTGGAACCACTCACGGAAGAACTCAACGTCCTACCAGACGAGCAGTTCGGCTTCCGACAAGGACACTCTACGGAAATGCAGGTCCTGAGGATAGTGGACTTTGCCGTAACAGGCTTCAACCTGGGCAGGGGACACCACACAGGAGCCTTATTCCTAGACGTATCCAAGGCCTTCGATAGGGTCTGGCACGATGGCTTAATCACCAAAATGACAGACCTCGGATACCCCACTCCCATAGTGAAGCTGATATACTCCTTTCTGCGAGGAAGGCGGTGCCAATGTAAAGTTGGCAGCGTCCTCTCAGCAGTGAGGACTCTAGAAGCAGGAGTACCGCAAGGCGCAGTCTTATCTCCACACCTGTTCTCCATCTACACGGCGGACATCCCAAAGCCTGCTGACAACTTCAACAAGCTAGCGCTGTACGCGGATGACACAGCACTAGTGGCCAGATCGGTGAACGCAACGCAAGTAACCCGATACCTGCAAGATCAAGCAGACAAGCTTGAGGACTGGTTCAACCTATGGAAGATTGACATTCAGGCAACACGTAGACCGGAGGCTCGGACTAGCGAAAGCAGCCCGAAAGAACCTCTACCCCCTCATAGGACGCAGTAGCAACATGGAACACCAGTTAAAACTGCTCCTTATCAGGACCATCCTCCTCCCCATCATCCTGTATGCATCCGCCGCATGGGGCCAATGCGCACAAACATACAGGACCAAGATCCAGCTATTCTTGAACGTGAGCCTAAGAATGGCAGTGAACGCTCCCAGATACGTCCCGAATAGATCTATCTACAGGGATCTGAATGTCAATCCGAACTTCATTGACGACCATCTTCGGAACCACGCCACCGCGACGTTCCTGAAGACGGACACCCACACAAACCCGGTGATTCAAGACATCCACGCGAACCTAAATCTGGACGATCCCAGGTTTAGAGAAAGGGAAAAGTATTTGCGGCCAGTCTACCAAAACGACCGTCCACCACCGAGAGTAGCACTCCGGCCGAGAGTAGCACTCCGGCGCGTCAGGTGAGTAACAACTCAACACAAAACACCAAGACCAACACACCCACATCACACCATACACTTACACACCCATCAGGTACACCACCGCCATGCACACACAGCACAAGTCAGGTAAACATACAAAATTCAGATAATAAGGGGTTTAAAGCACTCAGAGGCTGACTTCATACCACAGGAGGTACGATTTCAATTTCGCAAACGTGCCATTTGCGAGTTGAGGACCGCTCCAAGGAGGAGCGGGGGAGGATGGAAGTGGATAGTAAATCTCGTTCACATATAACATGAAGGGGATTTACTATCCATGGGCGCTCAACCTTAAGGGGTGCATGGTGTTGACCAATCAGTTGCCTCCGAACGTTCGAAAGCGCCAGACGCAAAATTGGGAAAAAAGATCACAGCATTTGGAATATCGAATATCATGAATATGAAAAGTAAATTGGGTATGGGATTGCACGGAAAAAAGCGTTTGTTAAAAAAAAGTAAGGTTGTGAATTGAAAATTGCCAAGAAGCCAAAAATCAAACGGAGAAAGAGTGTGATAACAACTCCCAAAAAGTTGGTGTTCTCCCATTGTTGTTACCACTTCTAGGAGCTCTGGGAGCAGTAGGAGGTGGTGCAGCTTCCATTGCTTCTGCAGTCAATGAAGCGAAGGCTGAAAGGGAACAAAAGAGACATAATGTTGCACTACAAAAAAAAAATAAAAATAAAGCTACGGCCTCGTATTGGCTACGGGAACTTCCACGAAAAATTATAGAGAAAGAATGTGGAATAGTAAATCTTGATTCTTAGGCGGGAGAAGGAACCCACTGGACTGCATATGTGGAGAAGAATGGACATATTACATATTTTGATAGTTATGGAGATCATCGACCCCCAACAGAAGGGATGAAATACTTTTTCAGAAATAATGACGTAAAAACAATTAAATAATTATGAAACTGTGCAATTCAACTCTTTTCCAATGATGTATTTCAGCCATTCATCAATGAACAACCATTGGAAAAATGTGTCTTATACTTTCACTTTGAGTAATCCATCCTCCATTTCGAATTATGATTTCAACCCACCACTATATTTGGATGAGAATTTCGAAAATGAGATAGGTTCAGCAATATAACAAAATATAACAAAATCTAACAATGTCTTTATATGGGATGACGACGACTACTTCCAATATATCATTCCAAAAGGTTTTCACCGATATTATTAACATACTAACTGAAAAAATGAACAACAGTGATGAAGAAATTGTTGTGAAAATAACACCAAATTGGTTTACTTCCAAAGTAACCATTAGAACGAATACAAAAATAAATTTTACGGTCGATAATTCTATAGGACAAGTATTTGGATTTGATAAGAGAATTCTTTATGCGACTGATATCTATACATCGGATCATGAAGTAAAAATCCTTTCAGTGAATACGATTTGTATAGATTGTTATATTGCAATGGGCTCTTTTGTAAATGGAGAGCCAGTTCACGTCATTCATCAATTTTTTCCAAGCGTGCCACGATTGTATAAAATAGTTGAGAGTCCGCAAAATATCTTATATTTTCCAGTTACCATCAAGACAATCAATAACATCACAGTCAAAGTTATTGATCACTATTTGAAATTAATTGATTTCCGGAACGAAGTATCAGTCCGATTACATTTGGGGAAAAAGATTGACCAAAAATGGTTTGGAGATTTGAAAAGTCTACACCGAGACAATCATATAAAAGAAAAATTGAATTTGTAGATGAACACAGTATCACGAAAACTGCCAAATTACTCACATCAGACAATATACAATTTCTCCAGTCGTTAGGATTGAAAGTTTTGATATGATGGAAATATTACATATCACAGGACAACCATTTAGTGATAATACGATTGAGGATTATCAGTTTCACATATATCAACCCTATATTAGTAGTGAGATTGAACTAATGACGAAATAAGAATTCATATTCAAGACTTGGATGCTTATACATTACCTTGTAATTCATACATCTATATAGAAGGTAAGTGTTTCTCGAAGATTTCAGGAAAATTATCTTGAATATGAGACAAGAGTTAGTATTAGTTCGTGAGAGTCATAATTATGATGCGTTGACGAGTAGTGATGATTCAGAAAGAGCAAAAGTTGACATAACCAAACTAAGTTGGAATGTTCCTCATGTAACACCCAGTATTCAAGAACAATTGCGGACATACAAAATTATAAACAATAATGTTGAGCTAACTTTGAAATTCAGAACTTGGAAACTAATAGAATATCCTTTGTTGAATGAAACAACGTGACATACTTGGGCTGTAAAAACCACTACTAAAGTGGAAACAACTACATATGTCATTATTGCATTCCAGAATGACAAAAAGAAAAGTTGATAACTGATATGAGTACATTCGATCACTGCAATCTCAACAATACGGAACGATATCCCTACAATGATTTGAATATTGATTTCAAAAACAATAAATATGCGAAACCATCAGGCCAAGTTGGACAACACGTCGATTGCAATAAACACTTTTTGCACGAGTTGCATACAATATTTTTTCTACGTTCATGCAAAAACAAAAGAAACATTTATTCAGATGGCACTAAGTGTAGGAGAATAAAAAGCGTAATTTGATAGCAAAATATTCAATAATTGATTAGCACTATAAATATACATTCAGAAAGTTGGGAACTATGTTAGGAACAATTGCATTTTTCTGTTATTTCGTAATCCAGTATGAAATAATATAAAATATGCAATTGTTCAAAATGTAATACATTATCACAGGAAATAGACAAAAAATTTCGTCAATTTGACGTTTGTGTTTGTCATGATCACAAATGACAGATGTAGAATGACATATGAGTGCAACAAATTTTTTTTGCATAGTGCAATAAAAAACCACTTTTTTCACTAAATATAGTTCAATAAAGTTTTGGTTTTTGCATGAACGTAGAAAAAATAAATACATCCAATATTTTACCTCCGAAATTTGTGGTTACCAAGAGGTTGCGGCCATGTGGAAAACTGCAACCCAAATTTCAAAGTAGTTGCGACCATAAGTTGACATGGCATAAACGTATACTTATTACTTTAACAGATAGGGGTAGTAAACATGCAGTCGGATCTCAGTCTGATGAGAGTGTTTTGTTAAATTCAGTTTAGGTATTGACAGGTGAATATTATAGCCCTGTCTGGTATTGTGAAATCTATTTCGGGGAGTACCATTAACATATCTTTTGTGAATTAGACATACCACTTCCAGAGGGAAGATGCTCACTACTGTTGAAATTCTTTGTTGTACAAAAAGATGTCTGCAGCTATCTCTGTAGGTAGCCCCATATAAATATCTCTTCGGCAGTACAAATAGTTCTTGACTACAAAATCACCAAAATGTAATGCGATACCTTGGATGGGATTCTACTAGGGCAACGTAGGTCGATCTGGCTGTGGATATGTCGAGTTCATTGGCGACAACTCTTACAGCAACTAATCCAGAAGTTAACTTCTTACATATGTTCACTGTTCAGATGGATACATGCAATGCTGAATCATTCAGTAAATCTGTGATAGTTCCATTCACAAAGAGGCGTAAGTACGAACTGAAAGCCCCAACCCTTAATGGAACCAAGGTAACTTTTTCCAATGAAGTCAAATACCCAGGTGTCATAATCGACCAGAGACTAACATGAAACAGACATATTAAAAATATTCTTCCCAAGACTACAGCGGCAACCTGGACGTGCCGCAGAGTTTTTGGCGAGACATGGGGTTTGAAACCGAAAATGATATACTGGTTATATCAAACCCATGGACACCTGTGCCTCATTAGTATGGTGCCCAAAAACCCAACAGCACTCGGCACAAATCAAGCTGCAGAAAGTGCAGCGGTTAGCCTGTCTGGGAATCACAGGGCAATATTCACGTGCCTCACTGCAGCCCTAGAGGTAATGCTGAATCTTCTGCCACTGCACTTGTGTGTAATGGAAGATGCGGCAGAAAGTGCTTTCAGACTGCACCAGGCATCAAACTTGAAGGATGGAAATCTGATTGAACATCTGAGGATTCTGGAAAATATTCCTCTGGAATCCAGGTACAAGCCATCATATATTATGCCAGATAGGCACGACTGTGAAGTGAATTATGAAGTGGTTATAAACAACCACCATATATTCACAACGACCGGGCCCCAACTAGAAAGGAATGCATCAGTATGTATACTGATGGGGTAACGAGTCCTAATTTCAGGCTCTTAAAATCGCTAGGCACAGCCACACCATTTTTTCAAGCAGAAACCCATGCTATAGAAATTTGTGCCTGAGACTGCCTTGAAAGAGGCTTCCGGGGGTCAAAGATCTATATCCTATCAGACAGCCAAGCGGCTCTAAACTTTCTAAACTCACACACTTGTGAGTCTAGACTGACTTGGGACTGCAAACTTTCCATAAGACAACTGGCTACGAACAATCAGGATACTCTGATGTGGGTGCCAGGTCATGAGGGAATCAACGGCGATGAAGAATCGGACAGCCTTGCCAAGGAAGGCGCAAACACTCAATTTTCTGGTTCAGTACCCTTTTGTGGTCTTTCCAAAGCCCACATCAACGAAGAGTTTTGGCGCTGGGGAGCTGACCAAATTAAAACCCACTGAAATAAGATTCCAGGGCAAAAACAAGCAAAAAGGCTTTTGAGCCCATCGCCAAAGAGAGCTGAACAGCTTCTAGAGTTGGACAAGAAATACTTGAAACTAGTAACGGGACTGCTAACTGGACATTGTCCTCTGAGGTATCACCTCAGAAAAATGGGTGGATTAGACAGTGAACTGTGTCGTTACTGCGGGAAATTTGCTGAAACTGCAAAACACCTGCTTTTCGACTTCCAAGCGCTGTTTCGCAAAAGGCTCAAATTCCTCGAAGGAGTTTTACTTAGGCCCTCAGACATAAGGAACTTAGCTCCCGGGAAACTGATACGCTTCGCAAGGAGTCTCGTAATTTCGGGCGTTGAATAGATGAAGGGTTATGTACAAGAGACCTCACAGGTCGGGGTACGGAGGGACTGAAGAGCCATATCGACCTCCCTACAATCTAGGTTCATTGAATTTCAACTTATTATCAAACTGTAAGCCAAGGAACCCAGTGAAAAGCGTTTCTTCGATAACTACTATTATCGATCAAGTAGCAACTTATCATAGATGAATTTGTGATTAACAATTTTACTCTTCACATTTGAACAAATAAAGCTTGAATCACACCATCGATAGATCTGAGGGGAACACCTGTTTCAAGATTTCAGGGTTTTTTCTCACCAAAATAATGTGATATAATCTGAGAAAATTATGAAGGATAATCCAAAATGTTCAGTTAAACCAAGATAGGCCTGAAAACAGTTCCCTGAGGTCCTCCGCAATATCTTGCCGAAAGATCAGAACATGCATCGTTAATTTATAGTATAGTATTTGTCGTAGTTTTATTTAATGAAAATTCTAACCATCTCTGGAATTAATATTTATCTTCTCTCTATCGAGTAAAAATGTAAACTGAATTGTTTCTTGATCAGCTAAGCCTACAGGATTCACTCTCCTATCTGATTTGTCAGTAAAATTTGGGCATAAATAATAAATTATTGTAGCAGATTTGTCTGGGATTCTAGTGGTTCGTCAATATGTATTTTCAGATTATAATCAATGATACCATTCTATAGGTTGTCAGTTAAATTGCAATTTTGGGAAAAATCAATATTGAAATCTCCTGCAAAAATTATTTTCAATTTGAGTGGTAGATATGATAAGAGCATTTCCAGCCTTTCAAGGAATATGTGTGTATGACTTGTTACACCTGAAGGCCCTATATATAAATGCATAGTATATACATATGTTTCTTCTCATTGTGAGCCATTGAAAACTCAAATTCACCCTTAACTAACATATTATCATATTAGGTGGTGGAGAGGTTGTCGGACGAGGATCCATCATTATTATGTAATTTTCAGCCAACGTTTCGTTTATTATGTATAAACTTCTCCAGGGACTATAAATAATTGAAAAATACAGATAGAATAATAAATGTGAACGCGACAAGAGAGGGTCATATGAACGCTTGAGGGAAGCTACGTAGAAAATGTTTGGGTGGGAAGGTTAATCTCAGATTCCAAAAATATTGAAAGTTCATCAATTCTAATACGAATAGATTGGACATTCAATAGAATCAGCGAAGTATGTTGTTGGTGACTAGTTTGTAATCTGGAGTACTGTTGGGTTGGGGATTCGACAGAGATATTCATTGAACGAGAACCCACCTCAAAAAACTTCAGTGATTCATTTGAGTTAATTTCAATAGTGTTTATAGTTTTCATAGCAAAGTTATATATCCGATTTGAGATATGTCTTGAGGGAAACATTTTGCGAGTTCTGCTCAATCGCAAATTGACTGCCGTTACTGGTGATTGTAAACTTCTATGTTGAAATTATATGATTTCCTGCTATATCAGAACAGCATTGACTAGCATTTTCTGTGGTGGATTCTCACCTAGATGATACATATAGAATAGTGTTTGTTTTAGGTTTTAATTTTTCCTTGACAGAAACAGCAATATTTGTATTCCATTATTTGGCATTGTTGTCATACAATGCCAGGTTAGTTAAGATTATTCAATATCAACAGTTTTGTTTTCATCTAGGAACAATAATTAATTATAATTTTTTTATGAAGTGATACACTAACCATCGCAACATCAAATAATATGCGATATTTCTATATCAACAGATTCTACAAAAGTAGAATTTTATTTGCTCTGATGCGAAAATCTAATTGAAAAAACCTGAAGTAAACATAAATATTGATCACTCATTCATTTGGTGTCACCTAATGTTCATGAAAAATTTGAGATGCCGGCTCCCCCATCCTAACTTTCATTTCAAGGCCCGGTGGAGAGCGTCATAACGAAAATAACTCTTAAGCAAATCGAAAAATATTTACCAGACACCGCAAGATTTCCCAAAAGAGGCCGTCGTACAAAGTCAAACCGAATGAAAGGAAAAACATGGAAAACAGTTGTTGAATTAAGAATGAATAAGCGGTAATCAACCCTCATTTCACCCCAATTTAAATAACTAATGCTTGCATATATATATATATATATATATAAAAAAATATATATATATATATATATATAAAAATATATATATATATATAAAATAATGGAACCTGTAGATTATATCATATGGATATGAACTGCTTTTAACAATACATGCTATTGCATTACTTCTGAGGCTGACATGACACGAATACAGAACGATATTATCATGTAAATGGGAAATGGGACAAAAAACAAATACGAAAACACACTGCGGTGTAATGATTGATTGTTCCATGAGCTGAAATCGATATTTCTGATTTAATTTTAGTTTATTCTGATAAACGATAGAGTTTTTTACATTGAAGATGAATATTGTAAATACCAGAGGCGCGCTACCAACAAAGTATATGGGAGATTCAGAAGTGTCAATCAATGATTTATACATGCTGCTGAAAGAAATAAGTGGGAATTACAGTAAAAGAATGAGTACTGGGGTAACAAAGAGTTTGGGTTGTACAAAAAAAATTAGGAATGAACTATACGATACGATAAACAATTTGAATAGTAGGGGGGGGGGAACTCCATCTATGGAATGCAGTTCTGAAGTTTATTGTTTCATTGAGAAAGAGATAGACTACATAACTATTGAGTATATTTTCCATATAATGGAATCATAAAAAACACATTACTCAACTTGGCCAAACTTTCAGGATGAAATAACTTCGCTGCACTATTTTCAGTTTTCAACCATACATTTCACAAGAAAAAGAAAACACTACCTGAAGTTAGGAATGTTCAATTATTATTTCCATTTCCCACAATGAATGAGATAAATATAAAAGTTTTTCTTTATAGGAAGCTAGATAAGAAGTAATTCCTTCAGATTTGTCAATCACATTCAGAGAAATGAAAACCAGTGTTACCCTCACCAATAATATTCATAGGTAAATGGCAATGAGAAATTATTAGTCATTTCATTCTCATTACAATCCAACATTCCAAATATTTGATAAATGTAATCTTTCTAAAAAAACATTGAACATTGTTTAAAGCAGAAAATGAAAAGCAAGTGTGGTTTCATTATAGTTGAAATCTGGAAAAAGCTTACACTCACACCAAGTTCCTAGTCATAAAACATTCTTAATTCTTCACCAAATATTGTTCCATTCCACTACGAATAACTGTAGTCGCAACTGTTAAAATGAATAACCCAAAGAAATAATGATAAAGAATTAAAAGCTACACAAAACAATCCATAGTTCAGACAGTGAATGCTAATCATGGAGCATTAATCTATAGTATATCCGATACTAATGATGATTGTTCTCATAAAAAAAAATGGCATGACACGCGTGTCAAGGATTGCCACCGGATCCACGCATTCTGAGGGGAAGGACGGACTCTAACCACTATCGCTTTCAAGCCGGTGCCGTGCAATAAAGGCATCCCACGCCACTTTTTTCATAGCTCATTCAAAAAGAAGTGGAAGAACGAAAATGAGTTCCTGTACCCAGGACAGAATAACATATAGCAGCTCTTTGGGCGTCCTCAAGTCTGAATCACCAGCAGCCATGGAGAATGTGGTTTTCTATAACAACCTCCATAAAACCGTGTTTGAGGGCCCAGACTCCTAAAATGATACAAAGGACTATTTCCAAATGTCGCCACCAAATCATTACGTCACATTATGGTCTGGCAATGGAATAATATGGCTGCTTTACATAAAGTACAGTTTTTCTATCATTATGCTGAATCAAACTGTTTTGCCTCAAAATAACCCATCAACTCCTAGCAAAGTATGTACATCCAAAAACGAACGCAACTCAATTCTTACCTAATAAATAAACGACGTTATACTCAGAAGGACCCGACCTGACAAATTGATGGCGACTAATATTCAAAAAAATTGCCTTTGATAGAAAGTACAATCCTTATGAGGCTCAAGTTTGAAGTTTGACCACGCTACGTTATTTAGTAGATAAACATAGATGAAGTCGGGCTAAGCTTGGTAGAATTATGAACATCTGCTCTCTATGCCATCAGAAATAGTAAAGGGTGTATATCTTGAATATTATTGATAAATGATTTTCATCGTCCCAAGAATTGAATATAGTTGGATGTAACGGGAATTAGGACCAGGGAGTATAACAATCTTTTTATCGCTGACGTTTCGAAATTAATTCATTTCTTTTTCAAAGCTCAAATGGCAATATTCACGTGAAGATTGAAACATAGAACATATCTAAGACCCACCTTTCAAACTAAGTTTTTTCTGCTCATGGATTCAACTAAAAAACTTGGAGTCTACTGACTACAGTAGTTCTCTACCATCAAGCTCCAACACCGAAAAATCAAACACGTCCAAGAGCTATTACTCAGTCATTCCTTCCAAAAAACAGACAATCGTTTTCAATGCGATAGAAAATACACGTCTTCAAGAATATCTAATTGCACTAGGAACGATCATACAGCCAAAGAGAATCCTTTTCTCATCCCGTCTTTCGAACCAAAGAATATGTATGTACCTGGCAAGCAAAGCAATAGTTGATAAGTCTATAGAAAACAAAGGCTCTATTGAAATCAGTGGTCAAACAATGAGAGCCAGACGCCTAATAACAGCAACGGAAAGACTTATCCTATTCAATGTGAGCACAACGATACCCCATGCTATGCTCGAAGCGGAACTCCAAAGAATAGGCCTAAAATTGATATAACCAATAAACTTTCTGAGAATAAACTCTGCCGTACCTGAATAGAGCCATATATTGAGTTTCAGACGACGCGACAGGTTTATATCAACTCGCACAACGTCGAAATTCCTGAATCCATCGTGCTCACTTTCGATGATATGTCATATAGAATATTCCTGTCTCAGGATAACTTATCGTGTTTTATATGTAAAAAAACCAGACACAAAGCATTCCAATGCAAACTTTTCCCCGAAGAAACTCCCTATGAAAATATCCCACCAAAAAATTCTAACTATGAACAAGACACTGGAGGGAATACCAACAGTACCATACCAAGCGAAGCTCCAAAAATCTACCAACAATCCCCAGTAACGAATTCATCTTCCGGCGGCAACTCCAGCAAACGTAATATGAATGAGATCCTCACTCCAACCGAGGAGAGTCCATCAGATAACCCATTCGTCACACCGCACCCCATTGAAAAGCCAATAAATTCAGATCAATCAAGTCTAACCGAAATTCACCCCAGCCGGCTAAACATGCGATAGAAGAACTCAAACCTAGCCCAGTTCTGAATTTTGACCAACTCGTTAGCTTTTTCGACAACATTCAAGGGTCTCACGATCTAGTGAGTATTGTGAAAAAATTCACCAACGACCTTCTAGTACTTGTTCGTATCTATATATCCACACCTGATTGAAAGAGCCATTGAAACGAGATGCACCAAATTGAAAAAGAAACTACTAACTGAGAAATATGAAGAAGAAAGCGACTATCCACAGGACTGTTTTTAATACCATCCTTTCATTCTATTTTTTAGTTCTTTTCAACAACATATGCTTCAAAACATAACCCACTGGAATCTCAACGGATTCTTCCGACACGACTCACATATAAACACTTGATAAAACATAGTGCCATACCAATATGCGAAGACTGCAATGAGCAACTGAGTGTGAAACATTTTCTAGTGGACCGTCCAAGATTTTTCGTGAATCGTCTAACACACAAAATCCCAAATGTCATTAATTTTTGGACCATCCTGTGAAACTAACAACCTGAAGGACTATCTGAAAGACATAGGCTCACTCTATAATCTGTAAATGTATATTTTTTGTTACTCTTCTTATTGTTACATGTAATTTCATATGAAATAACCAGTTGGTGGATGCGCCTTTGTTCTAATAAAAAAAAACTAAAAAACTGTTGAGTAGTCGATACAAACTCTGGCCGATAGAAACACATTGGCACAAATTACACATTAAAAACTTTAACATTGTATATAAACAATACAGACTCGTTGAAATGAAACAACACACAACCGTGTATGGCCATTATGAAACTGATCATCCCACCTGAAATATTCCAGCGCTATATAGAAAGGTGGGTCATAGATATGTTCTTTGTTTCAATCTATAGGTGAATATTGTCATTTCAGCTTTGAAAGAGGGATAAATTAATTCCGAAACGCCAGCGATAAAAAAATTGTTTTACTCCCTGGTCCTGATTCCCGTTGAATCCAACTATATTGAATATTATAATTGAATATATTTTGTTCAGATGTTGTTTCAAAAAACAAGAGTGGGTTGTAGATAAGAATTGTCAAAAAAGTCACATAAAAAGCTTTTCTGGTTTTCCTTTGAGATATTATTTCTGGAGTGAAATATATATCAACATTTCAAAAGGTTATGGGCCCAGAAATGACGGAAGAAAGAGTCAGAAGCATTATGTTCAATGGTGCCAATTCCAGTAATTGGAGATTCAGAATGGAAACACTACTGCAAGAACATAGATTGTTCAATGGTAGGAGCAGAGACAGATCCATTACTCAGAATTGAAACAGGCGATAGTGAAGATGTCAAGAAGGAGAAGCAGCTGAAGATGAAGAAAAGATAACAAGATGATAAAAAGTGCAAATCAATTCTGAGAATGGCAAACTCACATCTCGAATATATTATGGATGAGGAAACACCTAAAGAAATATGGGACACTCTAGGCCATATTTTTGGAAAAAAAGGAGTTGCTAGCCAGTTATTGTTGCGAAAGAAATTACTACTTCTCTCAAGTTCAACGAGGAAGAAGATAGTCTTGAATCCCATTCCTTGCTATTAACTCTTCCAAAGTCCTATGACCCCATAGTAACAGCTTCAGAAACGTTGAACCCTGACTCACTGCTATTATCGTTTGTAAAGAGTCGACTTATCGACGGGGAAATTAAAAGATATGGAAAAAGTGCAAGTCATTCTAATTCAGAATGTTCTGCTGCTTTTTCGGAAGAAAAGAAATTGTTCGAATACAAGAAAAGTGAATGCAGAAAACTGGAAGAGAAGAAGGATTGAAAAGAACACATACGAGCACAAATTGTTCAAAAAGATGGTAATAATGTAGCATTCATCGGATGTATTGACAAACAACCAAACAAAAATTGTAAAGTTTTGAAGTGAGTGTTAGATTCAAGTGCCTGACATCTTATGGTAAATTCCACACGGTATTTTGAAGAAACCAGAAAGTTGGCAAAACCAATGGAAATGATTTTTGCGAATGGAGATGACGTTGAAGCGACGGAAGTAGGTGACCTTTCATCATAAAAATGGCAAAGAAAGACAATGTAACAGTTTAATCTATTGTCTTTGAAACATATTGAATCTGCTGGTATGGAAATTCACTTCAGTAAAGGAGAAATAAGAATATATAGAAACGAAGAAATAATTGCTGAAGGAGAGAAATGCAGAAAATTATAGGAAATTCAATTTGAAGTTGTCAAGTCGGAGGGAAATATTTTTGCTGAAATTTCATCTAATCAAGAAGGAATGTGGTCACTTGAGACACGAGAATATTTGGAAATTAATCGAAAATGGTATGGTATAAGGAATAGAAAACATGAAGCAAAATAATTATGATATATGTGAAGCATGTTGTGAAGGGACAACCACTATTTTCAAAGGAATATCATTTTGAATCCAAGCGCTCACTGAAATTAATTCAAAGTGATGTTTGCGGCTCCATAACACCAGAAACTTGGGATGGAAAAAAGTACTTCGAGAGTTCAATTGATGATTATACACATTCCTCTATGGTGTATCTGATTCGAAGTGAAGATGAAGTTTTCAAGTACTTCAAACAGTATGAAGCAATGGTAACTGCATACTTCGGTGGTAGAATATCGAAGTTCCGTTGTGACAATGGTGGTGAGTACAGATCAGTTGAATTTCAAGATTTTTGCAATGAAGGAGGTGTAGAGGTGATACCAACGATTTCTCATTCACCGCAGCAGAATAGAATTAGTAAACACATGAACAGAACACTGATGGAAAAGGCAAGATCACTTATTTATTATGCTGGTATGTCCAAATGCATGTAGGAGAAGCCATTTTAACAGCAACATATGTCACAAATCGGAGTCCTTATCGATCGATGTGTTAGTGAAAAACACCAAATGAAATGTAGACAGGGAATGTGCCAAATTTGACAATGTTCAGAATATTTGGTTCTACTGCATATGTACATTTCCAAAGCACCTAAGGAGTAAGTCAGATTTGAAGCCTGAAAAATGCCTCGTGGTTGGATACGCAGGGAATGGGTATAGACTTTGAGTGAATCATTAATATCAGGAACTGGATATATATCTGGTTGTAACACTTGATTCAAAGTCACCTTGGAATCTTCACATACCCTAATATCGCCACTTTTCTTTGGCACCAAAACTATAGGACTTGTCTAATTACTATTCAAAGCAAGGGTTCAAATATTATCAGCTACCATTTCGTCAAGTTTTTGTTTCAGTTTATCTTGTAAAGCAAAAGGAACCGCGTAAGGTTTCCGAAAAATTGGAGTAAAATTTTCTTTTAAAGTAAAATGAACTTTTATGAACTCCTTTGTATTACCTGAGAATACTTTCAAATAATCATTTTTAATTTGCCCCACCAAATGATTCTGTTCATCTGTAACTACATTATTGATGAAAATATTATTTCTCCACTCTGTACTAAGTATATCAAGCCAGTACCGACCTAACAAGGGTGTAAATTGTTTTTAGTCTCGATAACCAACAGCGCAAGACTGAACTTTTTCTCAGAATGAATTACATTCACCAGTATTCCTCCCAATACAACGAAAGACTGGCCAGTACTACATTCAATTTGTAATCGACCGAATTCAAAAAAATATCTGAAAACAATTGATCATAAACGTATTTTGATACAACAGATCTCGATACTCCTGGGTCAAGTTATATTACAATAGATTCAATATCTATCCTGATATTAATTTTTGTGTTAACGATACTCATTGCGCCTGCTGGAAGATCCTCTTCAAAATCGTGTTCTCCTAAATCATTTTATTAATGCTCAAGTTCTTTCTCCAAAATGTATTCATTCTTATCTTCCAAATGATTGACAGTTTTCAATCGACAAACTGAAGAAGTATGTCCCTTTCTTCTGCAAGTGAAACATTCCCGATCTATTGCCAGACAAGTTGCTGGATCGTGAGCTCTACCACATCTGAAGTATTTGTTCTTCGAGCTTATGAAGTAACGAGATGAAGATGATGGTCCCCTGTTGGAAGTGAGATCGCCATCTTCACTTCTATATCCAGGATTTTTCGACTTAGACTGTTCACACAATTTGAGTGAAACATCTTTGTTTGGTGATCGGCTAATTCAAAGCTCATGAAAATTTGACAAGCACTTCCAAATGTGAGTTTGATTCAGACAGTAGTCTTCGTTGAATTCACAGGTTTTTGCTAATTTCTTTGGTCGTACGATGAAATTCGCAATAGTTTCGTTCGAATCCTGGATACACTTGAAAAACTCAAATCTTTCTGCAGTAACTATTCGTTTTGGGCTGAAATGACCTTCTAATACAATCTTCGATTCCACAAATGTTTTAGCACTCGGTAATTCGGAAGACACTAAGCGTTTCAGAAATCCATAAACTTCCACGCCAATGAGCGTGATTAAAAGAGGTACTTATGTATCACCGGTACATCATTACATAAAAACAAGGATTCCAACCTTTCCATCCAACTCACAAAATCTCCCTTATCTTCATTGAATGGTTCAATGAGCCTTTTTCCTCAAGTACGAAAAATTTCCCACTAGCAGCGGTAGTAGTCCGGTAGGGACAAACAGTACCTGAGCATGTCAAAATACATGTAAAACTAAACATAAAAAAATGTTTTTGACAGAAGACGACGTTCCAGGAGCCAAATTATATTGAAACGGTGGCTTGTTTGTCGCAATCTTGAAATTTCCGGAAAAAAAATTATTAATTACGGCGAATATGATTCAAGAGGTCATTTTTCGTGCACGAAAATCACTCATAATGCTTCCTTAGTTTCACCAGCTTGAACTAAAAACACCAAATCACTCATTTTCGGTACAACTTTGCACAAAATGTAGCAGAAAATTAGACTACACTGCATATGCAGACGACTTTTTTTTTATTGTGTCTGCTCCTGGTTTGGTTTCTATGGATGACGAATGTAGCAACTCAACTGCGCTTGCATCCGGCTATTTCGATGTTAACAAAACCCAAATTCTTCAATTTCACCATCGCCAGAATATGATTTCTTGACTCCGGTTTGATTATAAAACTCATATTATCCAGAGCAGCCATGACCCTTTAAAATTTTTGGTTATTTTATTTGATGGATTTTTGGACTAGAATAATGGGTCTCAAAATCAAATTATTTGGTCTACTGTTTGTGAATTTACGTTTCATGTTGAAAATAAATCAATTATTAAGTTTGTATCATGCTCAGGAACGTATTGTCCGATGTATAGCTAGGGTATCAAGAAGATTCTCATGTAAAGAAATTTTTCGTCAATATAACATTTTGCCATTTCCTTGGGTTTCTATTTCGGAAACATGTGTATATATGCAGTCCAAAATGATTTTTTTTTACAGAATAGTAATATCTATGTCTACACAAGAAGTACAGGTTTAATCCACATTCCTTGCGCAAGTTCAAAATAACTCCATTTTCTCCAAATTATCTTTGGACCAAAACTGTTCAATCATATGACCAAAAATAGTTTGTGTTTTCAAAAGTAGACTGATAATTTTTCAACATTAGAATTGCTTCTATATTGTAAGTGAATTTTTCTGTTGATGAGTATTTGACTTACTCAAATCTATCTGACTATCCCTATATAATTTTGTGAATACTCAGGAAAAAAAAGGTTTTTTATTAATCCAGGAATTTTAACGTCATTTGCGTGAATAATATTGCTAATATTCTAGTTTGTGATAGAGGGAGATGAAGAAATCAGTATATCCTAGCATATAGCCAAAAATCCCAGATAAATGAAACCATGAATTGTAAGAAAATACGATTCATTGTAAACATAATTCAGTATCCTCCTCTTCCAGTTCCGCCAGTAGAGAAAACAATATTTTCCACGAGTCATTGTTCACGGTGTTCATTGTTTACGTTTGCGCTGATAATATAGAATGGGGGCATCTATATTCCTGGTAAAATGAAATATAAACTGGCGGTATTCAAGTTGTAATTCATCGCGTTCATGGACCGGGAATATATGTCTTTGACATTTGACTGGTTGCTGCCCGTGAGCTTGGAATGTACCCCAGATATAATTCAATTTGTAACACAAGAAATACCCAAGAATGTTCTGCATAGGGATATCATTCACAGAATAAACTTGTCCATTCTCAAGTCCATTGTCAATTCATTCTCAAAAAAGCAACTTTAATAATGCAGTATATAAAGGGTGTTCCAGGATTTTTCTCTCTAGAATGTATAGATGGGGTCAAAATATCACTAGTAATTCATATAACTTTTTTTCCTAAAATCCTTCGTAACCAAGTTACGGACCCTCAAAGTTACAATATGAAAAATGTTTTTCTTTCATAAGTGTTCAAGTGAATAGTAGAAATCAACAAAATTTTGGTGATTGCCGAAACAAATGCATTCCTTCGATGGGATTCCATGCACGAGCTAGTTGGTTTGCTATAAAGTCAGGAACGGACTTCCTCCGTTGGTCCACACCCCAAAACATTGAAATGCTCAATACTTTTCAAAAAAAAAACAAGGTTTCCTGGACAATTACCTGAATAAAACTACTGGAGTGTAAAGTCGATCAGAAAAAACTATTTTTGATAAACTGCACTTTTAGTCAACGACATCCAAACTGAGCTTCCACCATTATCTGTGATAAAGAAATTTCATGTGGTCAAATTTCACCAGTACTTCATACCACTTTTTTTCTCTAAATTCCTTCATTAGTAAGTTACGGGCCCTCGAAGTTACAAAATGAAAAATGTTTTTCTTTGATAACTTTCCAAGGGAATATTGATGATTGTTGGAATTAGAATATACATTTCTCCAAGTCAACTTTGGATTTTCTATCTTTTGTCTTGTATATAAATAAGATTGACATCAACTGGAAAAAGGTTGTCGAAGTAAAAAAAACTTCTACAGATACGTTTATTTTCTTCAATCATTTATAATTTCCAACTACTTATGGGCCCAGTTATAGCGTGATTGGAAAGTACGCAGTAAATACTTCAAAGTTTTGCAAAACTCTGGTGAACTATCTGATCGAGTAGAAGCAGAATGACTACAAGAAATTCGTTTCTATGAAAGGCTGAGAGGTCGTGAAAATTATGATAATTATGAATTTGCTACCCAAACATTATTGGAGCATGGAGAGCTTTGGGATTGTGTCATCGGTACAGAAAACGACGAGAAAACGAATGTTAAAGCAAAATTCAAGATTATTCTATTGATTGAACCAATCAATTTTGTTCATATACAATCAGCGAAAACATCGAAAGAAGTTTGGTAAAATTTGGAAAAAACTTTTTAAGATTCTGGTCTCACTAGAAGAGTAGATTTACTCAGAACTTCAATCACTTTCCAAGCTAGAAGATAGTGATTCAGTGGAGAGTTATGTTAACGAAATAGTTACCACCGTACATAAGTTATCTGGAATTGGTTTGACTAATAGCGATCGATGGATTGGTACTCTTTTACTAGCTGGTTTACCAGAAATGTATAAACCTATGTTGATGGGTTTAGAAAGCTCAGGAACTGCAGATGCTATAAAAACGTTATATCATAACGATTGGCTCGAATGTACGACCATATACTTCAGAAATAAAAATTGCTGATAATACTTGCTCACCCGTGGAATGTAACGGCAATGTGACATTTGCCCTCATTTCCAAATCTATGCACAAATCTATTATCAGTCAGTAGAATCGGTAAAAAAGGTAATTCGGTCATTTTCGATGATTCTTGTTGCAGAATATACAATTCTAGTAATCAACTCATGGGAACTGCCTCTCTTGTAGGAAATATGTATAAATTGAACATTCATAAAAAGTGTCGGAGTTTTCACGCAGATATGATAACAAAACAAGATTTGTGGCACAGAAGAATTGGACACATGAACATTCAAAGTTTGAAGTTATTGAACAAAGGACTAGGCGCCGGGATTAAATTTAAATCGAGTGCATCGAATGAACCATGCACTATATATTTGGAAGGTAAACGGACTCGCTTTCCTTTCAAGCGCAGAAGTACTCGGGCAACTGACATTCTAGAATTAGTTTATACCGATTTGTGTGGACCCATGTCCAAAAACTTTTTAGGTGGTGATCGATATTTTTTTATTTAAGTGGACGATTTCAGTTGAGATATTTTCGTATAGTTCCCAACAAAATCAAAGAGTTCAAAGGCTCAGAAGAAACTGAAAATTATTCGCAGTGATAATGGGACCGGAAACTGTAACTCAGTTCTCAAAACATACCTGAAAAATTGCGGTATTCAGCATCAAACTACAGCACCCTATACTCCGGAGCAGAATGGTGTCGCCGAACGTAAAAATCGATCCATAGTAGAAAAAGCTTGATGTATGATATTTGACGCTTTTTCTGAATTCGAACTTTCAGATCCTCTGAGTACAGAGTTTCTTACAGATCTGATTCTTTTCTTTGGCAAAATGAAATGAAAGAAGGATATGGAGCACTATTTGAGAATGCAATGAGGTTTTTGACTGACCTACCCGAAGATAAAAAACCAATGGACTGTAAACGGACTTTCAAAACCAAAAGACTTTCTCAAGGAAAAATAATTCGATACAAAGCACGTCTAGTAATAAAAGATTGTGCACAAAGAAAGGGGATTAATTATGAAGAAATATATTTCCCTGTTGTTCGATATACATCAATTCATTTTCTGGATTCTTTATCTGTGAAAAACGATCTTCACATCGACCGAATGAATGCTGTTACAGCTTTTTTACAAGGTGATTTATCTGAAGAAGTTTACATTTTACAACCAAAATGCTTCAGTAATGGTAGTCACAAGGTAAACCGTTAAAAAATAATTATATGGCAAACAAGCAGAATCTGGAATTTGAGGTAAGAAAGAGTTTGACAAAATTCGTATTAAAAAAAAATCGAACGTTGATCCATGTATATATGAGGTCGAAATATCACCAGTATTTCATATAACTTTTTTCCTAAATTCTTTCCCCACTAAGTTACGGGCACTCGAAGTACCAAAATGAAAAATGTTTTTCTTTGATCAAGTGAACATTGAAAACCAACCAAATTTCGGTGATTGACGAAACAAATGAATTCCTTCGATTCGCCCGAAACTTTGAAAGTACTGAGATTTTTCAATTTTTTTATCAAAACAAGTCGATCGGAAACGATTTTTTATGAGAATGCTTTTTTGATCGACGACATCCAACCTGGGACGTCCATCATTATTTGGAAAGATTCATCCTTAATGACGAAATGAGACATGATGAGTAAAATATTCAATACAAATTCTGATAATGCTAACTTTCGCCTAACAAAACTCATAGCGTGAATATCAATCGCAATCCTCAAGAGGAAACAGAAATGGAAAATCTTATACAAAAACTGCACGATATGACCCCCTTCTATCTCAATACATTTTTGAAGTCTACGAAGAGGCCCACTCTGTACTTGAAATAGCATTCCAGGAACGTTTCGTATAGCTTCACAATGTAAGGTATTTCTATTCAACAAGTCATCTCTTGCGTGAAGAGGTGTAGCGTAAACAAGGATTTCGAGATGCTGTCAAAAAAAAAAATCCAATGGCTTCGAATTTGGAGACCGCGTAGGCCATGAATAGGGCCCCTTTCTACCAATCCATCGATTGGAGGAAATATGGTTCATGTAGTCCCACGTAATCAAACTGAAATTAGGAAGGAGGAGCGCCATCACGCATGAACCACATATCTCTTCGGGTTTGCAATGGAACATGTTCCGAAAGTCTATTCAAATAGTTCTGAATTAACTCCAGTTAACGTTCTTCATTCAATCGATCATGTAGAACGAATGGTCTGCTATACGATGTTTCTCTATGCTATCAGCTCGAACATTTACGTTGATTTTCTGGTGGTGTTTAGTTTGCAATATACCAATCAATATTGTCATGAACCTATAATATGAAAGAAAATCGACCGAATATGCTCAAATGAATTATCCATTAGACATACCTGTCTTCCTCAACCTGATATTGACACATTTGGATTGGAAAAATGCTCGACGTCGAGCCTATTTAGCATTACAAAATGGTCGTCCATAAAATAGGTGAACATCTGCATATTCCTTAATAGGCCAATCAATAGAGATTTTCTGCTCTATTGATTCTGTGACGAAAATACTACCAGAAAACCGACTGTGTCATCATACGACGGTCCGTAGTTATATCCTGTTATGTTTCCTACTCCCAACTGTCATTGCTAAATTTGTTATAAACATTCAAAATAATTTTTTTGTTTTGTTTTTGACTTGTAACTTGAAAACTAATGAAGCAATTTCGATACTCTCAATGGACGAATTGTAGAGTATCTAAATACAAAGAAAATGAGCTCTAGCAAAACTCGATTGGATTATTAGTAATGGAGAAAAACCGGAAAAAATTAGCTTTTTTTAAAAAATTCATAACACCGCCACTTTTAAAGTTGTAGTGCAAATTTTCAACGACATAGTAGTGATTAATATGTTCTTCTTGTGTGAAAGCGGCTGAGTAGTGGGGGTAGAGCAATCCGATCGAATTGTGCTAAGGCTCATTTTCTTTGCCTTCTGATTCTCTACAATTTGTTTCGGGATTGCTTCAGTTTTCAAGTAACAAGTCAAAAACGATAAAAAATGAAATAATAAAAAATGCTTCGAAATGTTTATAACAAATTTAGCAATGTATGATGGCATAGTCGGTTTCCTGGTAATATTTTTGTCACGAAGTAAACTGCTCGGCCATTTAAAAAAACTTCAAAATATTGATATTTATATGACAACGGCCCACTCAACAAAACAAAATCGCATTTCAGTTTTTCATTTTCCATCAAAACTATTTCATTTCCTTTTCATAGATGGTTTTTCAACATTTGTGGAAGAAATGATTATTCACCAGATATTTTCCACCCATTCATGTTCAGCTAGTTTTAAAGTTTATTTTGTGCTTTTTTGTAGTTTATTCCTTTTATTTATATTAGTATACATATTTTTTTCGATTTGAGTTTCTTTGGGCGAATTGATAATTCGTGTTGAAGATTTTTGCTCATTGAATATATTCCTAGTGGAATTCCTCAACATTTAAGCTGTGAAGAAGAATTTGAAACAATAAAATCTTGAGTTTCATTAGATAACCAAAGATCATGATTCAGATAATAGACCAAAACGAAACGTGATTATTCCATAGGTGAATTCAAAATATGAACTGAATTCGATAATTCATAATGGAGTACCTTGTCAGTTCACCGCGAATCTACAAAACTTGAAATTGAATTTGAAAAAATAACTGTATTCAAAATTGCGAATGAAACTCTCAAATAGGTATTGTATTTTTTGTTTAAGACTTCTTTTCATCATATTTTCCATTATTATGCCAGTTATAAATGTTGCTGAATTAACAATATTATTATTATTTCAGATTTGTTTTTTTTTTTAATTTCAGATAATAATGGACGCTTGGGTGGATGTCGTCGAATAAAAGTGCATTTTTATTAAAAATCGTTGTTTGGATCGACTTCACACTTGTTTTGTTGAAAAATATCCAAAATTCTCAGTCAAAGTTTCAGGGTGTGGTTCATCGAGAATAGTCTGTTTCTAACTGTATAGCAAACCAACTGAATCATGAGTGAAACCTCATCGAAGGAAGTCATTTGTTTTGACAGTCACTAGAATTTGGTGGATTTTCAATATTTACTGAAAAAGTAAAAATTTTCTGTAATTTTGACTGCCCGTAACTTAGTAAAGCTTTGGTTTCTATTGAATTCCGTTACAGAAAATTTCGCTGAGGTAGCACGAATTTTTTCGGAGACGATATCGTCCATATCTGATATATGTGGGGATACGAGCGTGGTTTCTATTAAACTTCGGCCCGAAATTTCGCAGACGGAAACAATTATCCGTTGAAGAAATTCCGTGGAAATCACATCGAGTTCGATTTCAACGAAGTAATTCGTGGAAGTTTTTGAATTTGAGAAGCTAGTTTCACCTACAGGTGCACCTTTTAGGTCGACTTCAAGTCTGACAGCCTTATTTGGTCTACAATCTAATATGGAAAAGAGTCATGCGTTCAGAAATTTAGATTCTTCTGCTAATGCGAGTAGTTCCAACTACGAGGAAAGTTCAGATATGACAGCTTATTCCACTCAAGAATCTAATATGGGAGAACGTCATGTGATTGAAAATGTAGGTTCTTCTGCTTAGGCGAACTGTTTCCTCTACGAAGATAGTCTACCAGAACTGTCAGTGGCACAATATGTCACCTCATTTAATGTTAAATAATGAAGTGACAGCTTTGTCAATACTATGTTATAACAGTATATTTAATTATTATTTAAAAGTACTGTAATATTATAGATGAGTTTTAATTAAATTTTGCTCTTACCTTAATGTTGAACACAGTTTTTCTTCTGGTGATATTGGCCTAGCATATTTTTTAGACTGGGTATTTTGTTCTTGATTTTGCTCAGTACTTCGTTGAATAAATATGGTGTGAAGCGAAAAAATCCTCAAATTTAGGATCATTGTCGACCAAGTATTTTAAAACTAATATATGGTAGGCACCTTTTTTCTTAAAAATGTTCTAATCATTACTTTCAAGCGCCAACTGTATCACCAAATAATAATAATAATAATAATGACAAAGGTCTTCATTATTTTCGAATAAAATACATAGAAGTTATTACATTTTAATAGTAAAAAACAGATTTCTGAAAATAAAGGGCGACGTTCATTTTCTGCAGAGAAAACAGTAGCTTCACTACGAAAATGTTCTTCCACTTAACCTTGAAACAGTGTGTCAAGGGGAACATTGCAGTATGTAGCCTTTTGATTGACAATAGACAATGAGAGAAAAGGGATGATTATCTTTATACTTATCAGTTTTTTCATCCTCATCCTCTTCATTTTCCAACAGTGCAACCACCAAATTTGCTTCCATTTTCACAATTGACTATCCGTACTAATCCACATTCTGCTTTTGAATTCCGGTGCGGAAATATTCGTTCTACTATAACAGAAAAAACCATTTGCATGTGAACGATTGTTCGTTGGCAGAATTGCGTTGACAAACTTCGCGGAATTTTCCGTAACGGAATTTAATAAAAACCAAAGCTTAACAAAGGATTTCAGGAAAAAAGTAATATGAGGTAAATGTGATATTTTAACTCAAATGCCAATTCTGAATGTACAGAGTAATACCTACAGAAAACATAAAATTTCCAACAATTTTCCCTTGATCATTTCATTCTCGAGAGTATTCAGGAGTATTTTCAGTTACAAGAAAAATGTATGGCCAACATCGATAAGATAAACATGAAAGAATTGGTGAAATAATATTTTGGATATTTTCTCACAAAAAATTTGGAATATTCTCAGACCTTGATGGCAATGTTTGTGAATGGCATTACCATTCTATACCAAGCAAAAATGATCGGCCTATATGAGAATTCATTTTTTGCATCATTTATTGCTTTGGACTGGATACACTGGATAACAGAACCCGTTGTAGTTGGTATCTGTGATAGATACATATTAATTCCCATTTTCTTCGATTCATCGAGAATATTCATGGGAAAACCCATCCTCATTTGGTTATCTATCTGACCCGACAGACTTTGCCCTGTCCAAATTCCTATATTCCCTAATTTTTTTTTCCTGAAAACTTTCGTCTGTGTAGAATTTCATTTTTCCTATGTTTTTTTCTGTTCTTCCTTCTATGTTATGCCTTTACTCTGCTCGCTGCCCGTTATCTCATTTTCCCGTTCTCCCTTTATCCCGTTTTTTTCCTGTTACCCATTTTCCGTTTTCCGTTATCCCATTTTCCGTTTCGCCTTTTTTTTTTTCTTTTCCCGGTGTCCCGTTATCGCTTTCTGTCGTCATCCCGTTATCCCATTATCCCGTTATCCCGTTATTCCGTTTTTCTGTTTTCCGTTTTCCTGTTATCCTGTTTTTCCTGTTATCCTGTTTTTCCGTTATCCCGTTAAATCGTTTTTCCATTAACCCGCTATCCCATTTTTCTGTTCGTTATCCAGTTTTCCCGAAAAAAATTTGTCAAATCGGTCCAGCGGTTCTCAAGTTATGAGCATACCAACACAGACATTTATATTCCTGAAAACTATTCCATTTCCATGAAATTTCCAATAATTCTCCTACAAATCCTGTCTTTCCCTAAAAACTTCAATTAAAAAAATCAATCAGCCCAATCGGTCCAGCAATATAAAAAAAACCGACCGGGATTTGTTTCTGTGACCGTCTGCTTGGTAGGCGACAGTGTAACCTCTGAGCTATTTCCTCTTTGGCGATAAATGACTCGATAGTCTTTTTCTTCGCCAAATTTTTAATATACCCGAATTTTCCAATATCCGAGAAACCTTCCAAATTGAAAAAAAAAATAGCCAAATCGGTCTATCCGTTCTCACGTTTTCCGTTTCCAAAGAATCGATATTCATTTTTATTCTAGGTATAGATTAGTTGGTGGTATTTTTTTATCTCCAGTTTCATTCCTCCTGGCTACAAATAATCTCTGAACTCATAATATTTTATTTGAAATTGCGCATAATATGAACGTGAACTAATTTTATCAAAAACATTGCACTGAAATGTTATTTACATGAAGGAGTCGGAAAATTGATAACATTTCATCCACAATGAACAATGTGATTTGAGAAATCCGATGCTGACAAATGGATAAAATTCTTACCTGACATAACATATATCTTGTTCGTTTGCCAAAAATTTGCCGTTGTCATATAACATCTAGTCAACACGAACGAATAAATCTCATATAAAAGGAGCACACAGAGCAAAAAAATATTTAATTGAAAAACTAAAAGTAAATTATAGGAATTATCTATTTATGCGTATATTTTCCAATAATATTTCCTTCATTGAAATAATGTTTCTACTAAAAGCTGTATCGAACAACATAGTTTGTCAATATTTAATATCAAAAGTTTGATAATATATACTGGGTGTAATCTAACTGCTTGCACAACCGCTAACATTTGATAGTTCATCAAAAATAAAAATAAAATTATTTGAAATTGAAAGTCCTTGATAAGCCAGAAATAAAAATGCAAATACATATTTATTACCTATCCACATTTCCAATGCCTCAATTTGATTAATTGTTGAATATCTTCACGCTTCCATATAGCAGCACAGACCAAACATTCAGCCATTCTTTGTTTTTTCGTTGTTCTAAATTGAGATCGCTATTGCAAAGAAACGATCTTATTTTTACACGCTGTATGTTGTATATTTGTTTGTAACCGTATGTTTGTAACCGTATGTTTGTAACCGTATGTTTGTAACCGACTCCTTTGGGCGCGATTTTGACCCACTTCCAGTCGTACGTATGATTTGAAATTTGGCAGGTGTACATAATTCCGGTGACAATGCATTAAGAAATTTTTGTTTAAAAAAAACAAAAACAAAATGGCGGCTCCATATGGCGTACGAGTTTTATAATTATGGTCAGATTCGCTTCAAAATTGGTATCTGAAGGTTTTCGTGGTCAGAAATTATGATTCATTTATCAAAACTGAAAAATTCAAGATGGCGGATCCATAATGGTAGACGAGTTTTGTGATTATGGCCCGATTCTCTTCAAAATTGGTATGTGGGGGTTTTCGGGGTCCATTATTATGATTCTTTTGTAAAAATTCAAAAATTCCAGTTGGCGGCTCCAAAATGGCGGACGAGTTTTGTGATTATGGTCCAATTCTATTCAAAATTGGAGAATAATACTTAAAAAAATTAAATAATAATAATAATAGTTTGAAAAACTGAAAAAACACGCTTTAATAGAAAACTAAACTGAAAAGTAGAAAATAATTTTAAATGAGTTTGAAATAAGAGTATAGTGATTAACAACAAATTTATTTCATCGTAGAAAAGCGTGGGGTGCTTTTTAAGATATTTTCATGATGATTCTACTTTTACCGATATCTGTCCATGAAATATTAACAACAATTGACATCAAGCACCCCACACTTTTTTATTATGAAATAAATTTGTTGTTAATCACTGTATTCTTATTTCAAACTCATTTAAAAATTATTTTCTACTTTTTAGTTTAGTTTTCTATTAAAGCGTGTTCTTCAGTTTTTAAACTAGTATTCATTTGAAGAGTGGTTTTAGTCATAGTAATTCTTCGTTTTATTTCTATGTCTGAATCTATTTGGTCTGTTATGTATGTGAACTTGTGAATCCTCTCAACTTGCACTCCATTTTATTGGAGTCTTGGATCTGGATATGGGCTACGGCTACAGACCGTTCCGTTTATTTTGATGCCCATTTCCTCGAATATGATCAAACAAAACTTGGAGACATTCAACGTTGTCGGATAGAATCACCGAATCATCCGCATATCTGATTACATTAAGTTGTTCGCCATTTATTTTTTCCCATATGGCTGTCCCCCATGTGCTTTTTGAATAGCTGATCTGAATACACATTAAATAGTGTTGGAGAAAGAATACACCACTTTTAATAGACATTTCATGTTTGAGATTATTTTCGATTTCCAGGATGGCGGTTTGGTTTCAGTATATATTCTTAATGACAGGAATATCAATTCCTTTGTTTTGTTATGTTGGATTTCATCAAATACTTTTTATGTAAAATAGTAATTTACGTAACAAGTCCGAAAAATAGGGTTATTTTGGACGAATAGACAAAATTCTATGACGAGCCGTAGGCGAGTCCTAGAAGTCTGTGAGTCCAAAAAACCTATTTTCGGGCGTGTTGCGTACAATATTTTTTCGGCAACCGTGTAGAATAACAAATCAATGAGACGACATATTTCTTTATTTCTTTAATATACATTTTAATTCTTATTTGAATTAAGCAGAACAGAAAATACTACATATTAACAGAAACATTCTAATTCTTATTTATATTAATATTTATATTAAAATTCGAGCAATTGCTGATATTGAAGGGATTCAATTTGTTTGATGGAAATTTCCGAAAGCACATTTTCAAAGTCACTATCGCTGCTGCTTTCCATATTTTATTGCGAATTGCGATCAAAAAACATGCAAACTTTTGACAACTTATTTCATATAAACTGTCAGCCGTTATTTCGTTGCTATGGTAATGATCAACTGCATTTATCAAAACCATACCTATCAAGATTTTCATATTTACAATGACAACAACGACGTGAATCTTCCCGGCCTAGGCCGGGAAGTACGTACTTCCCGGACTAGGCCGGAAAATGCTACTTTCTCAAAGAAAAAGCGTCCGGGAAGTGGGTACAGTATTTTCTTTGGTCGCGGCACTCGTACGTTCGGTGCAAAAAGCGCTTCTCCAGTTCGAAGCGCATTTCTAATAACGAATTGGGTTTCCTCCAGATCTTCTTCGCATTTGTATCTAATTCAGTTGTGAAGTATTCTCAGGAAAATCTTGAGGGTGTAGCCCATTAGGCTAATCAACCGATATTACGAGCATCTTCTCGCTCTAGGTTTTCAAGAAATTGCTATAAATGTAGACTTGAGCCATTCTGAGCAGATTATTTAGGTGTTGCATAGTGTATTAAAAAGTTTCATTACTATTTTCATGTAATCTTTGTCTATCAGTTTCTATAATTGGTCGGATAGGAGCTTTTCTAGTTTCAGCATTTATTATGGCTGACTTCATGATCTTTGAGCCGTCTATATAATCTTGATAGAGTTCAATATCATTATATCCGTCGTCGTTAAATAACTCTGATGAGTATGTTCGCTATTCTTTCTCAATTTCATATTCATATCCATTCATGTTGCTGTCGACTAATAAGAGGAAGCTTATTTTTCAAATATGCTGCTTCTCAGCAGTAAAACAGAACGTCCATATATTTACAACTGATTATTTACAATGTCAACATTCACCTTCTGGTGTTCATAAATGCGACTTCTTGTTTCAATTGAATTGTCTCTGATCTTGTTCGAACATAAGGAACTTTACGCCAAAGATTCTCAAGAGGTTTGGTGTCGATATGGATCTACAGAAGCAGAAGAATTTGTCATACATCTTGAGAATTACCTAGAACAGACAAAAAACTCAATTCAGATCATCATGTTATCATAGGTGATATAAATTTAGATATGAAAAATGAAACAGAAGTAGTGTCAAATTATATTAATAATATGAGTGAGCATAATTTCATATCAATAATCAATAAACATACGCGGATACAAGGCGAATCAAGAACATGCATTGATCATATACTCCTAAAAGCTCGGAAATATATACATGATACATGCATTTCTGCAGTTTATGAAACAGGTATAACAGATCACAAATGCACCATACTAGGAATCCCATCTGAACAAGAAATACGATCAAATGAAAATAGTAAAACAAAAAGTTATGTAAGTTACGAAACCCTCAGACGAAGCATCAGGAAATATAACTGGTCATTATACTATAGCCTACAGAAGACCGATGAACAGGTGAATTACTTGAACGAAACAATCAGTAGGATGATAAAACATAATACAAAGATGGTGAAATTAAGAAAAAATGACCACAAAAGGAAGAAATGGATCACGAAAGGACTTGTTATATCCAAAAACCATAAAAATTCATTATATCACAAATACAAAGAAGATCCTCAAAATATGTTGAAAAAGGAAAACTATCTCGATTACAGAGCATATACAAATAGACTGACAAAAAGTGCTTAACAGAAATATTACCAAAATGAAATTAAAAATGGTAAAAATAGCTCGAAAGAATTATGGAAAATCGTGAACGGAATTAATGCTCCTGATAAAGATATATCAATAAAAGAAATAATATGCGAGGACGGAACAAAAACAAACGATGATGAAATGAAGGCGAATCTATTCAATACATTCTTTGCGAATATAGGGAAAAATTATGCCAAGAAAATAATCAAACCTCCTACGGAAGTTCCCAACCAAACTACTAACATGACTACATTTTTTCTCAGCCCAGCAAATGAGAAAGAAATTTTCGAAATAATTCATTCCCTCAAACATGGAAAATCCCCTGGATTTGACGGCATCAGAGCTGAACATCTCAAGGAAATATCAGAAGAAATAACACCCCTACTAACATTTCTGATAAATAACATATTTCAAACATGCCAATGTCCGAACGCGTTTAAGAAATCCATAGTCACGCCTATTCTGAAGGAAGGAGATCCTGGAATGGTTGATGATTACAGACCGATCTCGCT
Organism: Gonioctena quinquepunctata; assembly: GCA_018342105.1. NCBI lineage: Eukaryota > Metazoa > Arthropoda > Insecta > Coleoptera > Chrysomelidae > Gonioctena > Gonioctena quinquepunctata. The sequence continues at coordinate 111,181 of JAFIRS010000775.1, read as the reverse complement.
GCTAACAAGCTTCAATAAAATATTCGAGAAAATACTCAAATCTAGACTGATGAAATTTATTGACAAGTACAACTTGATATCTACAAAACAATATGGATTCAGGCAAGATTTATCAACAAACGATGCAATAGCTGCCCTCACAAGCGATATATATATAAACATATAGATAATAGACGGCCAGCAATATGTGTATTCCTAGACCTAGCCAAGGCATTTGATACTATAGACCATATCCAGTTATTAGAGGCCCTAAGTTGCTCAGGTATACGAGGTAATTCCCAAAAACTATTAAAAAGCTACTTGAATGACAGAAATCAGGCTGTAAAAATCAATCATGTTCTTAGCTCAGAAACAGAAATCAGTTATGGTATACCACAAGGCACAGTTATTGGCCCTCTATTATTTTCCATATATATAAACAGTCTACTCACCCTGACCTGCGATGGTTCCATCATTAGCTTTGCTGATGACACGGCCATACTCTTTACAGCCGAAGACTGGGAAAGCCTAAAAACAAAAGTGGAGGATCAAATTAACATCCTTAAAGACTGGTTTGATCACAAATCGCTAACAATCAACTTCGAGAAAACGCACTTCTTGCCATTCGCAAGCTATGAAAACCGGTTGCCAAATTTTGAGGAATTGCTAATTAACAATCACGGAAAAATTATGAAAATTACTAGAGCAAGTCATATCAAGTATCTAGGTGTCACTATAGATCCCCATCTTAGATGGGATATACATGTTAGCCACGTTTTGAAAACACTCAGATATATGTTATATAAATTCAAATATTTGAGGTCTATTCTAGACACAACTCACCTCAAAACGATATATCATGCTTTAGTTCAGTTTCGACAGCAATATGCCATCCTCAGTTGGGGTGGCTTACTTGATACCCACCTAAAAAAATTGAAGTATTGCAGAAAAAAATACTCAGAATAATGTACTACAAAAAAAATGGATATCCATCGAACTGTATTTTCAGAGATTCACTAGTACTAGATATACGACAACTATACATGTACAACATTATATTATTCATCTACAAAAATAAAAATATTCTTCAAAATCTTGAACATGGTTATAACACCAGAAATAAATCTAAGGGAAACGTACAAGTCAGCATAACAAATAAAAACATTGGACAATATACATATAATTATCTCAGCAGTAAAGTATTCAACTACTTACCCGAAATGTACAAGACATATATACGCACAATAAACAATATAAATCTTATGAAATTTTTTTTTAAAAGGTATATGCTTGACCTGAATAGGGATATTGTACATAATATAATTACAAATAATTACTCATAGCCGAAGCATAATACTATATTGTATTTATTTTTTATCATTTTTATTTTATTTCTATTGTTCACTGAAATTTTTTACAGCGAGTTCTTACTTCATACTTATTTTTATACATCACTTTACTTTATAGATTTAGAATTAGATTAGATTAGTTAAGTTTTATATCCTCGTCACTCACAACTATTCTATAACCTATCAACATGCTCACGTACAGTTGAACAAGGGCCAGATAATATACACATGTTGCACTTTAGAATTTGTCTAAACACGTTGCATTTGCACCAACAAAAGAGTACCCACGCACAACTTCGGTTTCAGTGGGATTCTCCATGTTTGTTTGTAATGTCTTATTTTACTATTATATCGCCTGGTACAATGATATTTTACAGAATAAACATTTATTATTATTATTATATTATATAAGCTCCTGCACCCTGTACCCAATCTGGATAGGATGAGAGTTCCTTGGTCTGGTAACCAGTATCGGGTTACACTTGTGTTTGTACACTTGGAAAGTTTATGACCTGGTGACGAGTTGACGAGGAAATCGATTTTGGAGAAATCAAGTCCCAATTTACACTCAGTGACAAGTAAACTGATTTTGAAAGAATCAAGTCCCACATTATTTACAGTGGTTTTTTTAACGCTTTATGTGAGACTATAAACAAAATCTGTTCGCTGAGTCAAAGAAGAAACGGAAAAAATATACAATTCAATTGAGAAATGTTTGCTTCTCAAGTTGTCGAAAATCTTATACTTGAATAGACTGAAGACTCAGAAAGTGTTTGACTCTTCTAGAAATATTTTCACGATTGAGATTTAATTTTCGGTATTATTAGTCAAATAGTTTGTAGATGATGGGTTGAGAAAATAATACTTTTAGCTATGCCTTGTTCCAGAACATGTTATGTCAGGATTCCTCGTGTCAGTAGTCGCTGTCCTCTGATACCTCCAACAAAAGCTTTGTGAAATTAGAAAAGTTTGAAACGCGAATAAAAACATATATCTTGACACAAACTCGTACATTTACCAGAACGTGTGCAAAATGAATTCCAAAGAAGTTAGACCACTGACTGCAGCGCTAACGAAATAAATTACATTAATAGTTGGACCTTCTCATGAAACTAGTGTTCGATATTTTAACAATAATGATTGGAATTAATGAAAATGGTTAGAAAATTAAGTTATGGTTTAAGACGCCTATGTGGCCATATTGTGTTACTACGAAAATATTTGAATAACAAATATTTATGACGTTTATCTGCGAAGGTATAGTCAAAAGTATTCACGAATGTGAATTGAAATGTGTTTTTCATGTATTTTCTCAAGAATTGAAAAAAATGCAATCGTTTGCTTTTGAGGTTACAAGCAGGGAGAGAGAGCGTTATTCTAGCACTCTACTACCCCCTATATTCTGTCGCAATATCACCAACTCAATCGAAACTCCAAGTTCCGCAATATTGCGATTATTCCACTAGCCTCGATATCGGAATGCCATACCGAGAAAGTAAATTCAACTGACAAGTGAAGTCTAAATGAGTTGTACATGCAATTTTGTGATTCATGATGGGATTTCATGTGGAAATTGGTGAAGAGTAACAAAATGTTTTTTATTTCGTTACATTTGGCATGAACCATATCTAGTCTGCTGAGTGAATGAAATTATTATTATTATATTATAATTATCTCAGTACCTACAGCACCGATTCCGAATATAAACAGTCATTAATAATCTTCATCTGTATACAAACAAACAACAAACATCAGGGTGTTAAATTCGATTATTCATTATCAACAATTAGCAACAAAGAAATTAACACGTTCGAATAACAGCAAAGGTAAACGTGCGTAAGAACTCTATAAGAACGCATTCGGGTGTAACATATCTACTAAATTTTAAATTCAGATAAGCACACCATCAATAATGGAGACAATAAACACGTGAGCTGCCTTGGGATGTTTCTCTCCTTCCTGAGTCGAACTCAATTGTTATTACTTTTGCGTTTTTATTATTTCATTGGCCGATATTAATTTGGAACTTCCTATCGTAACAATGTAGATATAGTAAATCGATAAATTCAAGGAGTAATTTTCACGATGGTGGTCTGACCATTTAGATAAATAATAACTACAATTGATACTCGTGTTCAGTCATGATAAGGAATATGTGATTTTTTATTGACTGAGCGTAAACTAGTGGTCCTAATTCCAATACGGAACTTTTGTTTCACATTAATTGATTCCATGCATTGCGGCTTTTAATAGCCCTGTTAACTTTTGAACGGTTCTACGTAGAACAATAAAAAAAAGGTATTGCATGAAATCACCGATACTAGTTTTTGAAATAAAAGACATTGTAAGTGCCCGATAGATGGCGCTGCAGGCTCATCAACTTATAAATTTCAAATAGCATGTGGGGTCAAGTGGCACATCGTTGAAAAAATAACTCAATTCTCTTTTCAACAAACATTTTTTTTTTCAATTTCGTTAATTCGTTTTTGAACAATATGCATTCTAAATGTCGAATATAACAAAATTTTAAAAGCATATTGTGAAAAAACGGTAGAAGAAATTAAAAAAATAGAATGGTTGAAAAAAGAACTGAATTATCTTTTCAACAATGTGCAACTTCACCCCCCATGCTATTTGAACTTTTTAAGTTGATGTGCCCCCTCCGTTACCTGAATGATATATAATGCGCGCAGGGACGATTGAAATTGAAATTTCTGCAAAAATTATATACGAGGCGAGATAAGTGGAATTTTACTGATTCGTGATTAGGACATCAAGTTTATAACCATCTTTTCTGAAGAGTACTTCAGTTCAGAAAAATTCGAATTTTTCCCACTTCTCATGGAAACACCTCCGTATCTATCGTAATTAGTGGAGTAAAGCTCTGAAATTTACGATAGGTAGATTTTCAGGGGCTGAGTCTAAATAATATCTGGAGTCAAATTTGCTGAACTTCCAGAGAGGAGTACAAAAATATGGATTTTCTGAAGGGAGTATTGAACTTGATTTCCGAAAACATCACAAAATCGAGAAAAGTGTTCAAAATAAAAAAACAAGTCAGACTATGTTATTGGCGCATATCTCAAAAAAATATCCCATCTTCTTCTGTTCATTAATATTTATTAAAGAAACTCAATGAAGAAATATTTCTTGATAATACTGCATTATCAGTGATAATTATCACGTTCTACAGTTATAAACTCTGCAGAAATAGTTTTATCCATCGCCTCTGGCGCGCAGTGTATGTCACCCAGATTAACCTCAGAAGAGATTTAGACTCGTCCTCAGTATCCTGAAAATTACAGAATTTTACTACAATTTTATAGCGAAAATATGGATTGGTACTGAAATTGATGCCCTGATCACGAATCTGTAAGAATTCTTTCTTGTGCCCTTATACTGATAATAGCAAAAATCAATATATCCATCGCCCCTGGCGCGCACTATATGTCGAACAGATCAACCTCATAAGAGATTTAAACTCATCGTCGGTACATTCAACGATCGTGAAAATTACAGAATTATACTCCAATAATTACGGAAGTTACAGGGGAGTTTCCATGGGAAGTGAGACAAATTCGGATTTTACAGATCTGAAAATTTTTCATCGAAAATATGGATTGGTACTGAAGTTGATGTCCTGATCACGAATCCGTAAGGAATTTTGAGCTTATCTTGCCCCCTTATATTATTTTTCGCAAAAATCAATATATCAATCCCTTCTGTGAGCAGTGTATGTCACTCAGATTAACCCCAGAGGAGATTAGAGTTATTCTCGGTATATTTACCGATCGTGAAATTGACAGTATTCTACTCCAATAATTACGGAGTTACGGGGCGTTTCCATGGAAGTGAGACACACTGTATATATATATATATATATATATATATATATATATATATATATATATACATGACTATTGAAAGTTCGAGTTCAACCGCTACTTAGAATTTGGTAATTTCGTCGTTTGGGCTCCCATTTTGGAGCCATTTTCAAGAAAAATGGAAAAAATAAACGAGGTCTCAATCTGCCTACTTCTAGTCACTAAGGTAGGAATGTGATTTTCCCTGAGGTCTCAATGTGCCTACTCCTCAGGTGTTGTGACTTGCGAAAGAAAATAATTTCCAACCGTGGTCTCAAAAAGACCCTACCTAGCAACTACAGACCTATCGCACTGCTATCTATTATTTCAAAGGTCATGGAAAAAGCCATCAACATCGAGCTCATGAAATATCTGGAAGACTCAGGAATTATCAATGATAGGCAATATGGCTTCCGCCATCAGAGATCAACTGGTGACCTGCTCGCATACGTCTCACATATATGGCAGCTATCTATTGAAAAGTATGGAGAAACTTTAGCTGTGGCATTAGATATCTCCAAGGCGTTCGATCGAGTTTGGCACCAGGGACTCCTCGCCAAGCTTCCATCTTATGGCTTGCCCCCTCAGCTGTGTTCTCTGCTTGCTAGTTTTCTCTCAAACAGGTCTCTCCATGTAGTGGTCGATGGAGTTTCATCTGACACTCTACTCATAAATGCTGGTGTTCCGCAAGGATCCATTCTAGCACCAACACTATTTTTACTTCACATCAACGACGTGTTGAAAGCAACTTCATGTCCCGTACACAGCTTTGCCGATGATAGTACCCTCCATACCGCTTTCTCTTCCAGGGCCCCTATATCAGCCCGTGAAACCAGAAATGAACGAGGAAGAAATGTTAACAATATAAATATAGACTTAGCAACAATTCTCGAATGGGGATCCAATAACTTGGTAGAATTCAATGCAAACAAAACACAAGCATGTCTTTTCTCTAGAAAAGCCGATCTCACTGTGCCTAACAAACTTTGTCAGGAGTAACCATACCACTGAAGTCATCCATATCGATGCTTGGTATTACTATCAGCAATAACCTTTCCTGGGAAAATCACGTGAGGTCCATTGCCAAAGTGCATCCCAAAAACTTGGTTTTGTTTCGTGCCAAGAGCTATTTCACCTCCAGTCAGCTGCTTATGATCTATAAGGCACAGATCCGACCTGTCCTGGAATACTGTTCCCATATTTGGAGTGCGGCACCTAAACATATCCTGAAGCTATTGGATTCTGTCCAAAAAAGGGCAATTCGTCTCGTCGGTGATGCCTCGCTTACAAACTCGCTCACTTGTCTGGAACACCGTAGAAAAGTTGGCGATTTGTCTCTATTTTATAGATATTTTCCTGGGCGATGCTCTTCTGAAATATCAACAATCGTTCCTCCTTTGGCAGTCTCTTCGAGATTAACCCGTCAAGTTCAGTCTTCACACCCCTTCGTGGTCACTTTGGAGACCTGCAGAACATCACTTCCCAAAGACTCATTCATCCAACGAACTGCGAGGCTTTGGAACTCATTGCCTAGGGAGGTGTTCCCCGAGGCATACAACCTCCAGAAATTTAAGAAGAACACCACCTCCTACCTTCTTTCCCTTGGTTCCCACGATGTTCTCTGAATATTACAGGATATCCCTTTTCGTGGGAACCAGAACATATAAAAAAATAAATCTGCCTTCTTCTAGGTTGAAGTCACTTAGGTGGAGGTTCAGGACTTTGTAACTCCACACCGGGGTCTCAATCTGCCTACTCCCCAGGTTTCGCCACTAGCTCAATCTGCCTACTCCCCAGGTTTCGCCACTGCCTACATCTTTGAGGAAACTGAGGATCAGAGGGTGGATGTAGAGTATTTATCCTAGGTGAATTCAGTGGAGCGGAACTATGGGCCGGGCTTAGATTGGCAGTGAGGCGGGAAAGTAGAGGTTTCCAAGTATTGGGTAGTCTGCGTCCATCATCGCGTTTGTTGAGGCAGTTTGGGCGCTTCTCGATCTCAAGGGCTTCACGAATGACTCTCGCTTGCAGTGTTCTCTCAGTGGCAATGGTCCTGGTGTGGTCGAAATCCATCATGTGTCCTGTCCCACCATAGTGCTTGGAGTGTGCCGTAGAAGGGTCTTAGTGTCGAACAGCAAGTTGATATTCGTAAACTCAACTGGTGACCTGTAAGTTTGTATGTCCTAGGGCATCGAAGCATATATTCCTTGAGACTCATTAGCTATAATATCTTTGGGAGACCTGAGAAAATCCGAGATTTTATTATTTGATATGAAAATTGTTTTAATATCGCGTTCCTCTAAGATTCTACCAATTTTATCGGTGACCCCTTTGGTAAAGGGGAAGGAAAGCTTTGTGTGGTTGGTTATCTGTTGGATTTTGGGAATTGAGAGAACGGGTTTGATAATGGTGGATTGATCTGCAAATGTGTGTGTTATTAAAACAGTTTTAAAGGAGAGCGGTTTTGTTGTAGGTGAGTTGGATAACTGTGCGAATGAGAGAGTTTAAGGAGTTTGTTTGAGCTGGATGGTAATGAGAGCTAGTGTGTAGATACCGGTTAGTGTGTGTTGGTTTTCTGTATACTGTGTGAGTGAAGGAGTCATTAGTTTTTGTGATAAAGACGTCGAGGAAAGGAAGTGAGTTCGCGGTTTCGGTTTCCATTGTGATTTCAATGTTGGAGTGGATGTTGTTTAGATGATCTAGGAATCCATGTGATTTTAACTTTTATGTATCGCAAGTCTTTGTGCTGTAATGCAAGTGGAGTAATTATTATACAGAGAAGATTAACTTTACAGAATTGGATTTTTCATATCAAGTTTTGATCTTCGAGAGAACTTGAAAACATATATAATCCGAAAAACAAATGATATATTCCATTGGATTCTGTCCTATCTCTTGGGATATGTTAATGAATTGTAATCAATAATTCATTGCTCTCATCAATTCTCTTAAGTTCAATAATCATGAATTTCGAGAATCAATCGTCTCTGAACAACTCGTTTTTTGATTCCCCCCAGAAACATTAAGGCATTTTCACTTAGTTATGGCCTCATATTCGTATAGAATAATGCGGTTTATTTTTGGTTGAATAGCGCTTTTTTTTTCTTTCAGAGATCCAGCCAGTCTACTGTCACATACCTATTGATACAATATTCAAGTGGACTTTTCCGTGAGTATTTTTTGCATGTTTCTCATGATATTCTCCCAGCAAAAAAAAGACTATAAGGCTTCGAAATCGATGACGATGAAACAAATCGGTTCATACAGAGAGCTTATGAGAAAATACGTGGTCAGAAGTCTCAAACAAACAACATATTTAAATATTTTGTGAAAACAGATTAGTGAGGCTGAAACAGACGATGTATGCTCATAAAGATTCATTTCTCTATATTTCTCATTAGTTTTCTATTTCCCCACCAAATTCTCAATCCACCGATAAAATTTCTGTTTGTCTCTTATATTAAGTAAATGGAAAATATGTGTCAAACATGAATTGAAAAATTATGGAAATAATAATTCAGAAATCCTATTGAATTGTTTCTCCTATCCATCATAATATGGTATTTGAAATGGTGATTAAATTTATTGTGTCTCTTCAGCAGCATTTTGAATCACAAATCCCTGAGATTTTTCCAATTTTTTCTCTGTAGAAATAACATGATAATAAAATTACTGATGAAAAAATTTTTTAAAGACAAGCTTTTATTGAAGCCGTGTAGTGAAACGTATAAAATAGGTTTAAGTTATCGCTGACAATGATTTAATTGATTTTTGTTGAATTATTTGGTTTCAAAATGCTTGTCACGCGAGGTGTACCAATTAACTTGATCGGCAGTGATTGATTGGTAAGTGAGGACTTATCAAAGTATTTAATTTTCACAAAGTATTCATAAACGTAGGCACTAATCAATATCATTGGACAATGATAGATTGGTGAGTAACAACTTGTCGAAGTATTAATTTCATTACATTTCGCGCGAAGAGCTTTTTGAAAACCCAATAATTGAATAAAAAATAAATAAATCATTGTCAGCGACGACTTAAACTCATTTTATACCTTTTAGTATACGACTTAAATGAAAGCTAGTCTTTAAAAAGTTGTGCATAATTAATTATATTTTTTGCTTTATAGTTAGTTCGCCTTAATTAATCTGTTTATTACAAGGTCACTTCCCTGTAAGTCTTGAGCTGAAAGTAATCATGATCTCCGACCCCAAAAACTCCCACACACTAATTTTGAATGGAATCTGACCATAATCACAAAACTTGTCCGCCATGTTAAAGTCGCCATCTTGAATTTATAGATATTGACGAAAAACTCTTAATCTCCGAACCTGAAAACCCACACATACCACTTGTCCTCCATCTTGGGGCCGCCATCTGAAATTTATAAATTTTGACAAATAATTCAAAATCTCCTACCCCGAAAAGACCCGCATAACAATTTTGAATCGGATTGAAATATGATCACAAAACTCGTCCACCAACTTAGAGCCGCCATCTTGAATTTATGAATTCCGACAGAAAATTCATAATCTTGGACCCCGAAAAGCCCCGCATACTAATTTTGAATCGAATGGACCATAATCACAAAACTCATCCTCCATCTTGAATTCATAAATTTTGACATAAGTTTCATAATCTCCGACCCCGAAAGCCCCCACATACCAATTTTGAATCGAATCGGACCATAATCACAAAACTCTTTCGCCATATTGGAGCCGCCATCTTGAATTTTGAAAAAAAAACATAATCTCCTACCCCAAAAACCTCCACATACCAATTTTGAATCAAATCGGACCATAATTACAAATCTCGTCCGCCATATTCGAGCCGCCATGTTGTTTTTTCTCTAAGAAAAATTTCATAATGCCGGAATTATGAACACCTGCCGAATTTCAAATTATACGAACAACTTGAAGCCTGTCAAAATTCTCCTGCAAGATTTGACCCTATCTAACGAAAGAACGAACAAGTGCAACTAAATAAAAGCTTGTAAAAATAGAAAACCGGAATTAAACGATTTCCTGAAAAAAGTTTATTTTTAATATATATATATATATATATATATATATATATATATATATATATATATATATATAATATATATATATATATATATGAATATATATATATATATATATATAGAATAATAAATATAGAAAATCTATCACACCGGATTTTTAATTGAAGGGTTTATTTTTAAACTATTAGAGCTATTGGCTAGATCAAATTCAAATCAATTTGGTACATATTTTATCACTGAATAAAATCACCTGAAGGTCTATTAGTGAATAGAAAATATCAAGAATACTTTCAATTTTTATAAACTAATGCCTGTAACTAATGATTAACAATAGTTTCTCACTTTATCAGATATGTACTCATTTCAAAGATCAGTTAGTTCTTTATAAAAACTTTCCGCATGCTGATTATCGTATCTGTAATAGTTCAAAAGGTATAGATGTACATAGCTTAACAAATTCAATGGCATATAATTGTTTTCATATGATAAAAATATAAACACATTCCGTGATTTTTATAACAAATTGTTTTTTAATAAAAAAATTAATTATAAGCAAACAAAATTAACCTTGTAGATAATTGCAAATATTAATTTCAAAGAGAATCTTTTGTTTAAATAATGAAAAAAGTAAACAAACGATTATAAACAATGAAAAGAAACTAATAAGAATATTTTTTCATCATAATAAATAAAATGGCAAAAAAAAAACGAAAATGTGTAATCAATCAATTTTTTATATTTTTTTAAACAAATAGTAAAAATTTGAAAATTATGTTATCTCATAGTATTTTCGTATATGAAAACAGTAATTATAACTAATATGAATAAAAAAAAACAATGTTTCTTTTTAAATTGTTTTTGTTTTTTGTTAGATTCAATAAATAATTACTGATATATTATAACAATTGAAAACATCGAAATATATCATAATCTCATATAGTAAGTTGTGATGAAAGCTCCACGAAGTGAAATAATTTCAGCGGCTTCTGTTGAACAATTATCCGAAATAAACCGAAACTCTTAAAATATTTGTCGAGTAAAAATAGGCTAATTTTATGAAAAATCAGTGAACATTGTTTTTCACTGGGATATTGTTCCTTTAAGTATACGGATAATAACATATTTCTTTTTAATTTTGAAACTAATATTTATAGGTATTTTTTTTACTTTGTGCTCGCAATACAGAGCTCTTTTTTACCACGTTTATATTAGCTCGCTTTCATGTCTGTTTGTTCGGTACAAATCTTGTAATCGATTTCAAACTAACTTCCCGGTGAGCTAGAGACTTGAAATAGTTCGGAACTGGATAACAATACAAAACTAACTCCTTTTCTTGTCTGTCTGTTCGTTTTCTTACGGAGCACACAAAATCTCTTTAGCAGAATGATCGATGAGTGAATGTGTACTAAATACTCACCCGATATAACAACGAAATTATAGTAAAAATAAACCGTTTGTCTGTAATAATAACATTGAGAAGCAATCGATTTTAAACTATTTTCCCGATGAGCTAGAAACTTGAAAATTTGAACATATCTCAGAACTGGATGGCAATGCAATATTAAGTCGCTTTCTTGTCCGTCTGTTTGTAGCTTGTTTGTTATCTGTAACAAAAATAGTAAGGAGCAATCGATTTCAAACCAACTTCCCAAACCGACTTGAAACTTCAGACAGCTCAGAACTGAATATAATGCAATTCAACGCGTTTTTGGTTTGTCCGTTTGTTCGTTGGTTTGTAATAATTGTGGCGAAATCGATTTAAAACTAACTTCCCGAAGAGCTAGATACTTGAAACTTCAAACATAGCCCAGAACTGCATGACAATGCAATATTAACTCGCTTTCTTGTCCGCCTGTTTGTTTGTTCATCTGTGACAATAATAATCATAATAGTAGTAAGAAGCAATATATTCTAAAGTAACTGAAATAAACCTGAAATTTGCCATACGTCTCATAATCTCATCAAGACGTTTAAAATCGATTGTTAAATTTCACGCAGTCAAGAATAAAAAGCAGTAAATCATTATTCAGATGAAAAAATATTTTTTATATACCACTTTAATAAATCGAACTAAGATGTATAAAATAATTTTTCGTAATCCCATACACATTTATAACCACATACAGATTCCTTACCCCATACGCAGATTGTCTTTAAAATTTGAAATTGTGCGAGTTTTCTCAACGACCCTTACGCTCTACATTCCTTACTATTATCTATTGCACGTTTTTCGTTTTAAATCTTACAAGTATTTTCATAGCTTATAAAAATTCACAATAACAAATTTTCAAGACAATCTGTTTGGGGTTATAAATCTATATGGGACTAGGAGAAATTATTTTATACTTTTCAGTCCGTTTCATAAACGTGCTATATCAAAAGTATTTTTTTATCTAAATAATTATTTTTCAACATTTAATAATAGAGATAGGGTTCCGGGAGTCGAGACTTTTTTATTGGACATTTTTTCATCTTTTTTTATTTCTCCATAATTGTTGATAGATTCCGAGTCATTTGCGAAAATCAAAATTCTTATTTATTTAATTTTTTAATAACTTTTGCTATTGTATATGTGCGGATTTGAAACTTCTGTATATTTTTCTAGACGTCATTCCGAATACAATGAGCCCCCACTCATATTTGCACGAGCTTGAGCAAGAATCAGGTAATACCATTTTGAGTTTGTGAACTAGACTAAAAAGCATGTTTTGAATCGAAGCTGCCGATGTTTGATGAAAATCCATATTATAGTAATTAAAAGACAAAGCGAAACGTGTCGTGATTCGGTAAAATCATTTACGATATATCTCTCTATATCATGATAGGAAGTATTCAACCAAAGAAGTCAGGCTTCATTCGTATCACTGTGACTGATTGGGGAACGTTTTTTCATTCATCATTCGCTGGAGACCATTGATATTCAGAAAACGTCAAGGACATTTCCCAAGCAAACCGCACTCAGAGAATAACATAAGGCATTTGAATGGAGTCTCTCCAACATCTGAAAGCGATGTTTGCATTTGGTCCTCAATTTACATGAATCTGCATAATTATGTTTGAAAAAATATATTTGTTCGCCGTTGGTGTTCTCTTCATTCTTAACAATAGCTTCCTGATGCAACGAATACATTACCATAATTATCTGCGACAAATAACAGCCAATAGTTATTATTCATTTCTTACTATTCTGTACTACCCATTATTTTATTTTCTATTAACATTTGAACTGCCTAAAAATATGATGATTGGTCAGGTTATAGACACTTCTTTTTCTTGCTTCATCAATTTTAGGTATGTTTTATGGAAATACTTCCTTACGCATATATCTTTAAGTAATATATTTATATATATATATATATATATATATATATTTTTTAATTTTGAATAAAGGTTTTCGTCTATTATATATATTTACATGGTTTTGTCATTTGGTTAAAAAATTATATTATTTGAATTGTGCGTTCGCATCGTACGGACGTTATTGTGGATGTCTGGTCAAGAAACTGAGAAAAATATATATATATATATATATATATATATATATATATATATATATATATATACACAAAATAGGGATATTGGTGTCAGCAATGAAGAAGTAAACTCTTTAAGATTCATCCGAGCTTTCGGAAATGTTTATTTCCATCATCAGGGATACTACAATAGAAAATAATAGTAATTCATTCTCAAGTGCGATACATTATGCTACTCACAACTTTGTTGAGGTTGGTTTCAATGATGTTAAACATATTCATCTAATATAGTGATACAGAAGAAAAAACGTATATCAAGGAATAAAATAAAGTTCAAAGTTACTACAACCATATTAGCATTGTTTAAAATTATATAAATATAAATGTGTACTCTATGTGGTGTGAAAAATGAAACTGACAGGTTAGGAATAAATCCCACAATTATATTTAAGCCAACGACACCTGACAGGTGTCACTTGGAAATAGTTACACTGGTGCGAACTATTAGATTAGTACCAACTGATGTTACCAGGTGGCGGTAGTGATAATAGGAACTATTATTTGATATTACATTGTTGTCAATTTTGATTGATATCTAAAGACAATAAAATAGAGTAGATCTCACTTAAAGGGTTAATATCTGTTTTTTTATTAACTAAATTGTTTTCTTGGGAAATGAAAGCCATTTCTAAGAATGTTCTCTAAGATGTATTTGACTCTGTCGCTAGCACTTTCACTGAATCGTAATTTATCTGGTGGTCAAATTTATTCACATGTTCTGCCAGAGCACATCTTCCAGTGTGCAATCTGCAGTCACTTTCATGAGAAATTATTCTGTTCGATAATGATCTTTGCGTTTGACCAGTATATTGTTTATTACAACTATGACAAGGAATACTATAAATTACATTGACATTGAAAGTATTGGAGTTTCATCTATAACTTTAGAATGAATTGATCTGATGGTAAGAACTGTTTTATAATATGATATTTTAAATTTTTCAGGATTGTGAAATGATCTGGCAAGTTTAGGAGTGATCTCTCTTATATATGGTAATGAAGTGAAATGAAAATGAGTAGGGGTAGTTTTAGTTTCATTGATGGTTGAGACAGTTCGTGACATAACTGTTCAAGGCTAGTGCTTCTAAGTGAGACGAAGTATTATACAGAATGTAATACCATTGTCTCAAACAACAATGAAACCAACACTACCCGTACTCAACCTTTTTTCACTTTATTACCATATATAAGAGAGGTCACTCCTAAACTCTCCAGATTATTTTACAATCCTGAAAAATTTAAAATATCATATAAAACAATTTTAACAATCAGATCAATTTATTCAGAAGTTGAAGATAAAACTCCATTAATTTCAATGTCAAATGTAATTTATAGTATTCCTTGTCATAGTTATAATAAACAATATATTGGTCAAACGGAAAGATCATTATCGAACAGAATGATTTATCATAAAAGGGACTGCAGATTGCATCCTGAAAGATATGCTCTGGCAGAACATGTGAATAAATTTGACCCCCAGATGAATTACGACTCAGTGAAAGTGCTAGCGACAGAGTCAAATACATCTAGGAGATCATTCTTAGGAATGGCTTTCATTTAAGATATTAACCATTTGAGTGATATCTACTCTTATTTATTGTCTTTAGATATCAATCAAAATTGACAACAATGTAATATCAAATAATAGTTATTTTCAACATTACCGCCACCTGGTAACATAAGTTGGTACTAATCTAACAATTGGCACCACTTTAACTATTAATGCTTTTAAATGACAAATTCACTAACCCCTTCTCACCCATTCAGAGACCGAATTTTCTTATAAGTTTCAACACGTTTTCTTTATTTGTAACTGGGAGCCAAAACACCTATTTTCATGGTCCTAACTTAAAAACTAGCTGAACCCTCATACAAATTTTCACCCCCTATTTCATACTGAAACACGTATTCCTTCATTTATAACAAAGACCGCAAATACAAATTTTTCTGACCCTAACTTGAAAACTAACGGAACCTCTATACAAACTTGCAGTCTCCATTTAACCCCCCATTTCACCCGCATAGGGCTTGAATTTCCAAAAATTATGTATTTTTGTATTTGTAACAAAGACCTCAAATACCAATTCTCAAGACCCCAACTTGAGAACTAACGGTTCTCCTATACAAACTACCATATGGGTTTACAATACATATTAAAATTCAATATAAAGATAACCATAATATGACACACAATAATGGATAAAACAGATTCACGAACAGTAATGTGTTAAAAACAATATAATTTAGTAGAACAATGATGAACAATGCTTTATGAATTAAACGAATAGATATCTACCTTTTTTCCGTTATTTATCTGGTGTTTTTTTTCTACAGATTCATTTCTTTATCAACAATATGGACTTCATCAAAATTAAACTCGTGTCTTTCAGTAGAGTGATGTAATGCCAACGCTGTTTTGTTGGGTTTATCTTTGTGTTTTCCTCACGATCATAATTGTGTTGTATGCGAGTTTTCAGGTGTTGTTTTGTCATTCCAATATAACACTTTTGGCAGTTGACATAATTCATTCTATAAACCAGATAAGAGCAGTCAAAGGTTGGAGTTACGTCTTTCAGTTTCGTAAATACACTTTTGATTTGATTGATTGGATAAAAGACTAATTTTATTTGGGAGGGGTTCTCAGACAACACTGAATTTTTTCAGATAAACCTTTCATACATGGAAACCTATAAAATGTAGGGCAAGTGTCATTAGAAATAATTTTGTGGTGTGCTGGAGGATGGTTGTATTCATTAATGATTTTATTCACTAGGTATTTGGGATAGTTTGTTATCTTTCTGTAGTTTTTTTACTTTAAATTCATTATCTTTGTGGAATTCTACGCTGCTGAGATGATGGGCCCTAAATAATATATTCTTGATGGTTCCGATTTTTTGTTTTAGAGGATAATTTGAATAATAATTAAGCAGCCTACCAGAACTTGTAGGTTTGAAATACCAGTTAGTTCAGAGAAGAATACCATCAATGACACTGAGCTAAATACTCAAAACAAATAATGCAGTGTGCCCTAAGTTATACGATCTTCGAAAAACCCATAAGCAGACTTCAAGTTTGAGACCACTGGTAAGTTGTATGGATGCACCTTCATATAAACTAGCTGTTTTTATTCACAACATTTTGGCACAATTAACAACCACATTTGAATTTAATGTTGAAAACTCGTTTGAATTTGTAGAATTCTCCAAAAACGCAGTCCTGCCTGAAGTATACATTCTCATATCATTGGATGTTGTTTCTCTCTTCACAAATATACCCAAAAATCTAATAATAAATATAATAAAATGTAAATGAACATTTTTATCCTCATACACCTTACCCGACTATGATTTATTTACCAGAATTGGAGTGTCTTTCCAATTCGAATTATTTTTCATTCAATGGGAAGTTGTATCATCAACTTGAAGGCTCTGCAATGGGCAATCCTGCCAGCCCAGTTCTAGCCAACTTGATAATGGACGATTTAGTCACTAGCTGTCTTAGATCTCTCTCATTCGGCGTTCCGTTTTTAAAAATATATGTAGATGACATCATTTTGGCTATCCCAAACAATGAAATCGATAACGTCTTGAACGTATTCAACAAGTACCACCCTAAACTCCAATTTACCCTAGAGGCTGAAGTTGACGCAAGTATACCGTTTCTAGATATCCTAATAACTAGACAACCTGATGGAAATTTGAAAACTAACTGGTATTCCAAACCTACAAGTTCTGGTAGGCTGCTGAATTATTATTCAAATCATCCTCTAAAAATTCGGAACCATCAAGAATCTATTATTAAGGGACCATTTTCTTAGTAGCCTAGAATACCACAAAGATAATGAACTCAAAGTAAAACAAATTCTAAAATATAACAATTATCCCTAATACCTAGTGAATAAAATCATTAATGAATACAACCATCCTCCAGCACAACACAGAATTATTTCAAATGACACTTGCCCTACATTCCATAGGTTTCCATATATAAAAGGTATATAATCTGAAAACATTCAGTGTTGTCTGGGAACTCACAAACCCTCTCAAATAAAATTAGCATTTTATCCAACCAATCAAATCAAAAGTGTATTTACGAAACTGAACTCCAATCTTTGACTGCTCTAATCTGGTTTATGGAATAAATTGTATCAACTGCGAAAAGTGTTATATTGGAATGACAAAACAACACCTGAAAACTCGCAAACAACAACACAATTAATACTGTAAGGAAAAACACAAAGATAAATCCAACAAAACAGCGTTGGCATTACATCACTTTACTGAAAGACGCGAGTTTAATTTTGATGAAGCCCATATTGTTGATGGAGAAAATAATCTGTATAAAAGAAACATTAGGGAAATGATCCATATATCCCTCAGTGATACTGTCAACATGAGAACTGACTCAGAAAGATTGTGTTTATGCTACAACCACATCCTCAACAAATATAAAATGAGTCAAAACAAACCGTACTGAATATGCATTTTGATTTCAGTCATCCAGCACCTTACTAATGAATAGATAAATGTTGTTTTCCTGTGTTTTCTTCTATTTATTTCCAAAGTTCTTTCTACCTCGTTGTTTTTTTTTATTTCGACACAAACGATCGATTTGAATTCAGTTTACCAGACAGGTACCCTACAGTGAACAGCAACAACAATGCTTATTATCAATGATACCCAACAGCGGATAAATGATATATGTCTGAATAACGGAAAAAAGGTAGATCTCACTTTGTTTCATTTATAAAGCATAGTTCATTATTGTTCTACTAAATTATATTGTTTTTAACACATTACTGTTCGTGAATCTGTTTTATCCATTATTGTGTGTCATATTATGGTTATCTTTATAATGAATTTTAATATGTATTGTAAACCATATGTATTTTTATCGAAGACAATAAATAAACGTCGAAACGTCGGCAATTTTAAAAAAAATTTACCACTTTCATTGTTTTTGTTCTCGCTAAACCAAATCTCCAATTAACTTGAAGGATTACTTAATTCACAAATTTTGAGATTTCGAACTGAACATTAATTTTTATCAAAATGAATTATAGCCTATGTTACTCAGAAATAATTGAGCTTTCTATTGGTGGAAAAAATTCGAAATCGGTTTATTTCCAGAGACTACCCCCTACATACAAACAAATGAATAAATGAATAAACAAACCAATTTCAACTCCTTACAATATTAGTATAGATAACCACGGAGTGTGTCCTCATTATCTCAAGAGTGAGATACTCTTAGTGGTGCACATTTGGCTTCATAGTTCTGGAAAACTCCTGAACAAAACCTAAAATACCATCTGTGTTCATTTCATTATTTTTCTGAAGTCATCTATCTATCGATGAAGTAGATACTTCATAACAATCGTATTGTGCTTTTGAAAAATAATTATAATAACAATAATAATAATGCTTCCATTGGTAGATAATCAAATAACAGCAGAAAATAAATTGAGCACAAATCATCTACCAAAAGGCAGGGTTAGCCTTTGTTCAAGATATTATGAAACAAACAATTGGAATCTTTCACCCAACTTCGAAAATTCAAACCAAATACAAATCAATTACTGAATAGTACTGAATATAGCACTATTGTTGACAAACTCTTTGTTTACGAAATCAATAAACCTACAAGTAGAAATTCATGAATTTCTGAACAGTTTGAATGAATATCTCCATCTCATCTCTTCATTTAATTTCCGACACTTCTGTTACTATACCCACTATATCTACCATCAATTATTATAATTATTTTTTCGACTTCCTACCTTATTTCGAGAAACTATTCAATCCTGAGTTAGGTGTTCTTCCTAGGAAAACATAAAATTTAAACGGAACAAACCCAACCCTCATCTGTGACAACCTCGACAGATTAATAAATTTCCGTTTTTGTGATGACTCCTTGTTGGAATCTTGAGTGGGATTATGAAATTTGAATAAACATAATGTTACCATTGGCGACTTGATTCTGATCATTGGTGTAACATGTGAAATGAATGAAATCGGTTCATTAATCTGGGAAAATATTCGTTATTTGCTCACTCCATATACATCAAACGATGCTTCCAAAGATACATTCGAAGATAAATATCCAGCACTAATTCGTAATGTATAATCGGTGAATGGGTAGCTGTATCCGACTATGCGATGTATAATGTAGATAGGTGTCTATAGAAAACAAACTTTCCCAGATACACAAATAAACATTTGAAAATGTCATTGCGAAAATCACCGATAATTGCATTGAACAAATTCAAGAGGATTATAGCAATCAACACTATTCACGTACCAATCAATATCCCCGCAGTAATAATGATAATTTGATACAATTTATTTTATTCTACTGCGCTTCCCAATTCTTGTATGAGTTAGATGAAAGCGTTGACTCGCTGCATTATTTTCCGAATCTCCAAGTCAAAAACTATAAAAAATAAAAAAACCTTTCAAATGTTTATAACAAATTCAGCAATGACAGTTGGGAGTAGGAAACATAACAGGATAGAACTACGTACCGTCTTTCGTATGATGGCACAGTCGGTTTCCTGGTAGTATTTTTGTCACGCAAAAATCTCTATTGTTTGATCTAGTTATGCCACAAGCTGAATCGTTGGCATGCAATTAGTCAAATGAATGAAAACAAACAAAATCAGAGATCCAAATCAAAAGGCAACCATATATATTATTTCAGAAGCGTTCCAAATAACAGTAATAATAAAAAGGATTGCCATAGAACAAAACTTTGTGTGGATGAACAACATCAAATTTCGAGGAATAATATATTTAATCATAGTTCAGATGTACGATATGAAGTTTATGCAGATGTTCAACGAATAATCTCATATTTAAAAAAACAATAACAGTGTAGTGAGCAAAAGTTGATACGGGTGCATAAGAAAATACCAGCCAATCAGGAACAGTTACACCCATTCTTTATGAACTGAACTGAAATTGATCACATTGAACTGTCGACCCAAAAAGAAAAAATCATGATGTGATCAACTATTGGAAACAGTTTGATCGAGTAGGAAATATACCAGGTGTTTTCATATCACAATAGATCCTAGATGTACCCTGTTGCGCATGCTGCATGAAAATTTCCTATTCAATTGAGAAAAAAGCTTATCTTCAAAATGAAACACCTTGAGATTATGGGTATAATTCAAAGTTTTAACGGAACCTATGAGTTGGGTTGATATGAGCGTGAGTACAAAGGAATTCGGAGATCTCCGACTTTTTCACGATCTGAGAGATCTCAACCGTGCAGGAATCACAGAATTGATAAAAAATTGTTTACATCAGGAAATTCCTACAGTGGGAGAAATAGCCTATCATCTACAAACCTCAGCATTCTTCACCAAAAGGAAGCCAAATATATATTGGTCGATCACTTTGGAAAATGAAAGTTCTCTTGTAACGACCTCAATACTCCGATAGAACGATATCGTTAGCTTCGTATACAATTTGGTTGGAAAATACCACAAGATCCAATCCAGCATCAAATGGATGAGATTTTTAGTAATTGCCAGATATTATCAACATTCCTTATTATATAATAATATATGGGGGAAAAGAGGCAGAAATTGATTCTTATTTTATAAGCTTGATGGAAACTGCAAAGAGGTATGGCCTACGATTCAATAGTGGAAAAATTGATATCAAAACACACGAAGTAACATTTTTTGGAGCTGTTTTTGACAAACAAGAAATAAAACCTGATACTGAAAAAATTAATGCTATCATCCGATTAGAATACCCCTCCAAACAGCTACAGCACTCATAAAGTGAATGTCCGCATTCATACCAAATTAATCTGAAAAAATATGAGGATTAAGAGAACTATTGGAAGAAGTAGCACTATATAGATGAGTTCTCATCTGAAAAAACACGGCGATATCAAAAAATTGATTTGTAGAAATATGAATGTCATATTTTGATCCAATACCATGGTGTTGGTGTGTGCAGCATCGGTACACAACAATAAAACAATAGATTTTCTGTCTTCATCTCCTGCACAATAAGAGTCTGCAAAACAAATCAATGGATCATCTATGCTCTTAAGATAGAACATGCCATATTTCGAAATTCCTTTCAGCTATCTGAAGATTCACTTGCGTCCTACCCAAAAATTTCCCGGCATTGCTCTGGAAGCGACTATAAACATTTGCTGTGGAGCTTTTATCAGGTCGAGTATTCAACATCGGATACATGAGACATCCAACAAGCTGAGTATAAGGTTTTTTATCAATTGTCGGTTTACAATATTCCATGTTGAAATGTTTCAGTAAATCTTGTACGTAAATCTTGTACGTAAAATGGTTGACTATGAAACTTCCTGTGGGTACACAATCAATTTTATGTCCTAACAATATTTATTTCACCCATATCTTCAAATTCTCTCATCAATTCCACTTTTATTTTGTTCATTGCATCCGGTTCATTGCCTGTTAATATAATATCATCAACATACAATAACATGAATATGTTTGCGGTTCCATCAACTTCTGAAATCTTTAGGCCAATGTTCCTAACAAATTTATCGTATCTGGCATTCTATGTTCAAAGCATTAAGAGATTTCTGTAACTTACATACCAAATTCGGATTTTGCGCTATAAAACCATGTAAATAGCATTCTTCACATCCATCTGACAAGTTGATGATTTAATTTAATAATCATTGCCAATAGATTTTCAATGTAGCAAGATAAATGTTTTTTACAACTAATCCTTTCTGCTGTGACCATCCTTCAATTACAAGTTTTGCCTTGTATTTTTCCACATCACCGTTTTCATCTCTTTTCTGTTCAAAACCCATTTATTTCTCATAGCTTTTCTCTCAGGGGGCCGTTTAACTAGATCCTCAGTTTCTTTTAGAGATAGTGTTTTCATCTCCTCTTTTATTGCTTTGTACCACTTCTCCTCATCATCCTTTCTGGGAATGTCTTTAGGAGAGTCTGGGTTGTTATAAAAAAACATCAAGAAATGGTTCTGCATTCAATACCTACACAGATTATTCTTTCAAGTTTTTTGACCTTTTCAGAATTCTGGTACTCTTACGCACGCATTTACTACCCAATTCTTTTGACGTTTCACCTTCTTTACTTTCTGATTCATATCCGATTTTATTTTTCACAATTTCTGATTTTTCGATTTACTTTTCTTCATTTTTCTCCTTCTTGATATCCTAAATATCTTCTTTCAATTCAATGATATTTTTTGAAAACATGAACAGGATGTTCATAAGATCGGATGTGGAATCATCTGCGACTGAAACATAAACTCCACTATCTTCCATCAAGATAACCTTTTGTGGGGTATTCATGTTGAAAAATGGGAAAATTCTCAATTGAATATTGAATAGAAATATTTTTCTGTGAATTGAAGAATTCACGATAAAAATTAAGTTATTGTTTGTGAATACCTTACAGGAAATAACTACTTCCCGGTTTAAACCACGCTGGACATTCAACTACATCTGATATATATTGAAAAAGGACCCTTTCTCAAAAGAACAGTGAAAATTTTCATTCAGATAGTTATTTGATTTTATATTCCAGTCTCATTAGGAACTCCTATAGATGAATGAGGCAAAGAAGAATGTTTTCCAAGAGAGAGTATTCATCAGAAATCATTTGTAACATGATCATGTGAAAACTTCCTCTCGTCAAAAATAAGGACCTTCCTTTCGATATCTTTTGATGCTTTGGGCACCACAACCGATAACTATTGGAGCAATAACATTTTCTGATTTGAAAACAAATTTACTTCCTGTAAGTTCATTTGTAACATGTAAATGTGCTACACATCCAAAAACTCAATTTCTGAATATTTGTCCTTTCCCCAAACCATAGTTCAGTTGGAACTTTATATATCAAAGCATTTGTTGGACTGCAATTGATGAGAGCACTGCTTCATTCCAAGCATCTTTGTCCAATTTTGAATTCACCAATAAACACGTTGCCACTTCAATGATTGTTCCGTTAATTTGTTCAGCAACTCCATTAAGTTGCGGTGTATATCTAATCTATTAACGCAACGGAAACGATTGAGCTTTGCTTCAAAATGTGTTGTTGCCATGGATTCAAATATTGAAACTGATAAAATACTCAGATATTGATGTTATATATGCTACTGTGAAGTGTGTATAATTATCAATGAAAGATAAGACAAATTTCCTGTGATCAAACGAAACTGGATTGATGGGACCGAATAAATCACTGTGTATCTGTTCAAGAGGTCGGTTTGCCCTTCTGCTAGTTGTGAGGCTGTCGGATTTTTTACCTCTATAAAATACAAAAAAAAATTGTAGACTGTTGTCACTTCCAGAATTCATTCCATCTACCATGTTTTTCAATCTTTCCAAACTATTCGCTTATGCCACAATTCCACACTTTGATCTACAGAACAGAAATTGGCAATTTCATGGATTATAATGAAGTTAAGTTCGTATGAGTTTTGTGTGTCCTGGCACAAAAAGAACTCCCCAAATTTTAATGGATTTGGTTCTGCCATTACCAGTGGTTTCTACAGATATATTTCTTTTTATTAGCTGTCATTGTTTGACCATTTTTTCACTTCGAATTTTCATTGTATTCTGTGGTATTTGAATGTCAGTTGAAAACAAATCCTCATTTACAATATGCTCCGACGCAACAGAGTCTAGGTACCAACTTATTGTGTGCTGATAGTCGGTGAAAACTGGAAAACAAAATTCATCATCTTCTGTTCCGCTAGAATTTTCAACTGCCAAATTAGCTGATTTGTTGACATTTCCTGAATATGGTATCGCATTGAGTCGTTGGTGTCTGAACGTTCAGATTCTTCGTCTAGAAGTCCATTTTTGGCGAATTCAAGAGATAGTTTTCCAGATGATAGCGTCGGCCTTGAATTGACGATATTCTCGATTTCAGCCAACAACGTAGTCAATACCTCTTCTTTCGGATTGATTGTTTCCAGACTAATTTTCAGAGCAGTTTTTATTGATCGTACCATTCGCTCCCATATTCCACCCATATGTGTAGCTCCTGGAGGGTTGAACTTCCAGAGTATACCCTTTGAAGTGAGTTCTTCAGAAATTGAATTTTGATTCCACCCTTGAATCCACTCTTTGGGTTCCCTTTCTGCACCAACGAGGTTAGTCCCATTATCGGTCCTGAATTCCTTTGGCTGACCTCTTCTTCACATGAATCTTCGAATGGCTAGTCTAGTGAAACTTGTATCTAAAGAAGCAGCTAATTCTATATGTACTGCCATTAGTGTGAGGCTGGTGTCAATTCGCCATATCGCTTTTCAATTCTTCGTCCCAGTTCAACAGTCATAGGTCCAAATAAATCAATTCCAACAAATGAAAATGGAAATGTGAACGCTTTCAGTCGTTTGGCTGGTAAAATTCCCATTCCAGGAGGTTGTGGTTTGCACTTCCTGTTTTGGCATAGTTGGCAGTTATTGAAACATATCTTCACTGCTGCGGGGATGTTGAGAATCCAATATTTCAGTCTCAGATTATTCACAACTGTTTCTTTTCCCAAATGGCCACACTCTTGATGGTACTGATCAATCAACAAAGACACGAATTTATGTTTTGGGTCCAAAATAATAGGACTTCTGGATTCGAAAGATATTCCAAGTCTCTCATTTTCAGGGAATTCTTCCTCCCATTCGCATTATATGTTCTTCACCCAAGAATACAGAAAATTTATATAGTCGAATTGATTTGGGCATACATCTATCTTCTTTCAAAATTACAATTGCATCTGGAAAGGTATCATTCTGACTTTTCCTGATCCATAACGTTCTAGCCTTCTCCATTTCATCTTTTACTGAAATTACTTTATTTGAGCGAAAAGTTTTTGGAATTTTGATCACTTTTTTGAATATTATAATCCATGCTGTGGTGCCGATGAGTCGAATCAATTTGGAAAATCTAGTTATGTCTGGAAATGATTGGAATACTTATGGCCTGAATAGCGATAATATAAAAAGTTCAATCGAAATCATAATTGATCCACTTACTTCACTCTCAAATACATGTTTAACATCAGGTTGTTTTCCAGACTGTCTTAAATCGGCAAAGGTTTTGCCGTTATTCAAGAAAGGAGATGAATACCTAGTTGATAATGACCGCCCTATTTATATTATTCAGGTTATAGGTAAAATTTTTGAAATCATCTTGAAAAATAGATTAGTTTATTATTTCGTGAAAAATGAAATTTTTGACAAAAACCAATATGGATTCAGAAGTAACGGATCAACAGCCGAACTTTAAAAAGTGATTAATCTGATTGTTGAATGTCTTGAAAACAGTGAGCATGTGGCTTAACTCTCTGCGACCTCTCCAAAGCTTTCGATGCATCTCTCATTCTTTACTTCTCGGAAAAATGGAATACTATGGGGTGAGAGGACTACCTCTTGAACTATTCAGATCGTACTTAAGTAACAGATCTCAGGTGGTATTCTTGAATAATACATTTTTTCCCAACAAAATTGTCAAACATGGTGTTCCTCAGGGATCAGTCTTGAGGCCGGTTTTATTCTTGATTTACATCAATGATTTTAGCCAATCCATGTTACCATACAAATGTGTACACTTTGCTGACGATACAACTATCTTAACATCCGACAAAACAGTAAGTTACTTAACAGAGAAGAAGAGTGATGCTTTGGACCATGTTTCTAGATGGTTCACAGCCAATCATTTGAAATAAAATAACAACATTGTTGATAATAGTCGAAAAGGTAAATTACTTGGTTTGATCATCGACGGTAATTTATCCTGGTCAGCTCACGTAGAAGAGTTGTCAAAAAAATTCTTAAAAGTATGTTTGCTTCCAGGCCTTCTTGGATCTTGATGCTTTGAAAAGTGCATACTTTGCTTTGTTCCACTCTCATATAAATTATGGGCTACTTTTATGGGAAAACTCATTCTATGAGAGTATTCTTGTTACAGAAAAAAATCATTAGAATAATATTGCAAGCTGACTACAGGGAACATTTATGAAGATCGGCGTTCCACCTCTACCTCCGTTGTTCATCTATAATACCTTTCTAGAAATACATAAAAATAAATCTGACTCCACTAGACATTTGGATGATCATAGAACACGAAATTCGCATCTGCTCGTACCACCTCGGTACAGACTATCAAGTCCCAGAAAAATTATGAAGGTAAATTTATATAATCATCTACAGATGATTACGTTGCTCAACTTCTGTTCATTCAAAATGAAAATTAAATCATTATTACTGGGGGGTTCTTTCTATAGTACTGAGGAATATCTGAATTCAACTTTTTCCTGACGATATACATTTGTAATTACTGACTAGTTTGACGTATATTATATCAAGTTTTGACTACCTGTTCAACCACATATTTTACATATTATGTTTATTTGTCCTCATATAATCTACATATTTTACATATTTTGTTGTATTTGTCTTTAACTATTTTTTTATTGATTTTGTACTCTCCACTCGACTTGCTACTAACATGTAATGTAACGTTGTTAAATATAAACTATATATCTATCTTTTTTTTTTTCGAAGGTGTAAAACATCTTCTGAAGACGCACCAGCCTGTTGTTCTATCGGCTGGCCAGTGTCGGATTCGGTCCCTACGGAACCGCCTACCGACTAAAAAATTTCTCCTTCAGTAGTTTGCAGCATAGCGTATCAGAATCCGCTTTCATATCACTTCAATACGCTGTGCTTGTCATTTAATTATCTTCTGGAATTTGATCAAAGTCTTCGACTCAGTCTCTCCTCTCTCTCTTTGGCTTCTATCATGCCACGGATGGTTTCATACGCGTTAATCCAGGACACGTCACTTTCAAGTAGAAATTCCATCATAGTTTCTGGGTTAAATATGCTCCCCGTACGGCGTGAGAATTCTCTACGCTGGTCACCCCATCTGATACAAGAAAACAGGGTATGCCGTACGTCATATTCTTCCGAGCAGTAGGTGCACTTGCTCGAGTCAGCTCTGTTGCGATCAAACAGATACTTTTTGAAGAATCCGTGACCCGATAGCGCCTGTGTGATGAAATAGTCTATTTCACCGTGTTGTCGGCTTGTCCATCGTGCAATATCTGGAATTAGGACGTGGGTCCATCTTCCTTTTGAACTATTGTTCCAGCTTTCTTGCCACACTAGCATCAGTTGGGCCCTGGCCAAATCCTTATCTGTTCCAGCGTATTTCTCCTTCCTCTCCATTATTTGGAGTTCAATCGGCGGTATTCCCGAAATGACGCACGCTGCTTCAGTTGAAATAGTGCGATATGCACTGGCAACTCTGATGGTCATTTTCCTTTGAATGCTCCTAAGCTTGGTCACGAGTTTTTAATTTTTTGTTGCTTCATACCATGATGGACAACCGTAGAGTAGTTGTGAGTGGACCACACTCGAATAAAGCTTGCGTTTCGAGGAGCTAGGCCACCCTACGTTCGGTATAAGGCATGACAGAGCCTTGGTCGTTTTCTCTGCTTTCTCGATAACCTTCCCAACGTGCACTGCAAAGGTGAGTTTGGTATCCATCCATACCCCAAGATATTTTACTGCACTTTAGGGATTTATCGTTACTCCTTGAAGGCTAAAAGAAATTGGTCCCATCTTTCTTTTTTTTGTCAGCTTACGTTTTTTCTGGTGCTACCTGCAGTATGTTTCTCTCCAACCAGTTACAAATCCGTTGGAGACCTGAATTTGCTGTGTTCATGAGAATCTCCTCATTCTTTGCAACAACTATCATTGCCACATCGTCTGCGAAGCCCACCAATTCCGCTCCACTAGGCATCTCCATCTCTAGAAGGTCGTCGTACAAGATGTTCCACAATGTCGGGCCTTGGGCCTTGGGGAACACCACTGTTTATGTCGAGAATCCTGCTATCATTCCCTTCCACGAGAAGTAAACCCCTGTTTGAGAGGTAAGACGCAATGACACTGATCAGACCCCCATCTATACCTCTGGTCCTTAGTTTGTTGAAGATGAGCTGCCACGATGCATTATTAAATGCATTCCTTACATCTATCGTAATCATGGCACACAGCCTACGATGTCCAGGCGAGTAGTCTTCAGCCTTTCTAGCTATGGTTATCACCCTATTTATTGCATCCACTGTTTGCCTGCCCTTTCGAAAGCCAAACTGTCTGTCGGATAAGCTTCCGGTGCGTTCCAGTTCGCTGTGTAATCTACCAAGCAATAGATGTTCATATAATTTTCCTTCAACATCAAGCAGGCATATCGGTCTATATGATGAGGGGTTATCCAGTGGCTTTTCTCCTTTCCGCAGGAGCAACAAAGCAGCCTTTTTCCATTCATCAGGGAAGTCAGCTCGACTCGCCAGATCATTGTAGAGTGATAGGACGTAGTTGGGGTTTTTCTCCGCTAGAGCTTTCAGTATTTCTGCAGGTATTTTGCCAGGCCCTGGAGCTTTGTTGTTTTTGAGTTTGGAAACTGCGGCTGTGAGTTCTTCTGCATTAAAATTTGGCAACGTAGAGTTTCTGTCACAGAGGAAAGTCACTGTTGTATGAGTAGAAAAAGGTGACTTGCCACTTCTTCCATTGTCTCTAAGGTGAGATTGATCCTGGGCGGGTAACCAAGTAGACCCTTCATCACTATCCTATAGCCTTCCCCCCATATGTCACCATCTGCAGCATTGCAGATGTTCTTCCAGTGATTCCTTTTCGCTTTCTTGATATCGTTTCTCAGAAGTTTTCTGCTCTCTTGGTATGTAGTCCACAGTTCCTGGTTCACGTGTTGCTGGTCTCTTTTAGCGTTTCTTGTATAACGCCTTCTCTGTCTCAAACAGTTTTTTCGCAGTTCCGCTATGTCGTTATTCCACCAGTACACTGGGCGACGGTTTGGTATCCATTTCTTCTTGGGCATTGACTCATCGCATAGCTGCTCAAGTTTACCAGAGAAAACTGGAGCTGTTGTAGCGGTTATGTCTTCCGTGATTTGTTGAATAGCCTGCTCAAGTTTATGACGGTTGAGCTTGTTTGTGTTCCAACCGCAATCCCGTATACTTCCTGGTATGACTGGGTTTTGTCTTGTTCCTAGAACTTCAAAAAGAATATAATTATGATCGCTTAGAGATTCCTCTTCCAGTACTTCCCAGTTGGTGATGTTGGCTGCAAGATTTGGCGTGGAGATAGTTAGATCTAGTATCGAGCCATAATCCCTCCTAACGAAGGTGGGTTTATCTCCCTGATTCGCAATTATCACGTCGTTTGATGCGATCCATTCGGTCATGATTTGACCTCTCCTGTCGGTAGCAGGCATACCCCACTGAGGAGATTTTGCTTTGAAGTCTCCAGCTATGATGGCCCTCTCGTAGCCGGTCATAATCATGCTTCCTATTTCGGTGAGAGTTGTTTCAAGATTTTCAAGGTCTTCGTTTCCCGAGGAGTAGCAGCTAAAAATGGTGAATTCTCTGGTTTTAACATATGTGTACCCTGAACCCTGTCCTTGCTCTATGAGTGCAAATCGAGGGTCAGTAACCTTGACTGCTGTGTTCAGGTCTACATCCATCACCCAATCCTTTCTGCCCCTTATTGCATTTTTATTTGGTTCGCACAAGATAAGTATTCGATGCACAAAAACAGCTGCTGAAACAGAACGACCAGCTACGAAACGAAATTGTAGCTCTGAAAGCAGCGGTAGCAATCAGTCGAGTACACCAAACAGCGAATACAACACGCTGAAAGACAATAGAGAGCTGAGCCAGGAAATTGATCAACTCAAAAAAGAAATCATCTCTCTGAAAACAACAGCGGAAAGACACCAAGAGTCGAATACTGAAGACAAATGCGCCGAATGTATGAAAACACAACTGTTACAGCGCAGAAAGCGTCAGTTGAAACAAGATGAGTCCTTTACAAGCTTTCAAGCCGTAAGTGAGGATGACTGGGGAAGCGGAATGTTCGAGAAACCTCTTACACAAAAGGGGTATATTTGGGAGGCTCCATCCGATTGGGATATTATTCTCCCATGCAACAGTGATATCGAGTCCCAATATAAGGAAGTCGGAAGAGCCATAGAAAAGTTTGGTGGCAAACACATACTGAAAAACCAAAACAGGAAAGAAGGAGAAGTAGCCATGATGACGCACACACTGGGATTCCCCGATGCCAACGGAGACTTCAAACAAGAGGCTAGATGGTTACATTACCCAATACTCAGTAACCGAGCAACTTCTACCGATGACGACGACAAGCTCCTATTCCAGTCTCTCAAAACGATCAAAGCACGGCTAATTAGTGACGGTAGATACAATGTCGCAATACCGGAAACGGAGGATATAATGGGGCTTGTATCCACCCGCATGTTGCAGTTTCTCTTCTCGGATACACCCATCAAGCTAGCAGTGTACGAGCATGATCAGAAAAAACACCAAGGAAAGCGTAAATGGGAAACGAAGTGGGCGCACCAAGAGCTCACATGACACATCAACTGAACGAAACAGGAAACCGAGACAAGAGGCTGTCATTGTGCGGATGGATGACAAGAGTTTTCCTGAACTCCTCCAAACAGTGAAGGCGGCCATAAACCCTGGCGAAATCGGAGTGGATATTGCCGGACTCAAGAAGACCAGAAATAACGACCTAGTTCTCAGAGTGAAAAATGGTTTGGATAAAGCACGTGTGCTAGGAAACGAACTTAGAGACAAGATACCCGGAGCAAGAACAACCCTTCTAACCAATAATAAGACAATACACATCAAGGGCATGGACGGAGTCACGACTGAAGAGGATATTAAAGTGGCTGTTTCCAGGATCATAGGGAATGAACCCGACACTTTTGAAGTGAGAGCCCTCCGCCCAGCGTATGGTGGCTCTCAAAATGTCACTCTCATAATGAAAGAGTCGGACGCCAAGCACCTGACCAGAATAAAGACTATCAAAATTGGTTGGGTAGACTGCGTGGTGTTGGAAAGGAAACCGGAAACGCGATGTTCCAAATGTTGGGAATACGGCCACGCAAAATTACAATGTAAAGGTCCCGATAGAGAGAGTTTGTGCCTACGATGTGGACGAGAGGGCCACAGGCGAACCCAATGCCCCGAATAAATCTTTCTGCATATTCTGCAAACAAGATGGTCACCAGTCAGACAAACCTAGATGCCAGCTGAATAGGAGAAAGGACAATGAAACAAAAGAGGGCAATGAGCCAAAAGAGGACAACGTACCGAAAGAACAAAATGAACATCAAAGTCCTTCAGATCAACAGCAATAGAAGTCGCCCGGCCCACGACATGGCACTGAGAACTGCCGAAAAGCTGGGCGTAGGAATACATATCTTTCTATCTATCTATCTATCTATCTATCTATCTATCTATCTATCTATCTATCTATCTATCATGTTCGACACAATATGAATGATTATTCTGTGTACGAACAGCACCTCCCGGTAACTATTTGATATCAATTAAGGACAATTTGGAGATATAAAATAAACTCAGAGAATAAAACGTGTCAAAATCAACTATATTATGACGTTACTACAACATATATCATTCTTCTTATTTTTTCATTATCAGAAACAACTAGACTATAAGAAATACAAAAACCAAAAAACAATATAATGAGCTGCAACTGCAACATTCTGAGTCACTGCAGTCGCTCTCAAAGAATCTATTTTGTTTCGCATGAAACTGATTTCTTCGTTGGTAATATCAGCTGTTTCGTTAACAAATCGGATTCGTATTGGTCGGCAGTAGCGTGGTGAGAAAAGAATCGGGTTCTGCCATATAATTTCTTTAAGGTCTGTAGCGCAAGTCAATTGCAAAGGAACACATGAACTTTGAAAAATGTATAAATCAGCATGAGCCTAATTTTCGAATTTTTGTTTATATTGTGCTTGTTGTGAACCATCACAACCCCTTTTGTATATCAAAGCCAACGATTTCCTGTCAGTTTGATCTAATGTTAGAAAAGGTTCTGTTAGATATTTTAAAAGCCGTGTAACAGTGTGGTCCAACAAGTCTTGCAGATTCAATTCAGCACAAGAAACTGTAACTAAATAAGATCCATGGTATCGGAATATCACTCTTTCTTTTCTTTTTGAATGATAGAATAGCATGGGTAAAGCTCCTTATTGCAACTTCTGACAACCTCGTATTGCCTACGTGAAAGTCCCGCTTCCACAAACATGGATAATGCTTTCAATGGTGTTTATTGTTTTGTCTATCATTGTGCTTTCGAAGATTGTTAAAAAATGTTTTCTGTATTTAGTTGCTCTCGTTGGACTCTTTGTAAGGTTTTCACAATAATGCAAGCATCAGTTTTACCTTCAGCTCGTGACATTTGTGTAGCAAAAGTTAATTCTTCCAAACCCATTTCACTACGAATGATTTCAGTCTTTAGTCTCTTTCTAGGCTCACTGGAGTCACCTAATGATTTCTTTGGGCGCCCCGACATATATTTGTTCAGAAGTATTACAATTATTCCTCGAAGCCATTCGTTATTGGTTTTTAAAAATACCTCTTCTTCATGATGTGATGCACTCCATCTCCGTTTTATTTCTGATTTGACATATGAAAGTTTATGTTTGAAATCTCGAAGCTCGTTCTCGGAACATCTATTCAAATTCAATAAATAGTTTTCTGCATAGTTCAATTTTCCATTGATATCATGTTGCTGATGACGTTGCATAATATCGTAGAAATGTTTCCTTGTCATGGTTTCGTTTTCAGAAGGTCCTGAAAAATATAACAAGAAATTTGAAATCTTAGTTTTTTACCATCATTCCGTTATTTCAAATAAAAAATGTTACCGGGCAGTCCGGCCAATACGAACCTGATTTTTTTTATGGTATTAAGAAAAACCTTCAACCACCATAATTTATGGAAATGAAGGCCAGGACGAACCCTGAAGTATATTAAAACACTTCGAGTCCATAATGTTTTTCAACCACAAAAATGACAAATAACCATATTTTTCGTGGGCATATTTTTTTGAAAAAAACTCAATGGATTGTCACTTAATTATAGTCAATATATTGTATGTACCTGCAATTGAGCGGTTCATAATGCAATATTCAATTATTTGTTGAGAATATTATGAAAGAACAATTTGAAATCGTTTCTGTTGAATAATGCCGAAAACAGTAACTCGTACACCAAAGACTATCAAATTCCGACTGAACTGTCACATCACTGTCAGCGCGAAAGACAAAACAATTGCGGTATTTTATGGTGCATACAGTCACTACGTGATAAGAAAATACATTTAGTTGTGGGGCGGATTTGAAGAAATCGACTTTTGGCCAGATTTTATACGTAAATACCCCTCTGTGCGCCGCACCAGTTCGTTGGCTTTGGGTGGACATGATTTTTTTTATTCAAACCTCAAATAATAGCAGCAGCTATATGGTACTCGAAAATTTGGCAGACGTAGACAAATTGAATGAGAATTTTGTTAGTTCCACACCGAAAATAATATCCGATCAAACACTCCTTTCCTACTACTAGAGCAATACACAATTATCTTTCAGAGCAGCTGAATATTATTTGACTTTCATTCTTATTGATAACCCCAAAAGTAGAGCTCTGGTAAATAATATCGATAAATTGATCTTGAAACTGTGCTTTCTCTATATCTAGCCTTCCATAACACTTGTTTCCAGGTTTAGTTTGAAACGTTCCGTGTTTTCTGACATTTGGAAAACATCAAAAGTAATTCCACAGCCGAATGTATCAACTCCCATCTCATATAATGATATTAGGACAACCAACATTCGACTTTTATTTGGGAAAACGATAGAGATGTAATATCAAACAATCTAATCCCAAGAAATCGAATAATATCAATAAACCAATCGGATTTCAGGAGCCGTAGCTATTTCTCCGCGTTCTTGAAAATTACATTTTTGAAACAAATGATACTCGTGAACTCACTGTTTTGGTACTATTAGATTACTACAAAGCTTTCGATACCCTTGGTTATCAAATTCAACTTGCTTTCTTGAGGTATGTCGGTATATCAACAAATGTCGCAATATCAAGCGGTGAGTTATATCAAAAGGTTATCTAACTATGTGATTGATGGTACTAGTGTTCCACAAGGCTCAATACATGAACTAATACTTTTCACGTTATATATTTCGAGTTCATATCATAATTTCGTCAATTTCCTATCGAACAAGTTGAATAAAATGATTTGAAATCGGCATTGAAAACATCCAGGTGGTGGGTAACGTAGAAAATGGAAATGTTCACAACAGTGGGTCTAAATAAAAGTAATATACCTACAGAGATCCTGGAATCTTGTGGTAATGTGGAATAAAGATTCAATAATATAGGAAAATAAAAACTTTTTAACAAAAAATTGAACTGACGAAAAAATCAACTGAAAAGCAAAAAATAAAATAACCATTTTTAGTCTTAATGATAATTGAGCTCAAACTAATGTAGTAACTAATTTTGAGTCGGCGCCAAACAAACTAGCAATTGAATTAGGTAATGCGTAAAATGATGACAGCGGGATGCATGGCGGCGCACAGTGGTCTGGCTTGGCCGAAAAACGACAGAGAAATTTTTAAAAAAAAAATGGGTATTGCCTCAGCCTTACTTTCAACAAATAATTCTTTTCATATTCATACTGCGCAAGCTCGAATTACTTAACAATATTACATATTTTGAGAATAAATACATGATTTTTTCAATTGCTTATATTTTCGAAACCAGTAATCGGATTTTGATAATTATTTGTGCATAGAAAGCTGATTAACTGTAAATTGTAAATCGAAACAGATTTATGACATTTTTGAAACACAAGATGGCGGACAAGTTAGTTTTTTCATCAGTATCCGTGTACTTTTTTTTCAATATCTTGAAACAATTTATGAGCGATCCACTATGAACAATGGTTATGCTTATGAATTTGGTATTTTATTTCCATGACAAAAAGTGGTGTGTCATTTTCTAGTTGAAGAATGCGATACTTATTTGTTATATTCTGAATATGCCAGTTATTGTATTTTTTTCAACCAATTTTTGATAGATTTCAATAGAATATCAATCTGTCATTTCTATACCAACATCGGCAAATCATAGGTCTTTTGATAGAGCTTCATGAGCTCCATAACTTTCATCAGAGAAGTTTTTCTCTAAGATGTACATACAAAAATCGCTGTAAATTCCAATTCATGAAAATCAATAATTTTGGTTTGCCCTGTATGCCTCTTTCCTTCGAGATTCATTCACTCGTATCAATAAGATACTATTTGGGTATTTTTGTCGCCGACAAGCAGAAAATCATTGTATTTTAACATTTCTCGATTTCAAAGTTATATTTGTTAGCTTGATGGCAATTTCAAAATAAATAAATACATTCTGAAATCTACCTTTTCGACTGGCGGCACCAGAAAGTTCTTTCATTTTTATATTCATCATTGACTTGGCCAGATTCTATAATCAAAATACAATTGATATAACAAATATACTAATAAACATTTGCTTACATATATTTATTTTTTTGATCTCAGGTTTCAATGATTTGTTAGAAAGGGAGTAAAATATATATATATATATATAAATATAAATCCAAGAAATTATAGTCAAAAGAAAAATTAATTTTCAAAACAACACGAATTTATGTAAAAACATATATACATTTTTTTTGTAATTTCTTTGTTTCTCAATCGATTTTCAAAACTGATACGTTAAACTACTTCTGATGATAAGCTCTTCCATTTTAATCATGAATACTGTACATAAGAAGTATTCTTATACCTTAACAGTATTATTTTCAGAATTATTCCTTAATTTCCAGAGAAATCAGTGAGAAAAACATCAATTATTGATACCCCTTTGACTTTGTCAGGAGAGGGTCGGGGCGGGTAGATTTCCAAGTGAGACTTGCTGGGTAAGCCTTGAGAAATCATATCTATATACCAGATGGTCCTTGAGAGATCTAGCCTATGAAACTTGCATATTTTTTTTAAAACTTCTCTTAAAATAAGTTTTTTTTTCGATTTTTTTGTGCAAAGACCAGAATGGCTTGAATTTGTTTTTCTTTACTTAGTATAAGCAATCCTCACCCTATGCGCAGATGTTAAGGTTTCTTCCAAGAATTATTGTTGCTTTAGTTATAGCCAATCAACTGTTTCTACTTTTTTTCTTCAGACGTATAATGCTTACGCTCAAAATTATGCAAATTCAAGCTTCTGTAACTTTTAGAAAAATAAACTTAGGAACTAACTTTCAGTGCGGCGTATCCTTGGGGTCAATTAAAGATTCAACTAGCATCTCTTGCGGCTGATACGAGAATGACGGATTTGACCACTTTTGGCCGTTTTTTGGCCAAGCCAGATCACTGTGCGGCGTTTTGATTACATCTTCAAAGTAATATAATGATCTTCGTTAATTGTTTGTTTGGCGTCAACTAAAAATTAGTTACTCACATAAGTTCAGCTCAATTATCATTAAAAATAAGGTTTATTTAATTTTTTTCTTTTTGGTTGATTTTTTCGTCGGCTAAACTTTTTGTTAACAAGTTTTTATTGTTCACTTTTTTGTGGCTAAAATCAACTAATAACTATCTACTCAATTGACTCCAGGTATCCATTATGTTGTAGTGCCAAGTTCCAACAGAATCGGTTCACAGATGAAAAATTAATGATCCCCATTTTATTTTTCTAATCTTAGGGGTAGATTATTCCTCTCCAAATCCTAGTACAAAGTTATGAGTGTTAGAATCGGTTAACGGGTAAAAATTCAGCGGATGAACGATAAATGTCCCCTATTTTTCGTCCCTTAAGGGTGACCTTTTTTCAAATTCAAACGGGATCAACTTCGAAGTATACCCTATCCAATAAAAAATTATCGAAATCGAACTGCTCTGTGAAAAGTTATGCGTGATCATCAAACATAAAAAAAATATACGCGTCGACTAGAGAACCTTCTCATTTTTGATTTCGTCATTTAATAACACTATTTGAAGTATGTACTTCAGAACACAAAATTGCCAAATTATTCAGTTTGAAATTCAACAAAGTTATCACCAAATGAAAAATACAATAAAATAATTAATAAAAACAAGCTTTTATTCGAATACCCTAAAAAGTATAAAATAATTGCTTTGGATGTGTGACGTAGGTTATTCCGTGAGTTCTAGGTTCAAGAGCTTGTCGCGCAAAGTTTTCATTTCGAATACAGAAGCGACAAGCTTTTGAATCTATTACTCACGGAATAACCTTCGTCACACATCCAAAGCAATTATTTTATACTCTTCAGGGTATTTGAATAAAAGCTTGTTTTTAAAAAGGTTTTTTTAATTAATTATTTCATTTTTTGCTTTTTAGTAAGTACCCCTAACACCCACATACCAATTTTGAATCGAATCGGACCATAATTACAAAACTCGTTCGCCATCTTGGAGCCGCCATCTTGAATTCGTGAAAAATTCATAATCTTCGACCCCGAAAACCCCCACTACCAATTTTGAATAGAATCGGACCATAATCACAGAAATCATCGGCCATTTTGAAGCCGCCATTTTGATTTTATTGATTTTGTCAGAAAATTCATGATCTTCGACCCTGGAAACCCTCACATACCAATTTTGAATCGAATCGGACCATAAACGCAAATCTCGTCCGCGATTTTGGAGCCGCCATTTTGTTTTGTTTTTTCTCTAACAAATGGATAATTTCACGTCAATCGAACAACTAGAAGTGGGTCAAATTTAACTTGCAAGATTTGATGACAAACATCGGGACAGGTGAAACTAAATAAAAGCTTGTAAAATAATAAATGTTTGGTATTGATAATTTGAGAAAAATTTGTAAAAAAAGAAATTTGTCAATTAGAAGGATGTAATTGCATATTGAAACATAGTTTTTACTTCCGATTGACGTAGATCTATTGCTCAGAGATTTGAGAAAACTCTTAGCACATGCTCAATAAGGAATGTTATTGAATATCAACTTGAATAAAGTAGCATTTATTAGGTGACTTGCTATGCCAATTAGAAAATGATAATTATACTTCTTATATTCAAGTATATTATTCAGCGAAAAGAGTGTGTGTGTGTAACTTTTTTCCAAAAGACCTGAAATCGGACACAACAAGATATTTTCAATCATAGATAATCAACTTCTTCTCATGATATATGGAACAAAACTATTCCTTGGTCAATGATCAATTTTGATTACAAAATATGTGGGCATACATTTTATGGAAATTTGGAAAACTTGGTCTCATTCAAAAATTACAAAATATCAATTCACGTTCTACTATAAATATACCAAGACTGAACCGTAAAGTTTTTGCGGCATAGATATTCTTCTGTCCCTATCATACCAATACAAATTTCTATTTGGAAACGATTTTGTTTTATAAAAGTTTGTAAACATAACCTTGAGAACATATATTATTTTGACGATGCCAAATTTTCACGTAAAAGGGCATCAACCAGGGAGTAAGGAAATATAACGGTCGCCCCCCCCCCTCGTAACTTCTTTATTCTACATATCATAAAAACAATTTAAAAAAGAGTTGTAGAATTCGATGGCTCAAGTCTCAT
Organism: Gonioctena quinquepunctata; assembly: GCA_018342105.1. Taxonomy (NCBI): domain Eukaryota; kingdom Metazoa; phylum Arthropoda; class Insecta; order Coleoptera; family Chrysomelidae; genus Gonioctena; species Gonioctena quinquepunctata. The sequence continues at coordinate 71,908 of JAFIRS010000775.1, read as the reverse complement.
TTTTACAGAGTTTTTTTTGAGACACTCTGTATGGGATTTCTTGACTCAACTTGAAATTCTAAGCAGATTTCATGTAGCACACCCTATACCTAAGTTTAACTGATTCAAAAAAAATGTTCATCGAAACTGATTTGATTTCCGATCCGTTTCGTTAATGAAGTAGGCTGTGCACGCTAGGCGCGTCTATCGTATCTATGGCAACAAGAAAACGACTCTTATCTGTTTTCGCCAGATGTCAAATAATGGTTATCATTTGGTTGGTTTTTTTATTCCTTTTTTATGATTTCTGTCGTTGATTAATATGGCTGGTTCAGTAAAAGACAGTTGAAGCCGTTATCATATTTGGTGAAGCTAATCGAAACTACCACGCTGCCATTCGTATTTTCGTAAGAACGTTTTTCGGGTCTTCCGATGTGTCGAAATATTTGCAGGAATTGGTGACAAAACTTAAGAGAACAGGAACTGTAAAAGGGTCTCCAAGATCTGAAAGGCCGAAAATAATTACGGAAGATGTTGAAATTCAAGTACTAGGTGAAATGGTGAATAAGCCGCAATAATCAACTAAGCAAGTAGCTGAGAAATGTTTCTGAAACATCAGTGAATAATATTCTGAAAACAAATAAAATCCAACCTTACAAAATAAAAATTGTGCAGGAATTGGTTGAGGATGATATGGAACGGCGGCGACTCGAATTCAGCAAGACGATGGCAGAAATAATTGTCGCAAATCCTATTAATTTGCAACACATTTGTTTTAGCGATGAAAGCACTTTTTATCCAAATGGGAGAATACTCAATTTTCCTAAAATATTAAATGCTCAACAGAAACAATAGTTTTTCTCCGAATTTATTGATCCACATCCCAACCAAACCTCTTGAAAGGTAAACTCAGGATCACCAAACTTATCAGTTAAAATATTAATGTTTGGGCTGGTATTTCAGGGGTCCTATATTCTCGGATTTTTTTAATGGTCTCAGATACCTCTAAATGCTGTGAGACACAGTCACTTCCGGTATCAATGAGATTGTTGGGCAAAACCAACATGAATATAACTTTTATGTTACATTCAATTGAAATGGAGCTCCACCACACTATTTCCTGGAATTGCAAGGATGCAAGGTATCCGGATAGGTAAATTGGACGTCGATGTCCGACAGAGTGGCCAGCTCGCTCACCGGACCTCACTACTCTTGATTACTTTCTGTGGGACTATGTGAAATCCATAGTTTTCAAGGCAGTTTGTGGTCCTTTAGATAAACTGCGTCTTTGAATTATCGAAGTTTTTTCAGAAATAACACCTTAAACCTTATATAATGTTAGGAAATAATATTCATCATCAAGATATGCAGAGTGGCCATATCGAACATATTTTAAAATATATAATAACTTACCCTTTTTAGTTATAATACTACTTCAGTTTTTGATAATCCGTTATCTTTATTTTTGGACTATGTCATACATTCATAAAATGTTTCAATTACATTTGGTTTGGTTTTATTTGTACTACTTTTCCGTAAGATTTAACAACTTAAAATTATGTAAAAATGGTACGACGAGGTAAGTACCACATTCATGGTGCCCATCAGCAGTTAGCAACATTAGATGACTTCTATAAAGTTAGCATAGAAAAGTAAAATCTATTCTGTTCCATGTGTTACAGTTTTCTGAACTGGTGCGAAAGTAGTCAATATAATAATTAATAAGTGTTCATAATTACAAAACTAATAACTTTTGTGATATAACACCATATATCAAACTTATTTAGAATTTTACGTAGAATATAAAAATCTAATCGATCACTCTAATCAATTATTTACAAAAATAAACCATATTCGAATGAATTGATTTGCTGAAAATATGAACAGGATGTTCATAAAATCAGATGCGGAGTAATCTGCGACTGAAAGATAAATTTTAGTCACTATCTTCCATAGTCAAGATAAGCTCCGTGGGGTAATCGTGTTGAAAAGGGAAACATTCTCAATTGAATATTGAAAAAAAAAAATTATGTGAATTGAAAAACCCACGATAAAAATGAAGTTATTTTTTGTGAATGTCTAACAGAAAACAACTACTTCTCCGGTAAAAGACACGCTGGACATTGAACTACATCTGATAGATATTCTGAAAAGACCCTAACTCAAAAGAAAAAATCTGAAATTGAAAATTTGCATTCTTGATTAAGAACTCATAAAGATGAATGTGGCAAAGAAGAATGTTTTCCAAAAGAGAGTACTCAGAAATCATTCGTAACATTAACCCAGTGAATGCGATGCCTCTCTTGGGTCAAGTTTCGAATGATTTCTGGTGATTACTCTCTTTTGGAAAACATTCTTCTTTACCTCATTCATCTTCATGAGTTCTTAATCAAGACTGGAATAGAAAATCAAATAATTATCTGAATGAAAATGCAAATTTTAAATTTCAGTCAGGGTCTTTCCAGAATATCTATCAAATGTAGTTCAATGTCCAGCGTGGATTTAGCCTGGGAAGTAGTTGTTTTCTGTTAGATATTCACAAAAAATAACTTCATTTTTATTTTGGATTTTTCAATTCACAGAAAAATATTTCTATTCATATTCAATTGATAATGGTTTCCCTTTCAACACGAAACCATACAACTTTTGTATATCATTACGCGATATTTCATCTCCAATATACTCCAAATCATTGAGTTCCTAGTCACTCACTTTTCTATGATAATTTCATTTATTGGATGAAAAAATTACAAATTGAAAGCATTATGCTACCTGGATATGTGTTAGCATCTAAATTTTGTAGATAAAATCAGGAGCATGGAGACCTAGCAATATTCATCCAAAGGTCATGGATAAAAACAACTATAAATTTTTAGAATATTTTGAAAAAATCTCTTTGGAAATGAGTTTCGAGTGCTTTGTCATTGAATTCAATAAAGATACATATATTATTTCAATATATAGACCTCTCCGAGGCAGTTTTGATATATTCTTGAATAAACTTAATGAATTACTATTGAAAGATACCATCAGATATTCATGGATAATAATATGTGGCGCCTTGAATATAAACTATCCAGATCCCACATCTTTTCAGTATAAACAACTATATGATTTCATCAGATCATACCAATTTCAATCAAACTGCAAAGAAGCTACTAGCATAGGAAAATACGGTGAAAAATTCACAGAGAGTGGCATATATTATCACAAATATTAATGATTATTCAACTAATGTGGGGAACCCATGGTTCTCCGATCATGTGGGACACACTTTCAGATGGAAAATTACCACTGTTTGCAAAAAAGAAGGAAATCAATAGGAAAAAGAGGTTAGGAGATACGATAAACAGTCAGTTGAGGAATTCAAATATAGACTCAGTAAATTCATACCCAAAATAACATCAATTATTGATAAAATGATTGAAGAATTCGTCGACCATTTCAAATGGTGTTTCGAAATTTTTTTTAGGAAACAAAAAATCAAATGTTCAACTAATGTTTACGTAAAACAAAAAAGGTAAATTGGGTTAGAAAAACCATTCCAGGGGACAATTACTACTGTGTACAATATAAGCGGAATAAAAAATATATTGAAAACAAAATTGCCAAGAAAAACGGAATTACTCTGGAATAAAATTCAAAGTCAAACAATAAATCTAAATCGTTATGGAATATAGTCCATAACACAGTAGGGAAAACAAAGAAAATAAATGAAAACTTCAACGTGAAAATCGAAAATGAACTAATATCAAACAACATGGATGCTTCCAACCTCGTTGCCAATCATTTCTCAGTATCCCTCCATAAACAGATCGATGATATGAACCTACCTACCCATATGATATTGACCGAGAGTCGTTTCATGATTTCAAATTATCTAGCCGATATCATTAACACTTCTATTTGTGAAGGTAAACCGAATTGAAAAAATCAAAAGGTATCCCAGTAAACAAAAGGGGAGAAAAACATATCATGCATATTTCATAGAGGGATCTGTGTACTAACATCCTTCTCTAAACTTATCGAAAAAGCTGTTCATGATAAAATAGTTTAGTTGACTTTCTAAATAAAAACGAATTAATTAGTTCATGCCAACATGGTTTTCGGAAAAACTTCTCAATCGAAACTGCCTCTACATATATATGAGAACATTGATGAAGGAAAATATATTTGTGGTATATTTTTTGATCTCACCAGAGCATTCGAAACCTTGAATCCAAACTTCATATCTGAAAAATTATAAAAAAATTGGATTCCGTGGTCCCATAAACCGATGGATCCACTCATACATGACCGATAGGAAAATTCAGGTTAAAATAAAAGATACATACTCAGACAAAAAACCAATACAACTTGGTACTCCGCAAGGGGTAGTTCTGGGACCCCTCCTTCTCTCTCTGAATATGAAAGATCTTCCATATTTCATTGACCATGGAAGAGCATCCATATACGCAGATGATACCACTACCATTGTGGCATCAGAATGCATGAAGGACTTAGAACACAAATTATCACCTGTAATAAAGAATTTCACGGACTGGTGCCATAACAACCACCTGATGAACAACCCATACAAAGTTTTCAGGAACACAACTGGATAGTGAACTAGATTTTAAAGAACACATAAACTTCTTGTGTACCAAACTGAATAAGATATACTTCGCATTTATGACACTAAAAAATCATTTGAATCAAAATCATCTCAACTTGTATTACTCATTCATTTACTCAATATTAAATGAAACACAAATATTACGATCTGGGGACAATCTGTAGAAGTGGAACGTATATTTAAAATCCAGAAGAGATTTTTGAGGCTAATTTTCAATATGCCCTATAACGTATCCTGCAAAGACTATTTCCATACATATAAAGTTCTTACTTTGACCGGATTTTTTTTGTATAAAATATCAACTTACGTTCACCAAAACTTAGATTTCTTCACAAAAATACATGAGTATTCAAAGCAATCCGGTATCAACATCCACATTAATCATACGATTCAAACAGATGGGATATAAAAATCCCCCCGCTATACAGGAGCCAAGGCTTTCAATTACTTTCCAGAAAACATTAAAAAATACACGATCACGAAAAATGCAAAAAATTACTTTCTGCTTGAAAATCGCTTCTACTCCGTAAATGAATTTCATAACGCCAGGTGGTAGATCCTTTAGAAATTATATCCTTTTATGTATTTTGGAAATAAGTACTGTTTCTGTGATTTTAACTACCGAAATTGACTTAACTCATGTACTCGCTGTATACCAAAGAGATGAAAATAAAATATAATATATGTTTGTGGGTTAGGTGGAAAAACAGGCAGTCAGTTTGACCGCTGAATGAACTGAATTCCGCCCAATTTTTATTTAATTAATTGAGTGGACAAGTTGAAAGTATAAAAGAAATTGTCGATGCATTTCGCAAGTTACCTTGCCATCCTCAGACACTCAAAAATTCAAACATAACGGCACTAACATTAATACATAATTACTTTGGAATACCTTTCCATTATTTATAATTGTTAGTGCCGTTGCGTTTCTTTGCTGGAAGATGGCAAGTTAAATTGCCGTAATGCATTGCAAATTTCTTTCATAGATATCAATGAGTTTTATTGTTGAGCAGACTGCCATTTTTCCTTCTCAATTAGTTAGAACAAACTCCACCCAGATAGGGACTATTTTAAAAATGTATATAAAATTGTTTTATACTCATGAGATTTTCAGTTTAATATATTATGTTATTATTATCTCAAGTCACCCTTGTGGCATGGATTAATGGCAGATATTGCCGTAGACAAAGTCAAATTCATAAAATCAATTTTCCTCAATTTTACTTCGACAACTTCAAGTTTCGGTCCTTCGTATCCTGAGGGAGATTCTGGAACTTCACGACTTCCCAATGTTCTGCTTTCTGCTTGGAGGTGGTTTCATTTCACAAAATGGTTTATGTTTGCGCAAAAGAGGGAGAGCTCTTGAAAGGCATAAATCGTGTTGGGAGTTGGAATGCTATTTCAAGCAGTGAGCAAAATGAGTAGAATTCATGATTCATTGATGAACCTAGTTAAAATTGAAATAATAATCATGTATTTTAGTGAAAGTAAATGTTTTGAACTTGAATCAAGAGACAAGTCAAATTACGCAGTTTGTTTTGAAAACTCGAATGAGCTGAATAGTTTTTCGTTAGCACACATATAAAAAAAGTTCAGCAGTGGACGATAGAGATGCATGAATGATATACAAGGTGATCAGTTTTTTAGGAAAAAGTATTTTTTTTCCTATAAGCATGTGTCCTAATAACTACATCAACGATAAAGGTACTCTCCGGGAAAGGATTGTTCAAGCAGCACGAGAGTTACACCAGCAGAGTATCGTGCAGCTGCAGAATCTGTCGTCTGTAGGTGAGGATTTTGCATTGAAGAAGATGGTGGTCATTTTGAGCAGTTTTTGTGAATTTTTTAAAATTACCCGTTTTCTAATAAAATAATAATAAATTTGTCCGAATATCAATTACATAGTGTTTTCCTATTATATGCAGGAAAACTGTTTTTGATTTTTTTCTCAAAAACATAGCGAGAAAATTTGAAAGACAAAAAAAATGCCTAATCTTCATTAACAATCAGATCTGGAACACCACTGGGACACCACTGGGACACCACTGGAATTATTAATTTCATTCTAATAACATTGAAAGAAGCCCTTTATTACCGCAAATAAGTATTTATCAAAATTATAAAAAACAGATTTGTTCTAAAAACTTTGACACCCTGTTTTTCGAAAACGATGTAAGTAAGGACACATGCTTGTGGAAAAAAAATTGTCCAAAAAACCGATGCTAAACGCTTGGCGGTTCAACCCTGGGCAACCCTGTATAATTCCGGTTAAGAAACATTGTTTTTCTATATTAGGATAATTTTCGTTAAAATTCATCCGAAATCGATGGAAATACATTTTCATTTACTTTCGCATAATCCATGCTATCTAGATATCCATCAAATTTTAATCAATATAACGACAAGGAAGTGATAAGCTTCATTGGAATTTACCAGGAAGTAGCGGGAACTGACGAGCAAAGATTGATTATTATTATGCATTAGTGATACAACAAGCCCATCTTCGTTGTTGCGAACGATTAATTTTCCATCCAGGAAATTTGGGTTACTGTTCGTGTATAAAAGTGATATATTGCATTATTTATCTGTGAAATTAATTGCGTCACTTCGGGATAATGTTTTTTCAGTATCTTTCTGCTTCTATACCAATATATCAGAATATTTATTTTCCCTGGTCATTAAATTTTTCAATCTGTATTGGAACTGCGAGTTCCAGTGACAAGACAATTTTAGACTGTTGGCGGAAAAAAACCGATTGGTTTCTTCCCGAGTTTTAGAATCAGCGACAATGTCATCAAAACAATCCGTTTATCATTTTTTTAATTGTTCCACCAATACAAATAACCTCGTAATTAATATTATAAGAATGTTAAACTATTTAAAAAAGTTCAATTAATGATATTGAAATATAATTTCTATATATCTATATTTTCTCATTACAATTCTATAACATTTCTGCAGTTATTCGTCTGAAACTATCTCATTTCGACTGGCTTCCAGAAAGTTTCATTACAGGTAATATGAAAAATATAGTGTGTGATACTCGATGAAACACGATTTCAGACTTCGGGTGATGATCCTCACCCTCGTCTGAAATCGTCTTGTGACACAATATACTATTTCATATGAAAGACTGTGGAAAAACCAATATTGAATAATATATTTTTAGTCACTGTTTGATATTTCAAATCTAATTCGAATCATGATGTTTTTTCTATGGAATGGTAAAGTCAGATTTATTGAAGTTGTCTCATAAATTTCTGAAGTATTTCTACAAATGCCTTTCAGATTATTGCAGTCTGTTTCACGTGCCACCTCAATAACTGACCTTTCAGGCAGGAAATGTTCTTCATCTGAAATCGTTGTAGAAGTGACTGATGGGGAGCTTTGGAATGATGAGAACTAAATACGATTGTATTGTTTCCATTTCCAATAATCTCAGCACCATTATATTCATGTTATTTCGTTCTGTGTTTTATTTTTTCTATGAACACCAAATCACAATGAATACAAGTTATCTGAACTCTACTATGCCCTGGGTAAGTTTGTTTCAGTATTTCAGGCAGAATTTTCGGCCATACTCGCTTGTGTAAGAGAAAATATCAACAGAAGCTACCACGGCCAGCAAATCACGATATGCACGGACAGCCAAGCGGCGATCAAGGCCCTGACATCATACAGAGTCAGTTCGCTGCTGGTGTTGGGATGCATTGACGATCTGCAAAGGCTATCCATCGCCAATAAAGTAAAGCCACTGCGGGTCCCCGATCATACCGGTGTGCACGGAAACGAACGGGCCGACCATTGGGCCAGACAAGGTGCAAAAAGCTCAACGATTGGATCAGGAATTTATTCGGAAACATATGTAAGTGTTTACGAAAGATCTTCTTCGTCGATAATTATCAAAATATTAATAATGTAAAATCATTCAAATAATTAAAAACTGTGGTATTGCGGTTTCATTGGGTTCCCGACAATCAATGGGCCACAGGAAATCATAATGCACTCCCAGATGAATGAGAATACTCCCCTATATATAGAAATAAGGAATAAATTAGTATCTCCAGTACTTTACTTATATTAAAAAAATAATACGCTGGCTCGGGTAACATAACTTCGTTCACCCGACACTGAAAAAAATATTCCATTGATATTCGTGGCGTTCGAAGAAAAAGGGCCATTTTTAGGAAATCACAGATATGAAGATAACCGTTGCCATTTTTGAATACAATGTACGTTTGTGAAGGGGCTTTGAAGGTTTTCGAGGAAAGATGGTCAGTTCCTTTTAGAATACCAGTGCTGTTGAATATTGTTTCCTGACTCGTATTAGAATCTTGACTAAATTTTTATCTGAATAACTTTGGTATAATTGAGAACCTTTCGAAGTCCTTGTTTACTTTCAATATCGTTGATCACGTCAACTACAATTTCAAATTCATAGAGTAGTCTCATTCAGAATTAGAGCATAAATAAAGATTCATCATTTGGATTGATTTATTTATCTCTGAAAAGAAAGTCAGATTGCAGTTTGATTAAAGAAAAAGGATTATGAGTGTAGAAACTCACAGTTCTCAACAGAGTCAATAAATCTGTTAGTTGTTAGTAATTTGAGAACTATAAAATGTAGAGTCAGTGCTCAGATGTGTTCCAGTCTCGAGATGTTCCGGGGTAACCAAGTTGATAGACTCCTGTGAGTGAAAAATATCTTTGTATGTCTATGGTAAATTCGCTATGTGAATTCTCGAATCCACGCGTGTATAATATTGAATTTGATTTGGCAACCGTTTGGCAATCAAATAGTAAATTTTATTAGCTTTATTTTTCTAAGTAAATTATTCAGCTAAAAGGCCAGTGATGCAGTAACGAATCACTTGCCACAATAGAAAGAAGTCTTAACCATAGCTCTAATCATTCGTGTTCGACAAGAAGATCCTTAGATTATTGGTGGGAAAAACATATGCATATGCAATAACCAGAAGTCACTGATGCCGAAATGAACCAGAGTGTGCCTACACTGAAAGGGATTTCCGAGAAACTCCTGGGAGGAGTATTGGAACAATCCTACATCCGGAAAGCAACAACAAAGCACAGTGATCCACCCTCCATATATCAGACGAAGTGTCCCCAAAAAGATTGATAGGATATTGTTTGAAGCTCATTTTTTGTGGAGGAATACTCATTCTTGACATTTTCCTGGTATCATTACCTTCCACGTCACGAAGAGTATATAGAGAAATCTTTGAATCCAATGATTTTTTGTGTTAGGCAAAAATTAGAATACTGTTTAGCATAGTTACTCTCAGGAAAGTGAGTCCTTTATCATTTTTCTAAGGGTGAGTGCTGTATTTTGTATGGTCTTGCCGCTGTGGATGGTGTGGAGTCGATATCTCCGTAAAATGTCTTTATATCTTTGTTGAAGAGGGATCTCTGGCAGTGTCCATTGCACTTGGCTTCGTTGACTATCCATCATGTTTCGGATCATAGTACTGATAGATGATTGTTCGACCAATGTACATCCTTACTTCTTTTGTTGTCTTGAATGGAGCTCGTTTCATTGGCATCGATTATGGCCTCATTTTCTTCCCTGAGATCATTTTCCAGATGGTGTCAGTCTATTCTGGCTACACAGTGGTTAGGTGCACTTCGTCCATCGAATGACTTTTACTACTGTGCTCGAATATGAATTCGTAAAAACCGAGAAAAATTACCGATGTGTCCGCCATCAATTCAAAAAATCTTCGACGAATGCGTGTCTTGTAAATGGTAAAATTTTACTAGACTATGGAAGAGTGCAATATATATATATATATATATATATATATATATATATATATATATATATATATATATATATATATATACTATTGAAAATTTTTTTGGGCATTAGTTTGTGGTAGGATCGGAAAAAAACACTAGTGAAATTTCATCTTGTATATTTATTATATTTGATGTTTCGCCTGAGTACTCACAGTTTCATCAGATACTGTTATTATTATTTACTTATATAAACACGAATTCGGGTAACTCGAGGTTTTCCATGTTAGGAATTCACATGGCAGTTAGAATATCGGATTCATTCTTGTTTTCTTCATCATGGAAATAAATGAGCATACATTTCGTATGGTTGAGAAACGAGCAGACAGTAATTCTGTTTTTGGTGGACACAAGGTTATAGCATGTGGTTCTCTTATTTTGAGGTAGGGTAGGAAGAACCTCAAAACGAAAGAAAATTTCTCAATGATATACAAATATCCTACGAAGAAACTAAAAATATACAGGGTGTCCCACACTCGATGGCCTATTAGACGTTTCCGGAGAACGGGACACAGGATAATTCTGAAAATTTGGTTTCTTGGGTAATTAGTTCTGCTTTATCAATCCAAAATATTTTTAGCGCTGCGACGTTGCCACTTATATAGAAAAGTGGCAACAACTTTGGTATTTTGAATGAGACACCCTGTATATGATTGCATTTTTTGCTTTGCTATTGCCTGACAATAATTTTTGTATGATACTTCCATATATGTATCTCAAGCGGGTTTCGAAAATTCATTGACTTCCTTATTTTTTGTGCAAAATAGCTTCAATTGAATGTTTATTACTGCGGTATTTCGTCTCGATCAAAGCTGAAATTCTGGGTGGAGTTTACCAATGTTCTGTGCATTAATTATGTTTGCGGGAATTCGTTCTACATTATACAGGGTGGTTCAAAATTTGTGATTTTTCCGATAGATACAAAATGGTGAAAAATACATTTTTTAAAGGAATACCCCGTATATTATCGGTTATCCTGAGAGACAATTGAAGTTTTTTCCAAATGATGTATTATATTCCCATACCTAAATGGTTTGGTTTCCGAAATAACAGCAAGTTTCTATAAAAATCGGATTATTCTGCCATATTTTGTATTAAATGTCTTGGAATATGTCATTATGAAAATTCGACAATTAGTGCATTGATAATGAATCGTTTGCGCGTTCATTACCAAAAATTTGATCAGAAAAGAATTAAAATGGAAGGCAATAACTATTCAAACGAAGTTTTGATGAAATTGTTTCTCTTCATGGTCAATGTGATCAAATTATAGCGGGAACATGCAGAAGGTTCTGTAGTGTATTGAAGTGTATGAATCATAAGATGACGAACTGATTGTACAAAGAATGATATGAAAAAACCTTGAGACCTGAGGTTTCATCGCACTTTTGAAGATACAGCTGGAACTTGAATTTTTCTCTAACTCTCAGAGGCAATTCAGTTTTGGTTTCAGATTAGTTGAAAAAATATTTGAGGAAATTTTGGAAGTAGATATGAATCATACTTGAGAAAAAAGTATGATTAGGAAGTAGAAACTGAAATGATATATACAGGATGATCTGAAAAATAATTACTAATGGACGTTTTTTCGAGTATGACTCAAACCTATTTCCAGATTTTCCTGAGATATTTTTTTAATTAGTCTTTGCTTAAAGTGAATTGCATCATCTGAGAGTTATAAAAATAAGGTTTCCGCTGTATCTCCAAAAGTATGAAAATTTTGAAACTAATCATTCCAGGTTAATTTGATTTTTTGATCAGATCATTTCAATTGGGAATATTACCTATTCCGAATTGTTATACTGGAAACTGAAAATGGTAGTACTGTACCGTGACCAGAAAAGAGCAAGACAATCGTTTAGTTTGACAAGCAGTGATTTTCATGGCATTTCTGTCACAATGGATAAAAATACATATTCAAATGCCGATATTTCAAATTTGTATAGAAACTTGCTTTCATTTCAGAAATCAGACTATTTAGGTAAGAAACTTGATACATCATTTGAAAGGAACTTTAATTTTCTTTCAGGATATTTGATATTATACAGGGTGTTCCATTTAAAAAAATGTATTTTTCACCATTTTTCATTCTATCGGGAAAATCACAAATTTTGAACGACCCTGTATAATGGAAAACGATTTCCCTTAAACATAACTAATGTATATAACATTGGTAAACTACATCCAAAACTTCAGAAAATCAATTTCTTGAAAACCGCTTGAAATAGGTATAGGGAAGTATTATACAAAAATGATCGTAAAGCAAAGCACAAAATGCAATAATATACAGGGTGTCTCGTTCAAAAAGTCAAAGTTGATGCTACTTTTCAATATAAGCGACAACGCCGCAGCGCTGAAAATATTGTAGATCGATAGAGCAGAACTAATTACCTAAGAAACCAAATTTTCAAAATTATCCTGTGTCCCGTTCTCCAGAAACGTGTAATAGGCCATTGAGTGTGGGGCACCCTATATATATATATATATATATATATATATATATATATATATATACTTTTAAAGGTTGGGCAAATTGAATTGATTGTTGGAAACATTCTGATGATAATAGAAAAGCTCCACTGCTAAACTCTTGGATCATCTGCGTTCACTATAAGATGGCCAAAGGTTTCAAGAATGCAAAGTACACAGAAAAATTGTAAAAACAGTCATAGCAGGTTAGCAGGTATTCATGTAGGTAATGTATAAATATCATTATGTCAAATTTTTTTTTTTTTTTTTTTAATTTTATATATATATAAATATATATATATATATATATATATATATATATATATATATATATCAAATTCGGCTCCCGTATTATAATTTTCCATCAGCGTTCTCATTGAAATACAGGTATTGTAGCAAACAAAAAACTAGTAACGATTGATTGATCTCAATAATTTTCCAAGTGTATTTTACTCAATTATGACAGAACCCAACTGAAGGAGTTCAACTTCAAAAATCTCCATTCAAGGCACTGGTTTGCGAATAATTTGCAATCACATTTTCGATATAGAATGAGTTGTATTTCACTGAAAGGGTTCAGCTCGAGTTAACGTTTCAGCCGAAACATTTTAATCTATGCCAACCCATGACCGGAAGGTGATTTATCAATATATGTCATACTTATATTTCGCGTACATTGCGCTCGAAATGTCCACGCCATTCAAGGATTTGCGTTGTAGCGAAATAATGGCATTTCTACCGTTATCAAGTATTACATGGATGGATGTTTGAACGGATAATTTTTTTTTTATGTGAATATAGAAATGCAAGACAGTTATTCCACAGAGAAGTTGCAGAAACAAACAAAATTATTCCGGGATAATCCACATTAGATAAGAATCAGTAAACATAAACAATCATAAATACGTAACAGATAACAAGGTCGATATTGGATTTTCGCACAACTGCTAACTTAATAAAACCTAATAACATATTTCAAATATTTTCTCAGGCAGTTGAAAATAACTATACACTTTAAATCCATGTGAAATCATTTTTTGCGATATTCTGAAACTTCCTGACCCGAAATCTTCATATCAATTAGAAGGGAATAACCTCCACAATTGAAACTATACGACGATAGAAAAGGGAATCCAAATCATATCATTGCACCCCCAAGTTTCAAATATTTCAGAAGCATTGACATATCTGTGGCAAAGATTTTGCGATATTATTAATTAAATATTTCTTCGAAATAATTTTTTGTATTACTTTATTTGATATAGAAGTGGAGAAAAATGCTAAGAATTATCTTAGAAATATCGTTCGGGGAGTTTAATGGGGTTTCTAAAAATGTATTAATTGCAATTTCATGATATTTTCATTCTTATCCAATAACGGATCGAGGGGAACATTCCATGAGGATTTATCGAAGGAGAAATCAAAATAAGTGATTTGATCTCCTGGCCTTTTTTGATAATTTCTGTAATTTTCAAGGAATTTTATAAAAAGTCGATTACAAATGTTATTATATATATATATATATATATATATATATATGTATATGAAATTGCAATTAATACATTTTTAGAAACCCCATGAAACTCCCCGAACGATATTTCTAAGTTAATTCTAAGCATTTTTATCCACTTCTATATCAAATGAAGTAATACAAAAAATTATTTCGAAGAGAAATATTTCAATTCAATAATATCGCAGAAGCTTCGCCACAGACATGTCAATACTTCTGAAATATTGGGAACATGGAGGTGCAATGATGTGATTTGGATTCCCATTTCTATCGTCGTATAGTTTCAATTGTGAAGGTTATTCCCTCCTGATTTATATGAAGATTTCGGGTTAGGAAGTTTCAGAATATCGCAAAAAATCATTTCACATGGATTTAATGTTTATAGTTATTTTCAACTGCCTGAGAAAATATTTGAAATATGTTATTAGGTTTTTTTCAGTTAGCAGTTGTGCGAAAATCCAATATCGACCTTGTTATCTGTTACGTATTTATGATTGTTTATGTTTACTGATTCTTATCTAATGTGGATAATCCCGGAATAATTTTGTTTGTTTCTGCAACTCCTCTGTGGAATAACTGTCTTGCATTTCTATATTCACATACAAAAAAAACATCCATCCATGTAATACTTGACTAACGGTAGAAATGCCATTATTTCGCTACAACGCAAATCCTTGAATGGCGTGGATATTTCGAGCGCAATGTACGCGAAATATAAGTATGACATATATTGATAAATCACCTTCCGGTCATGGGTTGGCATAGATTAAAATGTTTCGGATTAAACGTTAACTCGAGCTGAACCCTTTCAGTGAAATACGACCCATTCTATATCGAGAATGTGATTGAAAATTATTCGCAAACCAGTGCCTTGAATGGAGATTTTTGAAGTTGAACTCCTTGGGTTCTGTCATAATGGAGTGAGTGCACTCAGAAAATGATTGAGGTCAATCAATCGTACCCAGTTTTTTTTTATATGACAAAAGAAATGTGGCATGATGGACAGATTATTAAATCAATTTGCGTGTTGGAATGAATCGAAAATCGAACGTACTTATCAATGGCCGTCGAGACTCGATACCTATTCACTCCAACATCATCGTCGAATTGAGGATGCTTTTTTTCTTTAATGTAATAATCTGTCCATTATGCCACAATTTCATTTCTCATGATTTCTCTCGGACAATAATTTCCCACGTTCACATTATATATTTGGCTAAACCTTATCAGTGGTTGGAGATCATCTTCCTATAATATATATATAAATATATATATATATATATATATATATATATATTATATATATATATATATATATGTGTGAAAGTGGGAAATTATTTTCCGAGAGAAATCATGAAAAAGGAAATTGTGGCATAATGGACAGATTATCAAATTACAGAAAAAAAGCTATATATATATATATATATATATATATAATATATATATATATATATATATATATATATTATATATACCAGGTTTACAGTACTATGGTGCAACCCCCTTTTATCATTTAGTTGAAAAGATAAATTATTGAAATTTGAAATATCCTATATTCTCAATGAACATAATTTTTTGACATATAAATGATTTGTCCTAATTTCACCGGTAGTGGTACTAACTTTTGATATTCGAGTAGAACACCCTGTATATTATTATATTCCTGATTTCAAACCCAATATTAATTTTTTTTATTGCTTTATTTCTGCGACCAGGGCTAAATACCGACGCCGTGAGCACACTTTCCCCTACCGGCAATTTTGCCGAATCCTCTGTTGTTTCAGAGGTAGGGTTCTTTAACGAGCTCAACATCTATGAAGTCGGGACCGCCATCTTAACGTCCCCTCCGAAAGACGGCATATCTATCGTCTTATCTCGTGCTCTTTGATAAGAAGCCTGCTCATTGATAGGACGCCTTCGAATATGCCTACGCTACAGTTGTTAGGGCATTTTAAAACGCACCTTCCCTGTCAGGTGGTCACCCACGTACTAAACGCGCTCGATGTTGCTTGGCTCAAGATATCGATAAGACTCTAGTCAACTTGACCAGCCACCGGTGCCCATCCAATATTTATTCATTTTCAGTTTTTCATCTATGCAATGACTGTAACGATTTACTCTGATTGATCCATGTAATGCTACAAAAATTTAAATATTTTCGAAAATATAAAATTATATGATTCATTAGCAGAAGTTTATCAAAATGGTTTTTGGAACAAAATAAATTTTGTCTAATGGGAACCATATTGGTTCCGTGGTTCATTCATAATGAGTCGAGTTAAAATGTACCATAAACATAAATAACAACTGATAACATAAACCGAAATAACAACTGATGAAAAAAAAATACAATAATTCTGTTCTAACGAAATGGCAAAAAGAAACTTAGTTGACGTGGAAAACGATGACAAGTATTATTTGTTGCTTGATTGGTGTTTTTATTTCGACAGAATCCGCGATTTTATACAAGAGAAGAAAAATTAATATGTTAATGAATATTTAAGTAGAAGAAATGCGGTAGCCACTTGCTACCTTTATGGCCGAAAGATCTCCAGAAAGACAATGTCCTGCGATAAATTATTTAAGCGCCTTGAAAATCAGCTCAGAAGACAGCCCAAACATGATCCCGAAAAAATTCAATTATTGGACAGGAATCGAAAATTATTATTTGTTTCGATAACTAGTTGTTGAAATGCTATCTCTGCAGTTTGAATAGCGTTTCAATTAGGTATAAATCTCAAAAAAGTATTTCACATAAATACAACTATACATCTTTCGAATATGAACACTTGAACGAAAATATTGCAGTTGTAACAACAGAATAATTCGCAGCCAAATAATTACTTTTCGGAAAGGACTTCATTTCCAGGCGAGATTTGGGGTTATTCAATAATAAAAATAATAATGATAATAGCTTTAATTGATGGTAATGTGTTTACTACTACCATCAAAGGGCAGAGTTAGCATTTACCCATATGTGAGATGGGTAACTACTTTCTTACACTCAACCAATAGTCAAATATGCTCAAAGAGAATAAAAAGATAGCTAATTTACGATATCTAGCAATTTACCTAATAATAATAATGTGTTTGACACAAAAAAGAACTTTCCGGTCTAAGTATTGATATGTAGTATGTCAGATCACAAAGAATGGGGATAGACTGTAAATGGATAATTATTTTATTTAAAATTGTAGATTTACAACGGAAATACTTATAAATGTTTATCATCCATCAGGGGAAGTTTTCGAATTTTTTTTCTTGAAAAGTACAATAGAAGTATTTTTCAGATCATCTGGTACCTTATTGTATAGTCCTGATATCATATAGGGAAATGAGGACTGATACAGAGAGGATTCATGCATAGGTGGTGTCAATTTGGAATTCTGTTCTGAATAATATTTATATTTTTTCAAATAAGTATGGTGGCTTCTTCTCGAAGATGATTTTGTAAATATTTTCAAGGTGGTAGTTTGAGGAGAAATCAGTGTGAGTCAGATCAGTTGTGAAAGAGTCATGATAAAATGCTTTGAAATTACGAAATGTACGTAGATTGTGTTCACAGGAGACGTCGCCAGTACTGATTGAACAGGATAAAAGGTAGTGATAAAACATGACAGAGACATCACTGACCAGTACGTTATTGACAAGGATATATTCAGTGCATACAATCAAATCGATGGCTTTGGCTGAGTCTAGTTGGTTCGAGTGTTAAATTCTTGAGATCATAACTTGAAATGGTATTGTCAAAAGTATGGTAGCATTACTTCCTACATCCATCATATCTATATTGAAATCTCCGGCACATAATAGGTGGTCGTATTTGAGATCAATTATGCCCAAGTGCTTTAAAAATCATTTATAAATTCGTTTAAATGTTGCTTGGGAGGATAGCAAAGAACACCAAGTGCGTATTTGTAATTTTTTACAAAAAACTACACCCATGATTGTTCGGTGTTACTAGGATCTATTTTTTTATATCAACTTTTATATTTATGATAAATTTTGGGTTTCATTATATATTTACTTTTGAATTGGATTTTAAGTATATTGCCATACCGCCACCTTTCCCTATTCCCTTTTCTTTACAATCTATACCCATTGAGTGCGATCAGGTCGTCTGGTATTTCGGCAGAGAGCCAGTGATTTTACCGACAAAATACAAGATATTGGTAGAAAGTAAATCAACATTTATTAAGAGTGGGTAATTTTCAAGTGCGATTCGGTTTCATTACTTGGAGTAATGGGTACTAAAATCATTGGTCTGATGATATTTGTAGAACCCTTGAATGGTGCCAGATAGGGGAGATCGGGGTTGGTTGGCGATGGTGAATATTTTCTACGTTTGCTGCAGTACCGCCCCACTACCTCGTCTCGTTTTTCAGTCGATTGAACTACACATCTCCTCTTGATCTCATTGGCTTGCGAATTGTCTAAGAGAAGGTTGGTTGGCAGAAAATTTTGTGTGCATAAGGCGTTGCCAAAACTTTATATTCAGAATTCTAACGTAAATGATCATATATATGGGTAGCTATAACTATAGGCAATATTATGTTGTATAGATCATATTAAAAATAATAAGAAGAACGATAAAAAATCAAATGAGAAAAGTATGCCAACCTGCCCGCGGTCTCCCCTACTTGCAGTATGCGCTTGAGGACTTCAGATGGATTGTCATTGGATTTGAAAGTGGAAATGTATCTCCATAAGATGGCGCTCCCCTCATACGTAGTTTGACGAATGTTCCTGTCAAATGGCATTTAAAGTCACCTGGTTTGACACACTTTGATATTTTTCTAGGGTTATTTGAAAAATATTGTCCCTTGAAAACCTGGAGCTACGAGTAACATAACATGCCCAATCAATATCTTAACGGTCCAGCAATTGGCAAATGTTTGTCGAAATATAGCTATGCGGGCTCAGAAGTGCATTGACGTTAATGGATAATATTTTTTATCATACCTGCATCATAATCTTTGTTCAATCTCAAGATCAAAACAAGCTTGTCGCGCAGATTTTTCAGTTCGAATACAAAAGCGACAAGCTTTTGGATCTATAACTCACGGAATAACCTACGTCACACACCCTAAGCAATTATTTTTTATGTTTTAGTGCATTTGAATGAAATATTGTTTCTAATGAGGTTTTTTATTAATTATTTTATTTTGTGCTCTTCAGTACTTGAGTACGCCTCAATCTATGCATTTTTGTTGGAGCATCGTTATCATGAGGCCTTCTTTTCCTGTAAGTTCTGATCTATCTAGTCCTTCAATGAGGAGACCATCTGAAGATTAACTCATCCGCCATCTTGGAGTTGCCATCTTTAATTTATGAATCTCAACTGAATATCAATAATCTTCGCCAAATTCATAATCTTCGACCCAAAATACCCCTACATACCAATCTTGAATCGAATCGGGCCATAATTACTAAACTTGTTCACCAACTTGAATTCGTGAATTTCAATGAAACATTCATAATTTCCGACCCCAAAAACACCCACATACCAATTTTGAATAGAATCGGACCATAAACACAAAGATCATCATCGGCCATTGGAGCCGCCATTTTGTTTTTTTCTATAACAAAAATTGCATGAGCCGCTATTTCAATTTCATATATTTTGACAAAAAATCAATAATCTCCGAGTCCGAATACCCCCACATACAAATTTTGAATAGAATCGGACCATAATCACAAAACTCCTTCGCAATTTTGGAGCCGCCATCTTGAATTTTTTTAATTTGACAAAAAATTCCTGATCTATGTCCCCGAAAACCGTTATTTTGTTTTTTTTTCTAACAAAAATTGCATAATGCATGGTCACCGGAATTATGGAAACCTGCCAAATTTCAGCTCAATCGGATGTCGGCAAGTGCTCCAAAAATGGATTGCAAATTTTGATCCGGAAAGACATACGTACGAAGCAAGATAAAAGCTTGTCAAAAAAGGGGATTCCCAAAAGGTGGTGAACTTTCACCCAATTTTAATAATTTCGGTTGAAGCTAAAATAAGTCTTCATTCGAAAAAAAAAACGTTCTTATCTAGGAGCAAACTCTGACACTTCAGCATTAATCGATCCACAACCAGAGCTAACACAAGTGCCATCTGTGGGATCTGTGACCTAACATATCGTTGGATTGCGTGTCAATGATATATTATTGAAGGAAATCCTACATGGTTGCCTCAAAGCTCTATCTTGGGATCAACTCCATTCATTTTATACTTGAATAACATTCACTGACAAATTTTACCTGAAAGTAATATCCTCTTTGCTGATTACATAATTTTGATCATTGATCTTAAGAGTATTGAATTATCTATTGATCTGTTTGAAAATATGAACAGGATGTTCATAAATGATGTGGAATCATCTGCGACTGAAAGATCAACTTTAGTTACTATCTCAATTTTTATCGTGAATTTTTAAATTTACAGAAATAAAATTATATTCAATATTTAATTGATTATTTTCCAGTTTTCAACATAAATTATCTAGTGTCACGTTGAAAAGAGAATTGAATTGAATTATATTTTCAACTATGTGTCACTTGATTCCCTATGCAATTTGAAATTTTTAAGTTGATGTGGCCCCCTCGCGCCATGTATCGAGCAATCACAATGTCTTCTTTTTCAAAGAGTAGTATCGGTGATATCATTCAAAATAGTTTTGGGCCCGTTGTTCTATGTCGAGGCGTTCAAAAGTTAACAGTTAGGGGTGAAGGGGGAATGCTATGAAAAACCGCACTCGCAATTGTGATTCCGTAGAACATCCACAATTGAAAGAAACACTGAATTACCTTTTCAACAATGTGCAAATCGACCTTTCGAAATTTTCAAGTTGATGTGCCTCCAGCGCCCTCTGTCGAGTAATTGTATCTTCTCTCAAAAAGTAGGACCAGTAGTACCATTCAATAAATTTAATGTCTCATTGTTGCACATCAAACCGTTCTAAAGTTATTGAGGTAACGGTACCATTCAGATTCGCACTTATACTTGACATTTCAAATGCCTATTGTAAAAAAACGATTGAACGAGAAAAAAAAACCATGGTGGTTGAAAAGAGAATGGGGTTATTTTTTCAACGATGTGCCACTTGCCCCCTCATGCCATTTGAAATTTCCAAGTTTATGTGCCCCCCGCGCCATCTATCGGGCAATCACAATGTCTTTTATTTCGAAAAATAGCATCGGTGATAACATTCAATAATTTTTTTTTCGTTGTTCTACGTCGAACCGTTCAAAAGTTAACAGGGCGGGGGGACTATTAAAAGCCGCACTGTATGTTCCTGTTTGAAAGAATCACATTCCACATGCTGGTTCCAATGATAAAGTTCCCTAACTTTGGTATATTTTCACTTTTTTTAACCGACGAAACCAAGAAGAAGGAGGTTCTCTAGTTGACGCGTATATTTTTTCTTTATCACGCATAACTTTCCACAGAGCAGTTCGATTCCGATGATTCTTTTTCCATTGGATAGGGTGTACTTCGAAGTTGGTTCCTTTTTGAATTCAAACAAAAAAATTCATCCCTAAGGGCAGCAAAATGGAGGACATTAATCGTTCACCCTCTGAATTTTTGGTCCGTTAACCGATTTGTAGTGGATTTTCCGATTTGGATTATTATTTTCCAATTAGATAGGGTATACCTCATAGTTGATCATATTCCAATTTGGAATGGAATAATCCACCCCAATGAGTAGTGAAATAGGGGATGATCGATTTTTCACTTGTGAACATTGGCACACATATGTAGTTGACATTGACATCCGTCACAATAATTACATTTTATAAAGGGGAATTAAATTAAAAAACCAACCGAACTTTCGAAAATAATTTATATTATATAACAATAAATAGTTGAAATAGATAATCATATTATTAACAGTTAATAGTTGAAGCTAGGTAAGTAAGTATTTTGGAAGTAATCAAAAATTAAGTAGGTAGTGATAAGTAGAATTCAGCCACAAAAAAATTTAAAATAAAAACTTTTTAACAAAAAATTAAACCGACGAAAAAATCAACTGAAAATAAACCTTCTTAGTCTTAAAGATGATTGAGCTCCTAAACTATTGTGAGTATTTAATTTTGAGTCGGCACCAAACAAACTAGCAATTGAATTAGGTATTGCGTAAAATGATGGAAGCGAGATGCATAGCGGCGTTTTGATTACTTCATCAAAGTAATATAATAATCTTCGATGATTGTTTGGCACCGAATGAAAATTAGATACTTTCATTAGTTTAGGAGCTCAATTATCAGTTTTTTATTTTTTACTTCTCAGTTGATGTTTTCGTCGGTTTAATTTTTTGTTAAAAAGTTTTTATTAAACTCCAACTCCAACCTTTCGCTGTCAAGTGTTATGTTGTGTGCAATGTTGTCAGATTTTTGAATTTTGATTACAAGTAATGACGTCATTCAAATTTGTGAAACTATATACTGAAAAAATACAGAAGCAGTGTGGCTTTCATGGTTGACAGAGATTTTGAGTTTGTAGCGGGATTGGTGGAATAGGAGAATCATAGAAGATTCGAAAGTAATATTGACAGAGGCTAGGGTTGGTTACGGCAAAGTGAAAGAACTGTCGAAGAAGAATACATTGATTATAATAATCAACTGATGAAAGGACTTTGAAACTCATTATATATTATATAAGGTTGGCTTGGCAAAGTCGATTCTTCATTAGACTAGTAAAAATACTTAAAACTCCATAGGCCATATGAGGTTGGCTTAAAAAATACATTCTTAAGAAATTGAAGACAGTGTTAGAAGGTTTTTATGGAACCATGGATCCATACAAGGTATTTTAATGAGAGCCTGAAGTTAATTCTACTCCTAACGTCAGGCTCTCATTGACATGCATTGTATGGATCAAGGATTCCATAAAAACCGTCTCTATTCTAAAGAAATTGAAGAGATTTTCAATTTCTTTAGAATAGTTTTTTCAAGTTAACCTCATATAACATAAGTTATTTGAAAGGCCTATCATTAGTTTATTTTTATCATTATATCCAATTAATTCTTCTTCTTCGCAGTTCTTCACTTCACATCACCAACCCCAGCTTTGCATCTGTCAACATCGCATCTGTCAAAATCCGATTCAAATATCTTATGATTCTCCTATTCCATCAAACTCACAACAAACCCAAAATTCACTATCTAAGCCACACTACTTTTTCACAATACTTTCACAAATTTGAATGACATCATAACCTGCAATAAAAAATCCCAAATCTGACAACATTGCACATAACGTGATACTTGACTGCAAACGTTTTCTCACCACGGCCGGAAGCCAAGCCGTTGGATAATATTTATTTTACGTGAAAATATATCAAAGTTAAGAAATTTTATTATTGGAACCTACATGAAATGTGATTCTTTTGAACCAGGAATAGGTATATAATACAAGTAAAAATTAATTTCCATCAAAAATTTTTTATTGTCGTGGCAGGTACTCAACAATATTTTCTATTTTTACATCCATTACTTGAAATATTTCAGATAAGCACTGAAGATGGCCGCAGTCCGAAAGAGTATTGATTAATTATACAAATTTAAAACGAATTACAGAATTGGGAAATTGGCTTTCGGTGAATTTGCTCGAATTTTGTATATATTGCAGAACTAGTGATGCTGAGCAAATGCCTCCGTTGCACCACCGCTCTAAATTCAACAGTTTAGATTATATAGGGTGCTAAAGATAACTTTTCCAAAATTGTATGAACAATCGAGTATGCATCGATTGTTCATACGGCCGATTTGAATACACTATAGAGAACAATGATTTCTGCACGTACAGACGATATACAGGGTGAGTCCAAAGATAGCAAGTTTTTCAGTGATTTGCAAAATATTGAGGGTGAATTTCATTCATTTTCAGATATATTTCGTAGAATACCGAAATCAATTGCGATTGATGATATTAGCATCTCCTGAATTGAACTGACAAATCTATTATGTATTTCTCATGGAACCAGTCCTGCTTATTGATATACCCAAAAGCCTGAAACTCCGGAAGAGTCGGTTAAAAAATCGATTGTTCACGGTGGAAGTTCACTCTACAGATACATAAAATATACAGGGTGGATCAAAAACTAGTGTTCTTCACTGATAATTTCCTTGGAGTAGTTATGATTGATATTGATGTCATTTGATCCTTTTCAAGATATGGTTTAATAGAAGATGCGTTGTTATGTCCCGTTATTTTGATTAGTTGCTGTTCTTGAACTCTACTTTCAGCCAGCTTATTAACTGCTGTTGATCGATAGAGTGATTAGTAATTTCTGCCTTCTCAATTCGGATTCTGTATTGCTTCTTAGGTCCATTTTGACATTTGATTTATGCCTATTGGGAAATTCTTGTACCAACCAGTAGATTCGGATTTTTTTCAAAAAGATTTCAGGCGATTTTCATATGTTCTTCATAAGTTAACGCAGAAGAGCTTTCCTTTCTTTCAATTGAGTTTTGTTGAAGATTTCTTCGCTTCGCATTTCTTGCTTCTCTGGTAGTTTTAAAAGTTATGTTTTCAAATGAATAGAGACTTACATGATAGTGAACGTAGAACATTTCTAGCAGTTTTTTGCCATATTGAGGCATGAGTTTTCACAGAGTTAATTGGTACACTTTTATGAATTGTCAAATCGATATTATCATACGAAATATTACTAATACGTAATTTCATTTTGATTAAAGCCTTAAATAAAAAAAAAATGTTTTAAAATCTAAATTTCATATTCTGACGTATTTTTATTGCCTTATGTCAAATTATTTGTATAAAAACTGGAGTTTTAGTGATGAAAATCTTTCAAACGATTGATAAATTAATTTTTGTTATAAACTGTTGCCCAATAATCCTGGAAAAGTTTTCAGGACGATAGGAACGTTATACTTGGTTGATTTTTTTTCTGAAAGTAAGTGTTTTTCTATGGAGAACATTTTTATGCTATCCACATTTTACTTCAACTCGCCACTAGGTGGTGCTTCAGTGCATCAACTTATATACCGTTCAACCCATCGTCATGAGAATTGTTATTCACAGATATTTGAAAACGGAGAATACTTTTGCGCTATCAATAACGGGATAACGGGAATCGAGGAATTGATATAACGGGACAGCGGGATAACGAAATAGCGGTGTGACGGGATAGCGGAATAACGGGATACCGGGATAGTGGGATAATGGGATATCGGGATAAGTGGATAACGGGATAGCGAAATAACGGGATATCGAAATAACGGAATAACAGGATAAATGGATAGCGGGATAATGCATAAACTAAATGAAACAACACAAAAAAAACAATGAAAAAAAAATTACGCGGACGAAAGTTTCCAGAAAAACGTCTGTCAGGGCAGCTAGTATATCAATATCACAAAAAGCTTCCTAATTCCCCATTCTGAGAGGCCTTGCACGATAGTTCATCAGATGTAATCCAACAGTCGTCGAGGCATTAGTTGGGAAATTAGTTGTTTTTTATACATATTTGACCCCCTTCACTAACCCCCTATATCTCTTGGCGGTGATGTCTCATTGATGACTCGAACCCGATTTATATTTTCGTACGTACTAGTCAATTCATAGTTATGCCTGTCACATCTGTTGTACTCCTGCGCACCCTCGCTCCATATATAACCGGAAAACTTGGAGATGGATCCGTTGTTGCCCTATCTATTTTCTGATTGTGTTGTTTTGTGCCCCTTCTTACATGTCGGTAGATTTCGACATTGTTGATAGTTTTCGGCTATCATCTCCTTCATTCAGTGCCAGTAGTCGTCCCTCTAGTTGTTCTTAAAACACGTTCTGTCACTCATCAATATGATCGTATATCTCCAAAATCAGTAGTGTGTCCTGTCATTAGTACGTGTTGGAACAATGGAGATGGGGATTCCTTGTTCATTATTGATAGTTTGTGTTTTTTTCTCGAATGTTTTTTTTGGTTGAACAATGTTTTGCAGTCTGATACGTATTCCTTTCACTCATGGTATATAGTCTTTGGATTTCAGAGAGTGGAATTTTTTCGGTTGTTATGAACGTTTGAATATTTTGCCGGTGGAGAAGCCCCTTTATATACAGAGTGGCCACTTTATTGATGGGATTGTATTGGTAACTTTTAAATCATAAGAGTTAGAAGGTCGGTCAAATGGAGAAAAAGTTGCATTCATAGAAGCATTGTCAAACAGTTCAAACAAATCGAGATTATCAGGGCTGGTTATTGAGATATCATAAGAAAAGTAAACTCTGTCATTTTGATTTTTCTTTTTTTTTCACTTTATTACGAATATTATCAAAAAATGTCACAGGAGTTTTTTATTCGACAGTAAATTATCCTCAATTTGACATAATCAGATTTCGTATCCAACGTTTCGTACGCTCTGGGCCAACCTCAACCTCATTTTTTTCAATGCGGACCTGCATATTTTATGACACTTTTCGAAATAACTTTTGACGCTGAATTCAACGATATATCATACAATGTCATTCAAAGTTGATTTTCAGGTGATTTCGACCCTTATCCAAATTTCTTTGGGTCGGATCTGTATTACATTTAGGTACCTTCAGTTTAATTAACAACATGCAATACATTTCGATAAGAAAATCAACTTACTCATCTCCAACTGAATGGAACGTAACAGAATCAAAGCAAGAAACAAGTAATAATTATTTACAAATTTCAAGAGGTGAAAAACCGAATTCATAATAATTAAACGAAACTATCATTTAATGAAAGAGAAATCAAATGATTATTCGAAAGTGAATGATGAACATTAATGAAGTGAGTGTTCGAAATGTCCACCATTTTGTAAAATGCACTTTGCGGTTCTGGAACTCATACTTCTTATACATTTGCTTATTTCGTCTCCTTGAATACCTTCCAATACATTCTCAATCTTCTCGCGAAGAATCTCTATTGTCGGGTTCGTAGTATCATAAATTTTATTTTTGAGATATCCCCACAAATGAAAATCCAACGAATTCAAATCCGGATATCTGGCAGGCCATGCTACTGGACCTCTTGTTCCAATCCATGTATCGGAAAAAGTTCGATTTAGATAGTCTGTGACTATTCTCGAGTTGTGTGGACCACATCCGTCTTGTTGGAACCATGGACTATTACGCCGATACCGTATATATAGGAAGATCATCCAACATTTCTTCTATAATTTCTACATATTTTGCTCCGGTTAGGTTGCCGTCAATAAAATAGGGTCCCAGTAATTTATTATTCAACAAATCGCACCATATGTTGAAAGAAAATCGATATTGATGTCTAACTTCATGAATTAAGTGAGGATTTTCTGTGGCATGAAAATGTTTGTTCCTTCGATTGAACATGCCAGAATTTGTGAATGTCGTTTCGTCTCCCCAAATGATATTGTGTGCAAAATTGTTGTTATTCCGCACCTTCCGTTGAAACCAATTACAGAATTAAAACCTTCCCTCAGGATCATTGCGATATAGTTTTTGCACGGCTTGGTATTTATAGTCATGGTATCCGTGTCTCTTGACTATTTTATTAACAGCACTTTTTGATGAATTGCATTCACTGGCCATAGTTCTCGTTCCTATTCCTGGATTCATTCGAATTTGGGCCAGAACATTGATGTCATTGATAGGCTCGTTTCGTCGTACATAAGGACCTCTAGGTTTGATGAATGAATCATGTGCAAGTAACGTTGTAGATAAACGTCGAAACATTTTGATATCTGGTGTTGTTTTTTCAGGATATAATTCACCATACCTTTGTTGTGCTTTGAACAAATTTCTATCTAGTTTTATGTACACTTGGTACATATCTCTCTTCTCTTCATTTGTGTATCTTACCATATCGAATAAGTTAAATTGAAATTACACAGAAAAGTATTTAATGACAAGTTCTTGTGACACAATAATAAACGAAGTGACAAATAATATGACATTTCTTGTTATGTTCTTTTTTATCCACGGCCTACTACTTGAAAATAATACATTCAATAAACCTAGAGTTGTGTGTATGTAAGAAAAAACAAGTCTATCAACGATATCAATGTTCTGACCCAAATTCAATTGAACCCAGAAAAAAATTCGAGAACTGTGGCCAGTGAATGCAATTTATCAAAAACTGCTGTTAATAAAATAGTCAAGAGACGCGAATACAATGATTTTGAATTTGAATACCAAGCCTTGCCAAAATTATATCGTAATGATCTCAAAATGAAGTTTGATTCTGTAATTTGTTTCAACGGAACAAATGACAAATCCAACAATAATGATTCCTCGCGAGAAGATTGAGAATGTATTGGAAGGTATTCAAGGAGACGAAATAAGCAAATGTATAAGAAGTATGGGTTCCAGAACCGCAAAGTGCATTTTACAAAATGGTGGACATTTCGAACCCTTACTTCATTAATGTTCATCATTGACTTTCGAATAATCATTTGATTTTTCTTTCATTAAATGATAGTTTCGTTTAATTATTATGAATTAGGTTTTTCACCTCTTGAAATTTGTAAATAATTATTACTTGTTTCTTGCTTTGATTCTGTTACGTTTCATTCAGTTGAAGATGAGTAAGTTGATTTTCTTATCGAAATGTATTGCATGTTGGTTATTAAACTAAAGGTACCTAAATGTAATACAGATCCGACCCAAAGAAATTTGGATAAGGGTCAAGATCACCTGAAAATCAACTTTGAATGACATTGTATGATATATCGTTGAATTCAGCGTTAAAAGTAATTTCGATAAGTGTCATAAAATATGCAGGTCCGTATTGAAAAAAATGAGGTTGAGGGTGGCCCAGAGCGTACGAAACGTTGGATACAGAATCTGAATATGTCAAATTGAGGATAATTTACTGTCGAATAAAAAAATTTTGTGACATTTTTTGATAATATTCGAAATAAAGTGGGAAAAAAAGAAAAATCAAAATGACAGAATTTACTTTTCTTATGATATCTCAATAACCGGCCCTGATAATTTTGATTTGTTTGAACTGCTTGACAATGCTTCTATGAATGCAACTTTTTCTCCATTTGACCGACCTTCTAACTGTTATGGTTTAAAAGTTACCAATACAATCCCATTAAAAAAGTGGCCACTCTGTATGGTAAGAATGTTACGTAAATAAGTTGTTTTGTACCCGTTATTCTTTGTGCTTCAATGATGTATGTTCTGGTATGTGTCCGTCAACCGTCAATATTTTTGATCAATTTCTCGCTACCGAATGTATTTGTGATGTGAGTCCGCATTCAAGTACCGATTGGTACGGGTTTCATGATGGATTTCATCCGCTGATATATTTCAATACCTGGGCGACAGAGCTTCGCTTGGTGTTTTTTTTTTGTAATATCCTGTTTTTTTCGGAGAAGATGCTTATTTACTTACGAATCACATACTTATTACATATAATATTTTGCAATCTTACCTTGTGCACAGGTTGGCTACAAATATACATTTTGATCCAACCGTATGAGTTCCTTGGACTAACCAAAGAGAAACATATCTTACATTCGCATTCGGATAATGTCATATAGTTCAGAGGTACCAGTAGGAAAACATCCAATAGCAACAATGGAAGTACCTCAAGAATTTACGAGATGGGCTATACATTGTAGTCGTGATAA
The DNA here is from genome assembly GCA_018342105.1 of Gonioctena quinquepunctata. NCBI lineage: Eukaryota > Metazoa > Arthropoda > Insecta > Coleoptera > Chrysomelidae > Gonioctena > Gonioctena quinquepunctata. The sequence continues at coordinate 41,916 of JAFIRS010000775.1, read as the reverse complement.
ATGATTTGTTTTTGTGTAAAATCACGTTTTTTCAGGGAAAAACAGAAACCCTATCTGAATAAAAAATTTCATCCAAATCGTTAGAGCCGTTTCCGAGATATCCGAAATATATATACAGGGTGTCCCAGGACTTCCTCTTTCCCTCTCGGAAATGTATAGATGGGGTCAAAATATCACCAGTACTTCATATAACTTTTGTTCCTAATAGCCTTCGTTACCAAGTTACGGGCCCTCAAAGTTACAAAATGAAAAATGTTTTTTTTGATAACTTTCAAAGTGAATATTCAAAATCATCTAAATTTTCGTGATTGACTAAACAAATGAATTCCTTCGATGATCTTTCACGCAGGAGTCAGTTGTTTTGCTACAAAGTCAGGAACGGACTACCCCCTTTTTTTATCATGCAAACACGTTTACCTTACAAAACTCATGGTGTAAATAATCAATCGCAAGCCTCAAGAGCAAACAGAAATGCAAAATCCGCTACAAAACTGCTCGTATGACCCCCGTCTCTCTCAATACATTTTCTAAGTCGGCGCAAACACCCTCTCTGCACTTGAAATAGCATGCCAGGGTCGTTTCGTATGGCTTCACAATGTAATGTAATTCTATTCAACAAGGCATCTCTGGTGTGAATAGGTCTAGCGTAAACGAGGCTTTTCAGATGCCCCCACAGGAAGAAATCCAATGGATTTAAATCCGGAGACCGCGGTGGCCATGAATATGGCCCACCTCTACCAATCCATCTATTGGGGAAAATCTGGTTCAGATGGTCCCGCACAATCAAACTAAAATGAGGAGGAGCGTCATCATGCATAAACCACATATCTCTTCGGGTTTGCAATGGAACATGTTCCAAAAGTCCATTCAAATCGTTGTGAATGAACTCCAAATAACGTTTACTTTTCATTAGTTTTCTCTTCGGGTTAAAGATTTTCTCCCATGGAATTATACTTATCTGTGAAACTCCTCAACATTTAAGCTGTGAATACGAATTTGCAACATCCAAATGTTGAGTTTCATGAGATTCAGACAACACAACACGAAACGTGCTATTCCACGCGTACATACAAAATATGGACTGAATTCGATATTTCAAGTGGAGTAGCTTGTTAGTTCAAAAACACCACGAATCTACATAACTTGATATTTCTTTAAAAAAATTAAACTTCTAACTAGGTACTGTACTTTTTGTTTACGACTTTATTTTAGCATATTTTTTATTATCCCTGTTATAAATGTTGTTGAATTAACGTTAGCATTAGTATTTCTACTGTGAAAATTTTTCATTTCAAATAATGGTGGACGATCGGGTTTGATGTCGTCGAGTGAAACTGCATTTTCATCAAGAATCGTTGCTCCGATCGACTTTCCACACGAGTACTTTTATTCAGAAAATTGTCCACGTAACCTTATTTTGTTGAAAACTATTGGAAAATTATCTGACATTTCAAAGTTTTGGGGTGTGGACCATCGGGGGTAGTCCTCTGACTTTGCAACACTGACTTGCATATTGGTTCAAGTCAATCACCAAAATTTAGATGATTTTGAATATTCACTTTGAAAGTTATCGAAGAAAAAATTTTTCATTTTGTAACTTTCGAGGGCCCGTAACTTGGTAACGAAGGCTTTTAGGAACAAAAGTTATATGAAGTACTGGTGATATTTTGACCCCATCTATACATTTCCGAGAGAAAAAGAGGAAGTTCAGGTACACCCTGTATACAAGGAATTGCTCGTTCAAAGATATAAGATTAATATAAAAATTCAAATTTCATACTGGTCAAACTGGTATATCAACCAAACCAAAATTCTGAGATAAAATAACATTCTTACCGTATATAAAGGAGGCCACAGACAGAATTAGTTAAATTGGTCACTGGCATAATATTTCATTGCCTTTCACCAACGGACTGAACAATAAATTTCACTCTCCGACATCACAAACACTATATACCACTTGAGGGCCAATGGGTCCACGGAATGCCGTGTAGTCAAACAAATGGAAGGATTCATATTCCCAAAGAAGAAACAAATAATTCACATTTTATTTTTTTCAACACGTACTAATGACGGGACAAACCATTGATTTGGGAGATTCACGATTATCAATGAGTGACAAGATCTGATGACGTGAAAACATCTATTCGTTCGTTACAGTGATGATCGGTTAAACTTTTTTGTGTGACAGAATACCTTCAGATAAGTACGAGACTAATAATAATTTATAATGCGTTAACAATGGTTGAGCCCTCAGCTGATACATCATGTCTGTACGTGTTTGTCGCGCAGTATTTGTTTTGCCTGTGACGTCAACGTACATCGTACAGTGTGGGCACATGCGCGTGATTATCACAAATTAGCTTTGTATGAAGTTATAAATTATTCAAACGTCGAGAAGCCTTTAGCTGGAACATTGATTCTGGTGTCATTTTGAGGAGCTCGCGGAGCACTACTAGGACCCAGCGAGATGATGGAAATATTCTATGCAGCTACAGTGAAATATGGTGTTCCACAGGGAACGGTACTGGGACCGATTCTCTTCATTGTATATTTGAATGAATTATTTAAAATTCCTACTGAGGGAAAATTCATAACATTTGCCGATGACACGGTGACATTTCATGAAGATTTCTCTTGGGATAAACTCAAGGCCAAAGTTGAGAATGACTTCTCAAAAATATTGAAATGGCTTGATAAGAAACTTCTCACTATCAATTTTAGCAAAACATTCTTCATACTCTTCACATCTTATTCTATATATCTTTCGTCTTACAAAAATGTTACAATTTCACAACAAAATAACTCCTTCGAAATATCGACCGTAGACAAAATAAAATACCTTGGAGTCATCATTGATAATCATCTGAAATGGAAGCCACATATTAACAGCCTAGTGAAAAAATTTAGGTATCTGATTTAAAAATTTAAGTACTTCTCATCAATCTTCAGAATACAATACCTCAAAGCTCTATATTACGCATTATGTGAATCACATCTAACATATGGAGTAGTAGCATGGGGTGGTGCTGCAATCACATTCTTTCAAAGAATAGAAAGAATGCGGAAATTTTTATTGAAAATCATCTACAAAAAAACGAGAGATTATCCAAGGAATATACTATACAGAATCACAAAATTTAGATCCTCGCCAATTATTCTGCTATAACATCCTTATTGAACAACATCAACACAAACATAACTCAATTCCTATTGAGCATGAATACGATACGAGATACAAAAAACTTTCTTCAGTAATCACAAAACATGAAAAAAATATTGCACTTAGATGTCATACCTATCTGGGACCAAAACTCTATAACCTCCCAACGATTGAAATGAAAAATATAAATTCAGATAAATTATTCAAGACAAAAGTGAAAAAATGGATATTCCAAATTCCTCGATCGCCATTACACGACTTCATTGCTGTGAGAAATAATTACCATCCCAATATTGAAGTAATATAATTGATAACTATAGGTACACTAGTTCAGATTAGTTTTGTTAGATGTTTTTACAACTCAAGAGTTTGTTAGAATTGTTTATTTTTATACACTATTTATTTTTATTTCTACAATATTTATTTTTATAATTCTGTCTATAATTCGTTAAGGATAACCTATAAAGAGCACATAATAAGTATTATTTGATGGAAGGTCATTATTCACAAATCGCTGATTTTTCTTAATGAACCCCCACATTATAAGTACTATGAATGGGGACAAATCTCAGGTAGAATGTGTATAACTTGACACCATTCAAGGCCATGCCTTATATGGTGTATTCCTATATTCATTTGTTCACATATCCGCACATATTTAAATGTAAAATGTGAAAATGTATTATCAAAAGTCTGTACAATGTATTGTCTATTGTTTATATATCGAGCAGATGAATAAATATTATTATTATTTAATATTCGTGAAAATTGCGATTCAATTGAAAATTACAAAATAATTGAAGATGTCACCTCATATCACTTGTAAATATGCTCGGAATCATAGAAAACGAAAGTCGGAGGAAAGCTCACATCGAAGGAAATCCAATGAGCCTGAAAAGTCCAGTGCCGAGCAAATGTGATAGATACGGTAGCGTCGGATAGAAAATGGGAAAACGGTGTGAAGGAATTACGTAGCTGGCCCATCGGGCATACAGCAGCCAGTGACAATCCAAATGTCTACGGATCATGTGCAGGCTTCGTTGAAAATAAATACAGAAAATAGTGATAATATCAAGATCGATGGCACGTGACAGCGCCAGACGAGTATGTATCGCGACCACCAATATCGTCGTGTTGTTAACCGACGCTAACCGTCGGGCATCATTGTGCGTACATCGATGGAGGGTGCTCCGGTGGACTGTGATTTCATTAAGCAACCCAGCTTAACTAGAGAATCCGCCGAAATTGAGAAACGATAGTCCAAAGGAATGGGATGAAAGCCAGAAACTATAAACAACCTGGAAATATATCTTGGTCCACTGACAAGTGAAAAAGGACGCAATTCAGCGACGCAATCAGAAAGGGGATACGGCAACAATGAATCCATTTAAGAGCCCTTCCGGCTATACACGAAGCGAATTGCTTTCTCAGATTTCTCCGTGCGTAGGTTGGTATGGATCCTCGAAAGGTTCGATTTCACGACGTTTCGACAAAATCACATCACATTCGTTTATTCAAAGCATTTTTTTCCATAAAAAAAATCCTTTTTTTGTTTCTCAATTCAATTGGTTTACTCAGTATGAATACTCTCTGATGAATGAATAATAATATCATGATTAAATAATGTACTCTTACTGCAGGGATGAACATTCAGTGATTATTCCATGACTTCCCATGATCTTGGAATTCAAGAAATATTACATTTAATCCAGTAGATAATTTTGTAGCTACCATATGTGACTTTTGACTTTCAGTTTTTTACTCCCTCGACATCGATAATGGAACAACACAAAAGGGTGATAATTGGTAATTTTCCCTGCCCATGTTGATGAATATCATGAATAACAAATTTTCTGACTCGGTCAGTTTGCTCGTATTCTCCATTATAATTGAACCACCGCAATGGCTGCGGGCATTTGCATATTCAGATGGAAGCTTTCAGGTGGATTGTTTTGGAAACACGAATCTGGGGAGAAAAACAATGTTTTTATATGAATTGATAAATATTGTCGTATCAGCTCGAATCAAACTCATGGGAAGATTTCAAGAACATAATACAAATCACCCGAAGAAATAAGCACTCTAATAAAAGGAAGAAAGAAATTCAATTATCAGTATATTTATTTACCATGAATAATTCCTATGAATATAGCTACTTTATTCTTCCATATTACAGTATAACTGGTTTTTGCTGACCTAACAATAACTGATTTTGCAGAAATTGAGAATAGATGCCTACCTGTATGGATAGATGCCCCACCATGAGAATGCTAAGAAGGATAGATGCCACGCACAACTATAATTAAACTAAGCATTTGTCCACTAATACCAATACTAATTTAATATTGAGTAATTATTTAGAATATATATATATATATATATGTATATATATATATATATATATATATATACTGTGAATTATTGGTCTTTTCCTTGGTCCTCGATCCTCATTTACTTTATCATTATCATTTTCTTGATCACAAAAAACAGTCTTGTCGTCATCGTCTTCTTCAAAAAAATATTGTATTTTTTTTTGTTTTCCTTTTTTAACATTCTTGTCTTGTTCTTTATCTTTGGATCTATTTTCTTTGGTAATTTCAGTCTTGTTTCTCTTGTCTTTGTTTTTCTTCCTTTCACTAATATGCCTCTTTTCTTTTATATTTTCTCTTGAGTTCAGAATGTCTGCTGATTGCTTGGTTCTCTTAGCCATAGTCGAAGGAATTTGTGGTGAAAAGGGGAACATTCTCGATTGAATATTGATAGAAAGATTTTTCTGTGAATAGAAAAATCGACGATTAAAATGATTTTATGAACATCCTGTTCATATTTTCAAGAAATGAATTTGTGGTATTGGTGATGCTTGTACTAGGATTTTTGAAAGTGTTTCTTTTTCAGCAATGCTATCTGGAAACTGTGCAAGTATCATGACCAATATCAATAATGCTAATATCCTTCAAACACTCAAGATCGATCAAAATACCAGGAGATTCTCTGTCGAATAGAGTCGGTATCGGATCAGGCGGTGTTTTACTTTGGTCTGTTTCATTAACATTTTTTTTCCATTGACAAGCTCTGGTTGACAATCCATAGAAGAAGAATTCTGGGGTAGGGGTGTTTGTATTCTTCGTTCGACTTCAACAGGTTCGAAAGGTTCTACATTTGATCTGTCATTGACGAGCTCTGGTCGATATAAATCGATTAAAGAAAATATAACAGAACATAAAAAACATTAAAAAAATACACTGTCATATGTAATGGGGTATGGGAATAGATACCCCAAAGGCATCTATACTGCGCAAAATCGGGGCGACTATCCTTCTTGATATGGATAGATGCCCTTTTATTTTCCAACTAAAATAAATACAAAAAAGCTTTCATTAATACCTAGGTGTGTACTTAATGAACCAGTGTATTGATATAATTTATAACTACTTATAATGTTATGCAACAGTAAACACTTTCCTCAGAAACTTTGAAGCATTAGTCGCGTTCGCTGCGGATATAATCACATGCACAAGCACTTCAGTTCCGCACGACGGCCTGCAGGGGACTGAGATATATTGCGCCTATGCTTCTTATTTAAACTATTAAATTTTATGTTGCGATTTTGGGAAGTTAGTTTTTTGAAAACGAGGCGCCTATCCCACTGTGGCATGTTCCACGGTTTTATCAAACCCCACTAGAGGCGCTAATAATATAAATAATATAGCAGATAGTATGAAGGGCATATCCCGATATTTGTTTTCTTGGCTGGGACAAATTTTGTTTTAGTTTCACTGATGAAGGTTACTTTGAGTTCCGTGGCTTCCTTCCTTCCTCATTTTCTCAAACGAGGAAACTGATATCTGATCTACACCATGTGATCCAAATGAAAATAGAGCACTCCCAATACTGTGATTTGGTACCGTATACTAGATTCGGAAATGAAATCGCGGACCATGGAATTCACAATGGGTTGAAACGGAAGGTACTATAACAGATAACAGATATACGCAATTGGTAATCAAGTATCCAACTGGCCCACTTTAGAATGTTTTCCACTGTTGCACCTCAGGCGATAGAGCGTTCAGCCGTCCCCTGCTCAGGTTAAGTCAGTATCAATATATTAGCGTGAATGTATACTTCTGGCTCATCAAGAATGAAATTCTGTTAACGTTCCATGGCATGCAAGATTCATTTGCTATGATAAATGTATAATATCTCTCCTGAAAATAAGTGTTCATTCATTCCTGCCATAACGGCTTTGAAAATAAAATGAATTGTGGAAACTTAAAAACTAGAGAAATTTACTATAAAAAACAATAAACACTACAAACTGATGAATCAAAATTTAAAAAAAAATAGTTATTTTTATGCCAAGGCCGTGAAATACCTTTTTACGACCGAAAGCAATGTTCAGGTCGCTGAAAAGTTTCGCATACACACTATATTTCGTGCATTCGTCAAAATTATTAAACTAGATAATCGCAAATAAATATATAATTGCTTCAAAATCGACAGCAGTTCAATTCAATAACCAGTCACAGCGTTGCTATTGAAATGATATGGTTGAATAAATACAAACCATTTTGGCAGTTCTTGACAAAACGCAAATATGTCTGATACTGATACTTTTAGTATCTCGCACTCCTCCAGAGCGTATTTGGCGCCTTCTGTTTCAATACCCGAAACTTCTAAACGACAGTACGAAAAATGTTACAGCGAGTTTAAAGATTGGTGTGACAAACAGAATGTAAAATAATCCTTGTCATTATCGTATTTTAGAAATGTCAAATTTGGAAGTGACGTTTGGTTTGGCGGCCGTTGCTATTGGTAACGGCCGCGAAATTAAATTTCGCAGTCTGTGTTGAGGACGCGAAATACTCACTATGCGTGCAATTGCACAAAATAGTAATTTACGTAACAAGTCCGGAAACTAGTTTTTTTTTTTTGGACGAATAGACAAAATTCTAGGACGAGCCGTAGGCGAGTCCTGGAAGTCTGAGTCCAAAAAAACTATTTGCGGGCGTGTTGCATACAATATTTTTTCGGCAACCGTGTGGAATAACAAATCAATGAGACGACATATTTCTTTATTTCTTTACTATTCATTTTAATTCTTATTTGAATTAAACATAACAGAACAGAAAATACTACATATTAACAGAAACATTCTAATTCTTATTTATATTAATATGTTTATATATATTTATAAATTTTCATATATATATTTATATATATATATGTATGTATATATATATATATATATATATATATATATATATATATATTTATATATTAATATATTTATATTAATTTCCCAAGGCACATTTTCAAAGTCTTTATCGCTGCTGCTTTCCATATTTATTGCGAATTGCGATCAAAAAACATGCAAACTGTTGACAACTAATTTCATATGAACTGTTAGCCGTTATTCCGTTGCTATGGTAATGATCAACTGCATTTATCAAAACCATATCTACCAAAATTTTCATATTTACAATGACAACAACGACGTGATTCTTCCAGGACTAGGCCGGAAAATGATACTTTCTGAAAGAAAAAGCGTCCGGGAACTGGGTACATTTCGGACGGTTGCCGAAAAAAACATTATTGAGGACAAGCTTTTATTCAACTGCACTAAAAAGGAAACGATAATTTCTTTCATTGTTTGATCTAAGTTATTCTGTGGGTAACAGATTCAAAATCTTGCCGCGCAAGATTACCTATTTTGCATCCGCGGCAAGCTTTTGAATCTGTTACTCCCAGAATAACCTAGATCAAACAATGAACAAAATAATTTTTTTCTTTTCAGTGCATTTGTATGAAAGATTGTTCTTGAAATTTTTATTTCATTTTTATTTTTATTTTTAACTTCTTAGTTCCGTTTTCATTAACAACTAATAAAAGTTTGTTTTTAATTTTTTTTTTTTCGTTTATCTATTATTTATTTTTTAGTATTTATGATGTTAACTAGTTTAGAAATTTCTATTCAATTTATTTTCGAATTTTGAAAAAATCATATACTCCGACCCCGAGAACCCCTAGTTACCAATTTTGAATAGAATCGGACCATAACCACAAAATGTGTCCGCCGTTTTTTTTTCCTTACAAAAATTTTATAATACATTGTCACTGGCATTATGTACATCTGCCACTTTCGAATCAATCGGACGATTAGAAGTGGGCCAAATTTAACTTGCTCGATTTGAAAACAGACAGATAGACAGCGGGACAAGTGAAACTGAAAATGAAAGCTTGTAAAAAAAATCTTTGTCACCAAAAACCCCCACATACCAATTTTGAATAAAATCGGACCATGATCACAAAATTCGTCCGCCATTTTGGAGCCGCCATGCTAAATTCTTGAATTTTGACAAAACAATCATAATCTCCGACCCCGAAACCCCTATATATCAATTTTGAATGGAATAGTACCATAATCACAAAAATGGTTCGCCATATCGAAGCCGCCATTTAGTTTTTTCTCAACAAAAATTTCATCGTGCATTGTCACCGGGATTATGTACACTTGCTAAATTTCAAATCAATCGGAGGATTAGAAGTGGGTCAAATTCAGCTTGCGAGATTTGATTACAGACAGACATCGGGACAGGTGAAACTGAATAATAGCTTGTTATAAACCACCTTCTTGAGCCAAACAAAAGCTTAATTTGTGAAACATAGATAATCATATATCTGAGTAGATTTGGCGTAATATGGGCACACAGTTGAATCCTTTTTTTTCTCAATTCATCAATATTTGTAGTTCTCTCAAATTTGTACCGACAAGCGGCCTCTTTCAGATATCCCAAAAAAAAATCAAGCGGAGATGAATCACTGGAAGGCCACATGACCATACTACGTGTGGATATTAAACGATCAGGGAAAGTAGTTAGGGGAAATTGTGCCCGTGCATTGTCAACCGTCTTGTTGGAACCAAATGTCCCCAAAATCAGGAGGAAGTTGCTGAACTGTCGGAATTATTCTATTTCTCTATTTTGACACACTTTCTGGATTGGCTCAACACCTGGTCTCTCGATATTTTCACACTTCTGACAGTTCTGAACACATCCACGTTCCTGAAACTGTTTAATAATTCGCACAGTGGTAGAGTGTAACGGAATTGGAGAATTTTTGAATGCAATAATAAACACATTTATTGTTAGTTCAATCGAGTGACCCCCAAAATCCTATTTCACAATTTGTATCTTTCTTTCCATCGAGAACATTTTAGAATGTTCACCTTTATACTAGCAATATTGTGATTGCGATTGTCTTGAGAAGGAAGGGGAAACATTCTACAGTGTTCTGGTCAAATTCTTGATTAGCTATCGCAAATATTATATAGTTAAATTTTGTGCAGGTCCACTAGCTCGAGTACCTTTCGTTCTAACCCATTGTGATCTCTATAGTCCGCGATTCTATTTCCGAATCTATATAATGGAGGTCATCGCCTGTAGTCTTCCTTGGTATACTCTATACCTCTTGTTTAGAATTCTGCGAATTGGTAAGAAGAGACACTGCCCTGATGAGTCACAAAAATCTCGTAGCCTCCGGCTTCAGCCGACTCAAACTCAGTAGTCTCTTCCTTGGGAAAGCAGGAGATACTAAACATATGCTCGTCTGTATAATATTGCAGTTCATTCTGTTTTCAATACCGACGAGTCACAATAACTATTCCATTCTCCAAATACTACTATCTTGAAGTTAGTTTCTCGACAAACATCATTTTTCCAAAGTTTTCAACGATACACTAAGCTTATTCTCACTGCAACAGGAATTCTCCTCTCATTTATCGAAATTCAGAGCAAGTTCATCAGCAATTTCTGTAAAATACTCTGAATAGAGATGCACCTCAGTCTTCGAACATAGAGAGGACATCCGAACTCGTCGACGTTTAGAATACACTCATGAAGATCAATATGATCAAGGATTCAAACTTTTATCATGCTGCATGATTGCATGCAGCTTTTTTTATTCACTTCATCAGCTACGGGTAGAGAAGAGAGGCAACTACAAGCACTTTTATCGCAGATATTTTTTATTTTCTCCTGGAAGTTTTGAAGAGCAGATCTTCAGTGCTGATTCTAGCTGCGTGAAACATTCTTCATTGCGGTGACTTTATTCATTGAGGTAACAATAGAAAATCATCACGAATAGCAAATTGTGATATCCAAGGTCCTATTCAGTAGAACAATATGATAATGTGACGACTGAACGATTGTCGATTTCTCTTCTTGTACCAGCTACTCCGAGAACGGAATGAAAATGAGAACCCTCAAATTATTCATAGAAAAGTATACGTCGATAAGTCGAATTGTCCTCTTGAATAATAGCTGTGGTTGCAATGATTGGATTCCACTAATGAGCCTTGCAAAACAGACTTTTCCCCATAATTTCTTTCTCTGGTTTTCAATCATATTTCCCATTGAAGAACTTGTATATATATATATATATATATATATATATATATATATATATATATATATATATTTATATTATTATGATTATATTGTTATGATAGGTTGTTTATATGATTTATAATTGTATATTTTTGTGAATTTATATCATAGATTATATTTCTGAAACCCTATCATGACAAATAAAAAATACCTCCGGCTATGTTATGTTACCTTTTTTCTTTTCAAACCCTTTTACCTTATCCCAGCTCAGTCAGGTACGCCTATGAACATGTGAACTCCTTCAGTAGCAGGTTCCTGTAATCGGTGTTGCCGGCTATGGCACTATCGATTCGATAATAAAACTGTTCA